>JAAIXJ010000257.1:0-335294 GCA_013403705.1 Heliconius hermathena | reverse complement strand
AACATTCATTAGGATTGTGAAGATACGTCGTTTTAAACTCGAGGCGATATTTCATTATATGATTTTTATACTTATAGTAAAAATGTTTATATTTTACCGCGCTTTACCCGTATTTTTTAATTATTTTAATAGTACATTTCAATATCTTTCATATGGTACTAAATTTGGCTGCGTCTACTTGCGACAACTGTACAAAATGAAATTATAAAAATATTAATAACCATTTTCAAACGATTCCTGTTATACTAGTAGTAAACCAATTATCCGAAGAAAATTGGTAAATTTTTACTCGATGGATGAATGCAATGACCCCGGAACTCGACTACTCAAAAACAAGTAAAGTCTTATCCTCAAAATTATATATTGAATACATAAATATTGAAGCAGATTTAAAATTATATATTTTTTTGTATGGAAGTGGTAATTAAATAAATTTTTATTCTTTACCCATTAAATAGAATAAACTCATGAAAAATATTATTTCCTATCAATTAAAGCAATATTTGAACATAAATATATTTATTTTAATATTGACCAACTTTCAAGTGAATTTCACCTGTGTGCGCCGTCGGGAGCTCACTTGCCGAGCTGCTAATACAATGCCTTTTTGGACTACTCGCGACAACCGCACGCTTGATTTCGTTCCGTGGCTATTCGTAATTACGTACATCTTATCGCTAATTATCCTTTCTTTATTCTTAAGTTTTTTGCTTTTAAATTTTATTGTAATCCTTCCGTAATCTTACCTTCTGTGCTTTCTTACTGATCTTACGTTCCTAGCGGTGTTTGATGACTTCTTGTGTTTTCCCTTTTTTTATAATATATTTTCTTTATAAAACTACACGTTTTATATTATTTATTCCCTTTTGCCTTATCTAGTGTAGCGTAGCTTTTCTTTATCCTATACGCTCCTTATGTCTATAATATATAAACATTTTTGAAGAAACTTAGTTTCTGCAAAAATTCCGTTAAAATTTATTTAATTGACGGAATTTATATATATTAAATATTTTTAAAAAAATCAGCTTCACGCTGTATCCCGCACACAGCAGAGTAGGCAGAGGGAACGACAGGACACTCCGTTCCTTACTTTCTGCCGAACTCTGAAGGCATTGCGTGTTGAGTGGCAGAACTCAACGCCGCGCTTAGCCTCGACACCAGAGCGAAGAAATGGAAATATAAATTTAAGTAAATATTTCATCTCCTCGAGTGGGGATCGAACCCACTACCAGTTGGTTTTACAGTCATACCTCGTGCCGCTGCGCCACGACTGGCGTCATTATTAAACATTTGAATGAGTAAATAAGACAATTTTATTTATTGTTACACAATTTGAAATAGTAATGTTGCGCGATACGCACTTTAACAATTACTTACCTTAGTAATAAGTAATTTCGCAAGACATCACAAAGAAGAGAGAAGTTAAGAGATTCTTAGAATATTGACAAAGCATATAATTATATTTAAACATGGCGCATAATTTAATAAATAAAAGTCTCTGAAAAGCTCTCGAAATTTGATTCGATTCGAAATAATAATATATGACGATAAACAATTTTGTTTTAATTAATTATTGAAATATTTATTTTATCGTCATAATTTTTTAATACATATTACTACTCTTCGTTTTAGTTTTCCTATAATATATCTATATATTTTAAACAATAAAATGTTGTTGTTTATAATATATTATTTTCTTTTACGTTCTATGTTACAATTAAATTTGAAATGTTTCTTTCCATTTATTTATTTGTGGCAAATACAGGATAACAAAAAAAAACACAAAATCATAAATTACAAAATTTATTTATTTTTATTCTTAGGTGCTTGCGGCTTACCAAACGTTTTACCTTTAGGTTTACCTCTCATCGGCTTACCTTTACCTTTCTGCATATTTCTACCATTTTGAATAGGTTTACCCTTTTGAACTCTGTTGGCGTCGTATCTTAAGCGTTTGGTTGACGCCTTAGATGTATCTGTAAGATCGTTGGCAAAGTTACTTTGTTTTTTCCGTTTATTTTGATTGTTTTTATTTCTATTTTGTGCGGGTCTATCGTCGTCGTCCTCCACAGCGCGTATTCGGCGTAATTTCTTTTTGCCTTTCGACATTCTTGATTGTAATAATGCAACCTGTACAAATAATACACAAGACATGTATTATTATATTTACGCAGTAATTTAAAAATATATATAGAGTGTTTTTGTCAGCATCACCTTAAATCAAACCACAGTTTTAACTACTTTTTAAAAACTAACTGCTTCACACGAAATACAGGTAATAAACATCGTGAAATGAAAAAAAATCCTACGTCTAAACTGTTGAGGTATCTTGATTAATTTCTATAGGTAAAGATTTTGTTTTTTTTAAAGATTTTGTGTCAGAGACTTTTTAAATTGATATGGTCATAAAATTTATGCCTTAGGCTTAATTTTTATTTGTTTAAGACGCAAAAAAAATATATAGCTAAAATAATATTATTAAACATACATATGTCTAAATACAATTTAAACTTACTTTCTCCATCTCCCGTTTAACTCTTTCTTCCGCCGAGTCTTTCGGAGTGTGTTTAGTTTGCTTTTTCTTCTTTTTCTTGTTGTCATCGTCATCTGAACCATCATCGTGTTTACGTTTCTTACCTTTACCTTTTTGGTTTTTATCTGCTATGAAATCGGTTTTTTATTAGATATATATAAATATAACTAGGTAAAAATAATTTTGTGAACGATTTTTAGGTTTTTTATAGCAAATATAAAAATTATATACATTTTTAGATAAAAAACTAATAAGACATTATTTTTCATCTCAACACATTTAAAACAGACAAAAAAAACAAATTTGTGTTCTATTTCATAACATACATTTCATAAAAGCCACCAATAATGGTTTATTTTTTCAATAGTGGTCAGTCGTGGCACAGGGGCACAAGGTAAACGTGACAGGTTGTGGGTTCGATTCCCGCTTGAGGAAATGATATTTTTAATATTTTCATTTCTTCATTCTGGGAACGAGGCAAAACGCAGCGTTGAATTCCGCCACTCAACACGAAATGCTTTCAAAATTATCTACCTTTCCCAGGGTGTTTAGTCAACGCCAATCTTTCTTTTTCCTCTCTCTTCTCTTTAGGTGTCTGGAACCATTCGTGTTGACGTTTGGTTTCGAACTTGGGACCATCCTCTTTTTTGATGGCACCTTCTAGTTTCCCAGTTTGTTTTTCCATTTTTTTTAGTTGTTTCTCTGCATATTCCTCGTCTAGGATTGCGGCTGTGGATATATTTTTTATGCAATTTTATTTTAATAGTCAATAATCAAATTATTTTCTTCATTAATTACGTTTAGTTTTCGGGTATGTTTGTATTGGTCCAAATATTATTACATTGAATTACAATCGACATTTTCACCTTAGACAAAGTGTTACTTAATGCTTTCTGTCACACAATCAGTACATTTTGGAATAGTTAACTTAACATTGGTTTTTTCTGAACATCAATTGTCTGTCTGTCTGTCTGTGTCTCAATTAACTGAACTAATTCTTAAGCACTTGGAATAAAGAAATGTTCGAGAAATGAAAAGAAAAGGGTTGAAAAATGCTGTAATAATGGAATAAAATTGAAAAATCCCTTTTTTTTTAATTTTCATGCACTCGGTTGTTAGTCCGGCTATTACCGAATCCATACAAAGGAATGAAGGCCAGATAATCAACTCTTCAACTTCTTACCAATTTCCGTTTCAAGCTTGGCCAATTTCTCCCTATACTTGGCCACTATATCTGGTGGAACTTGTCTGGACTTGACTGGTCGCCTCGCGCGTCTCACTATAGCCTTTACTAGGACACGTTCTGCTTCACCTGCCAGGGACACTGATACGCCGGCCCGACCAGCTCGAGCCGTTCTACCTACCTATAAACGAAGATATTTTAAATTAATTTCTCAGATAACGTTTTCGTATATATCTTATGTTACTTGGATCAAATAACACAGAATACATTTGTAGTTTTTTTTTGTAAGTGGTGAAAACCTGAACAAATAGTATTCACAGCAAGATATAATATAGGTTAATACCCTGTGGCACGTCTGCCGCCATCAACCCATAGAACCCTTTTAAGCATCTAAAAGAGTCCAAATATCTAAATATGTCAATATTATTATTTGCTAACTTACCCTGTGTATATAATGTTCCAATGTGGCGGGTAAGGTAAAGTTGAGGACAGTTTTGACACCCGGTATGTCAAGACCTCGGGCAGCCACGTCCGTCGCCACTAGCACGTCAACTTGTTCATCTTTAAATCTTTTGAGAGAGTCCAGACGTTGAGGCTGGTTGAGAGCACCGTGAAGTTCTGCCACCTAGGTAAAGTTATTAATTTTAGATATTACTCAATTTTATCGGCGGCTTCGCCCATATAATTTAAAAGAAATCATTGAGTGTCGTATGATACATTAAACATTCTCTCGTATGATACATTAAACATAGTCTAAGGTAACTGATCGTTACATCTAAATAATTAACGTAATGTAATACAAATCATAGTATTCTTCGATAAACTATACAATGTAAAAAGAGTTTTTCGATTCCTGAGATTATTGCGATTAACCAAATAAAATCTTCAACTTAATAATATCTGTATGTATGTATAGGTGTACAGATATATTAAATAAAATGTCTAAACTACATAATAACTGTTCTATTTTATCGCACTAACATCCGTTTTTAAAACTTGAATTGTCTCAATCATTCTCAATAATTACACAAAAAATATTTTAAATATCAGTGTAGCAATACTTAGGTGCACACAAATTTATTGACAAAATCTGCGTGTGTTTTAGTAAAGCGTCTCTATACCCACTGTAATAATGTGAAAACACCATGTTAAAGTGTTGCCACTGCGTTGGAAATGGGAATTAAATTTGAAATTCATTTAAAAAAAAACCAGCTAGTAAATTTATTTCAGAAGCCACATTGATATTATATGATGTGATATGATACAAATAAGGCAGCTGTACTTAACAGACGTGTGTTGTTGCGCCACAGAGGTATGAATTATTTTCATTTCCTCGTTCTGGTAACAAAGCACAGCGTTGAGTTCCGCCATCGAACACGAAACCTCTCGAGAATGGGGCCGAAAAGGGAACGGAGTGTATTAACATTAGGCTCACTACCTGCCTACCTACTAAATGCGGAATAAAACGTGAAGGCGATAAAATATGCATACCTTTATTCCCAACAATCCCAAAGCGACGTGTAGCCTGTGCGCCTGTTTTTTAGTCTGCACAAATATGACCGCTCTGTCTCTGAACGTACGACACACCAACGCGGCTAGGATCGCTTCGCGGTCCGATTCACGCTCTTTACGTATTCTGTTAATATATCATAATACTTTATTTTAATGGGATGGATAAGAATTTTAAAAAAATAACATTAAATGAAAGACGTTGCAAATTTTTGTAACTGAAATGTTTATATAAGGAAATTTTAGTAAAAATAACAATAAACTTAATCAAATCTTAAAGTTCAATATTTATTCTTTAAGAAGTATAAAAGTACTTTCAAAAGATGGAAGTAATTTCTATGAATACTTTTTAATTTAAAAAATTATATATAAGAACATATTTATAATATAATGAGTAAAAACTCAACATGTTTTGATTTATATTTTTTTTCTTTTCCTTGTTTATGAAAACTCTAATATTAATCAACACAATTATAATGAAAATGAAAAAATCTAACAAAGGAAATGAAAAAAAACTTACTTAAAATTTCTAGTAAAAAAAACCGTAACAACATTCTAAAATTTGTCTCAATATGCAATATGCTGAGTTAGCTCACTTTTAAATAAGTTAACACTCAACTCACCTCACAAACTCCTGTCTAAGATTAAAAGCGACATCTTTATTAGAGTCCAAAAACAATTTAACTGGTTTATTTAAAGAAACGGCGGCCAAATCTTTGACTTCCTCACTCATCGTGGCGGAGAACAACATGGTTTGTCGTTTTGGTGAACATTGACGGATGATCTCTTTCATTTGTTCAGCGAAATACTCGTCGAGCATTCTGTGAAGAAAAAAACAAACAGTTATAATAATACAGTATTTTCTTTCTGATTATTTTTTTTATTATTTTCTTTAAAAACGAAACGAAGCGGCACGAAGTGTGACTGTAAAATCGACTGGTTGTGGGTTCAATCCCCACTCGAGGAGATGAANAGGTTAAGCGCGGCGTTGAGTTCTGCCACTCAACACGCAATGCCTCCAGAATTCGGCAGAAAATGGGGAACGGAGTGTCTTAACACTAAGTTCCCTCTGCATACCCTACTGTAGAGAGATAGAAGATGATAAAAAATGATTTATACAAAATCAGATTTTTAAGAGATTAAACTGAGTTAAACTATTTTACCTGTCAGCCTCATCCAGTACAAGAACTTCAATAGAATGTAGACCAAAAGACGGTGTGTTACGAATATGATCAATAAGTCGTCCCGGAGTAGCTATTACTATGTCGGGATTACGACGTAACACACTTTCCTGTTTATTACAAAAAAAAATATTATATATTATGAATGAAATATAATATACAGTACCTCTACATTCTATATGGTATCCGTGACCACAAACTGCTCAAAAAATGTATATATATATACGTAAATTTTGTATATCTCTAATCATTTGGAATCGTTTTTTTTCTAGTTCATTTTAAAACTATTTTACAACCATTTTTTTACTTTACATACCTTGGAAGGTAGATAAAAAACCTAAACCTTGTTGTGCTAACAGAATTATAATTTGCCTATACTTAAAAAAAAACAAAATATTTCCCAAAGAACCCATAATTTTCCTTATTTATTTTGAATAAGTACTAACCTGGTATTTAACGTCCAACCCTCCAACAGACAGCCCAATAGTGACAGATGTGTTTTGAGATAGTTGTCTAGTCACAGTATGTACCTTAAAAATATATGTATTTTATAATTTGTTATATACTTCAGGTTTGTATGAATGAGTGTATTAAGAATGGAAGAGCTTATCACATAAAAAAAAATCAGAAATTCTTACATGAGAAAATCTTTTATAAAATTAAATATGACAATAATTTTTCGCCATACAAACCAACTGAAATTGAACACTTAAAATACGACCTTATGAAAAAAATGCCGTATTTTGCCCTCGACACCAGAGCGAAGAAATGATAATATAAATTTCAATTAATATTTCAACAATGATAAATGTATAATTAAAACTAAACACCTACCTGAGCTCCCAATTCACGTGTAGGTACTAAAACTAGTACTCTAGTGACACGGTCAGCGGCAGCCTTATATAGAAGTCTCTCTAATATAGGTAACATGTATGCCGCTGTTTTACCTGTGCCTGTGGCTGCACAGGCACATATGTCTTTACCTATAAATATAGAAAAAAAATTAAAAACTTTTATAATTGTATGTCACATTAAACTTGTCATATTAAGGTTTATTTCAAATATTCATGAAATATAAACGTCATTATGGTGTCTCAAAAATTGGGTGGTGGTTAACACTAGGTTTCCTCTGCCTACACTGCTATATAGTATACAGTGTGAAGCTACAAAATAAATTTTCTAAAAATTTCATACTTATACATACCCAACAAAGCTATCGGTATTGTAGCAGCTTGTATAGGTGTAGGATGCACATAGTTCAGGGTACCAATAGCTTTTAACAATGGTCGTGATAAATTCATCATGTAAAATGAAGCCTGCTCATCATATGGTGGAGGCTCTTCAAAAAAGTCAGAGTCATATTCTATTTTAGCACCTTCTGCTTCATCTTCTTTTAGTTCCTAAAACAATCTTGTTAATATTATATGTTTTATTATATATTCAATAAAACAGTTCCATTCTTTGAGTGGTGGAACAGTATTGCCAGAGCAAAGAATTAGAAATAATTAATTCTCCTAAAAGGACATAGAACCTACTACCATTATGTTTAGTCTGCTCTTCCCACTGTACCACAATATCATCTATTAGTGATATTAATAAGCTTATAACTGATTTTTAATAAATACAAATTCAAATAAACAATTATTATTATTTAAATTTAAAAATGAATTATCAATTACAATGCTCTGTGTCTACTTACATCTTCCAATTTTTGTTTTTTGGTCAATTTTTTTTCTTTAGTTTTAATTTCATCCTTCTTAAGTTCATCATCTGATATTTCTAATTCATCCACATCACTATCTAAAATATTATAAGAATTATATTCACATTCTATTAAGACAATAGCAGTAGATATAGTACAGTATTGATTATCTGAATGTTGATGAAAAGAACTACCACTTAATTAAAAAAAGAAACATTGTATTAATGGCAGAACTCAATGTGGCACTTTAACTACCAAAGAAGGAAAATGATTTTTTTTTTATCAGGTTCACACTGTATCCCACACACAGCAGGGTATGCAGAGGGAACCTAGTATTAGGACACTATGTTCCCCACTTTCTGCCGAATTCTGGCGGTATTGAGTGTTGAGTGGCTGAGCTCAACACCGCGCTTTGCCTCGATAAGAGAGTGAAGAAATGGAAATATAAATTTAGGTAAATATTTCATCTCCTCAAGTGGGGATCGAACCCACAACCAGCCGGTTTTACTGTCACACTTTGTGCCCATGCGCCACAACCGGCCTCAAAATAATTAAATTTATTAATTTTCCTGAAAAATAAATAAAATGGGTATGGGACTCATAATCATTACATTTTCTCAGACACTGTCTCATTGCACTAAGCCTCCACTAAGGCCTCGTCATGTATAACTTATACAGAGAATAACAATAGACCACGAAAGTTTTAGTTTTATTTTGAAAGTTACAAAGTAATATCAATACTCCTCTGAATTCTAGTAATATTTAAATGTTGCTGTATCAGCAACTTATACTAATAAATTCTAATATTTCATCAATAAAACAAATAGTTGTTTTATTTTTTTATATTGTTATTTTTGTAATATTTAACCAACCTTTTGCTTCTGCCTCAGAATCTGTGTCTACATCAATATTTCCCCTCACCTTGGCTTCAGCTCTTTTTTGTTCAATTTTTTGATCAAGAGTTCTTTTAACATTTCTTCTCACATATTTTTGTAAATCATCCCATGGATCCTATTGTTAAAAAATGTTTGTTAAACCAAAGTATGAAATTAAAACCAATTTTTATTTCATTCTTAAAATATTATTCCACACTTAGTGAAGGAAATAGTTTTTTAAAAATGTTTCAAAAATTTAATTATTAGTATTTCAGCCCATGCCTCTGGTCAGAACCACTAAGCCATACATTTCATCTATGTTGTAAGAAGCATATAAAACATTTGAGTGCTAGGTTTCTAAGAGGTGTGGATTCAAATGTGTTACGCTTAAATTTTCTTGTTTTTAAAAATAAGAATCAAGCTAAGGTATTTCAATTAAAGTTACATTACCTTTCTTCTTTTTCACATGCAAATATTTATAATAATTATGCATTATTAAGCATACAGTACCTTATTATATTCTTCAACAGAAGCAACAAATTTGAACTTTGGGTCAAAATCGGCTTTCCTTTTTATCTTTTGCTTTGTGGGCTGATACTAAAAATAAATTTATTGTAAATTAGTTAGGGCATAATATCGTCATTAGAAGTAATTTTTAAAGATTTTAATAAGTTTCTAGACGTATTGATTGTTTTTTATTTTTTCTAATTACTTGACATTGTCACTGAAAGAAAACAAGTAATAGTACATTTCTTCGATTTCAACATGGATGAAGAAAATGAACCTAACAGTGGCGGTAATTATAGGTTTTGTAATGTAATGTCAAGTTATATTTTGTAGAACAATTAAACATACATCTTCTTCGACGTCTGATTCTTCTGAAAAATCTTCTACTTCTTCATCATCATTTATAGTTTTTATGAGTCCTGGATAACCTTCCACTTCCATTTTATTTAATAATGAAATATTAGGCACTAAGTAATATAATTATATTTAAATTTCTAATAAAAATGTTCACATGGCCTAATATGCTGGTTTAGAGGTTAGATGTCAAGCAAAACAAAACTTGTGCTGAACTTTAAAGTTAAGCATCAAAGACACATGTTTACAAGATTACTATCATATAAAATTTTATCTGTATTGTCCGTTCAGTATCTTAATAGATTATATGAATATATAATATATATATTTTTTAGAAATAAAATAAATAATTATTCTTATTTAATTTTATTTCTCTTTATTAATTTTGTCTTTTATTTTCAAATAGTAAAACATCAATTAAATTAATAAATATATCATTGCTTATCTTTCGGTTGTCATCCTGACATATAGACGTTTAAAATCACAATTTTGTGTTGTAATCACCGATTTTAACTTAATTCTACCTTTAATGTCATCTGTTTTACTCTAGGATCTGGTGGACCATACTGTAAATGTTATGATATAAGTAAACTAATATTATACAAGATAAATAGTGTTAAAATGGCAGACCAACTACTGATCCATGATGATATTAAACTGTAAGTGAAATATCATAATTATTTAATAACTATGGTTGTTAATTTCATTAAGTTGCTGTAATAAAGTTCATGTTGTGTTTTTTAAATTTATTAATATTGTTAGTAATTATATAATATTTAATTAGCTATAGCTTCTCTTATAATTACAGAAAATTATGAAAAGTTCAGAATTTTGCTTTTGGGTAATATCCAAGTAAAATATCACCAGTCAAATAGCCACCCTTGTGTTCATAAGAGCTGAAACTAAAACTTATGAACTCAAAGGTGGCTATTTGACTTAAAAAATCCTTATATTACCATTTTAGGTTGATTTTAATTTTTTTATAGATACACTACCTCAGACAAATTTTATTTGGAACCTACTATAGATCCTACAGAGATTATGGTAATTGATAGAATCACTGGTGATGCAGCAGTCAAAGGTAAATTATAAAAAATAGTAAAAATAAAAAAGAGTATCTATCATAATAACAAGATACTTGTTACATTATTTTATACATTTAAAATTACTGTGTTAAAACAGTACATGTATTCAATTAAGTGAATAAATTTAAACACTTAATTTTTTTCTCTCAATGTCATGTAAATTATTTACAATTATGTTAATTTCAGTTATAGTATGACTTTTATACAAAAACTTAATAAATATATAGAGATTATTTTTCTTTATATCTCTGTGGTATGGAGTGGGAATGGGGTGTGCAGGATAAAAAATCAAGATAAAAACTTCTCTTTGGTAACAAGGCAATAATTAGCATTTTGTTTCTGCTTTACAATATAAAATATCTCGAATGTTGAGCAAGAAGTGGGTAAATGAGTGTCATAATACTAGGTTCCCGCTGCATACCCTACTATATGCAGAATATAGTGGGAGGCAAAACAAAGTTAAAGAAATAAGAGTAGAACATAAATGCTATTTTGATTTGAGTCACTTGTATATATTAGTTGAGGCCAGTTGTGGCGCATCGGCACAAAGTGTGACTGTAAAACTCACTGGTTGTGGGTTCGATCCCCACTCGAGGAGATGAAATATTTACTTAAATTTATATTTCCATTTCTTCGCTCTGGTGCCGCGGTTAAGCACGGCGTTGAGTTTCGTCACTCATCATACAATGCCTCCAGAATTCGGTGGAAAATAGGGTATGGAGTGTCTTAACACTAGGTTCCCTCTGCCTGTAAAAAAAATGTTTGTCTTTACTACAGATTTTAAGTCAGTGAAAATCCCAATACCACCCCATGTGTACAAACCTGTGTGTGGATTCCTTGGTTCTATAAAACTCATATCAGGATTGTATTTAGTTGTTGCTAAGTATAGAATATTGGTAAGTTCTAACAATATTTATATAGATTTTTGTTTATCTTTATTTATATCAATTTAAAATTTAAATTAAGGACATTTAGGAGTGTTATGGTAATAGTAGGAGCGAGAGGCATAACAGTGCCACTAAATTGGCACTAGAAGAATAGGTGAACCCTTGAAATGCTAAGAAATTTATTTTCTTAGATTTCCCTGTTCTTATATGACAAATGCAACATTGAGTTGAGATTTTCTATGTGTAATGCCTCAAAAGTTCATGAGATAACAGAGAGAGTAGAGTGTCTTGACATTGAGTTCTCTCTACCTGTTATATGCAACTAAGATGATGATGGCTTAAAATTATAATGTTACAGTGTTTTAATGTTTTTTTATGGATACAAGTTGCCACTTGCAACTTTAGTTACATGGACTTTGAGACGTAGAATGGAAAATACCATTGTTTCCCGTTTTTGTAAAGATTTCGAGAATTCCTCTTTTAAAACTCTCCATAGACTCCCTAATTTACCTACATGCCAAGTTCTTATCTATCTGTCACTCCTTATGGAGTGAGTAGAAGAGTTTTATATATAAATATAGATTATATTCAAATTATTTCTAAGAATATTTATATACATATAGTTTTATTTATAGCAGAATTGTCTGACATTCGTTTAATTTTTAGGTAGGTAAAATAAATGGCCAAGAAATATATCAGTTAGCTGGTACAGACCTCATCCCTTATTCAAGGTCTACAACACATATGACTAACAAACAGGTTAGTATATAATCCTGATAAACATAGAGAGGTTGTTATAAGTATAATGTGTCTGTGTACTTATAGTGATCTGTATGTATGTCTGTGTCATCGTAACTGCTAAACTGATAAATCGATTTTAATTTAGTTGTATTAATACAGATTGAAGACAACAACACATATGAGCGTATGCTCAAAGCAGCGTTAGACACACCCGGTATATACTTCTCGTATGGATATGATTTGACTCACACTATGCAAAGATTGCATTCTGTACCATCGGAATTTCATAAGGTATTTATAGTTTTACTTTTACTTTTATTTATAACGTATTGATAATTTACATGATTTTTTTAAGTAATATTGTAATTTAATTTTTTAATCGACCCACGGCCCCATTTTAATTTGGCCCGTTTCTGACAATAGCCTCAAATTTGCATTAAGTATGTTCGCGACCAATGACCAAATAACTCAATATCCCGTTAACCGATTTCGATGATAATTTTTTTAAGGATACACTTCAAGAGTAATTTGATGAAAGTTTGGTTAGATTCTATTTATGGAATACGGTGGAAGTTGAAGAAGTGGTTTTTTTTTGTTAAAAATTATTATTATTTAATAAGTGTAATTTTTATACAATCCAAAAAATAAACATTCTGACTGCATGCTATAGTTGTAAATACCTATTACTATGTTTTTTTTTGGTAGTACAGTTAGATATTCATTAAAATGTCCACTTCAAAGTTTCTAAGTGGAAAGTGGTTAAAAGAGTGATGTACGTTAATGTCAACCTAAAACACAAAATCCATATTTTTTCAGTTTACATTGTTTCCAAAACCCTCCATTTTCCACTTTCCACCCGAATTTGAGACATTGCTTGTTGATTGACGGAACAGAACACTACTCTTTATCTTGCCAGAAGGGGGAATAAAGAAATGTATATCGATGTATTAGTAACTTAATAATAACTTATTCTATGTTATTCTTTCAGATATCGTTGGCAAATCGCGCTGATTCACGTTTTCTATGGAACGGTAATTTACTAAAGAACTATTCACACCAGCAGTTCGCGAGATTCACCCTACCGATCATACAAGGCTGTATCCTTTTAAACATATTTAGTTATAGTAGGGGAGGCTAAGCGGGGATTTTGCGCGTTACTCAAAGTTGTAAAAAAGTTATCTCGAAATACTCGAGCACGATTGATTTTTTATTTTGAAGGAAATCTTTTAAGGATTACGGAAAAACCTGATGATTTCCATAGGGTGATGTTGCTAAAACCATAAATAAAAATAGAGCGTAAAGCTGCTGAGAAATGTATTTCTAAGCCTCCCCATGACGCTTCTGTAACTGCAAATTTAGTATCTACACCTCTCATAATAAAATGTCAAATCTTGGATTAATAAAAGTTTACACAGCTTTTATTAATCCAAGATTTGACACATCAATTTCAAAAAGTTCCTTTGAAGATGCATGTTGAATTTAATTATTTCATAATATAATTTTACATATAATATAAGATTCCTTAATATTATCAAAGTCGTCGCAATAAACAGAGTGACAGTGAACGGTCACCAATTGTCCTGGTCGGTGGTGTCACGGCGAAGTGTGAACAGAGCTGGCACTAGGTTGTTTATGAGAGGGATTGATGGTCAGGTATGGAGAAATATAAAAAATTAAACACAGTACCGTCGACAAGTTGTGGCCGCCCTGATGTTAGCTGTAGGTGGCTGCTCAGATTAGATTTTGAGATTTTTCTGGTTTTTAATTCTTTTCGAGTGAACAATGTGCAAAATTTAGAAAGGCTAACTTTAGGGTGGCCACGAAATGTCGATCGCACTATAATAGAAATGTTAAGCACTCCATTCTACATGTTGAGTGGAAGGATTAAAGGGCGCACTTTGCCTCGTCAAAGCGGAGATATGAAAATAGATTGTTCCCTCAAATAGTGTTATAAAATATAGTTAAAACAATTTAAATACAATTCTTAGATCAAACTCACAACCATTGATGATACTGTCAGACGATATACAATAACTTACATGTCATTCTTTTCGCCATATACACCGCCAAATTCTATAGTGTACCCACTATTCGTGGAGAATTTTCGGCAAATTGCATATTTTATCAAAACGGAAACATAAAATAAAAAAAAACCCCTAAATGGGGATCGGAGTAATAATAATTTAACATTCAATTATATATTTTTTTGTATTTTAACCCATTTTCAGGGTAATGTAGCGAATTTCGTAGAGACCGAACAAATAATAGAGAGGGGTGGGGAGAAATCTTCATTCGTTCAAACACGGGGTTCGATCCCGCTATATTGGAACCAGTACCCCAATCTAAAGTATAAGCCAAGTATAGCATTGTCTCAAGAAGACCACGTCACAGCGTATACAAGTCATTTGAGAGATCAGGTGCTGAGATACGGGAATCAGGTTTTGTTGAATTTGGTATGTACTTGTTTCTATTCTCTAATTTGAAAAAGAAGAGATTGGCAGTATAAGTGATTCTTTATTTAGCAATAACATATTTTCTTTTTCATTAAGATAAAAATTTCATTCTCGGCTACCATTGTATTATTGTATTGTTTACTGACAACAATTTTATGTTTTTATTTAGAAAAGAGCAACTATTAATTTTGTAGATTTTCGCGGCAGAACTGAACTTCAGAGCTGGTGGTAGCTTTATGTCGATTTAAAGATCCGAAACATATTTGCAAGTTTATTTGAATTATTAATAAAGAATATTATTTAGACTCTTTATATAAAAAATCAACCGCTTTAATTCAAAGGAATAACGATAACTTATATTATAAATGTTTGACTTAAACAGTTAGATATGCATTTTCAATATAAAATAAATTTGCAAAAAAGTAAAAATAATAATCGTGAATTTGCTTTTTATTAGAAATAATTATAAGATTGTTGCAACAATTACAATTTGCTTGTAATCTAGTACAATTTTATGAAAAGATTTGACTTCTTTTTCTTTTCTCGTCTCAGATCGATCAGCACGGTAAAGAAGAATCTTTAGAGCGTGGTTATCGCGCCGCGGTCGCAGCGGCTGCCTTACCCTGTGTGAGATATGAGCCCTTCGACTTTCACGCTGAATGCAGGGGAATGAGATACGACAGACTTAACGTTCTGATGGACAGGATTGCTCATGAACAGGTAATTGTGTATAGAGTAGGTTTAGATTGGACCAAAATATATATAATAATAAAAAAAGTGCAGATAACTGAGGTCAGTAAATAGTAAAAGATAGGTGAGCAATTTATAATAACCCTTTTAACTATTATGTTATGTTAGGATTGCTCATAAACAAACCTAAAAATAATTTAAGCAATATAGGTTACTGAGTTAATCGTAGATAGTATTACATATTAGGTAAGTAACGCGTAAATTAGATGCGACTTAACTAAAATTAAATGAAATCTGTTTCACGCTGTGTCCCGCACACTGCTGGGTAGGCAAAGGTAGCCTCTGTTCCCCACTTTCCGCCCAATGTTTCATGGCATTGCGTGTTGAGTGGGGGAACTCAACGCTGGGCATTTTTGCCCTGGTGCTGGAGCGAAGAAATGAAAAATTAAATAATAATTCATTCTCTCGAGTGGGGATCGATCCCACAACCGATCGCATTACAATCACTCTTGTGCCCCTGCGACAGGCTCAACTAATGGATTTTGGACAGTTTTGTCATGAACTCTTAGTTGAGCTATGTGACGGTGTGTGTAGGACGTCTACTAGGTACAGTGTATGGTGCCCACCAAACTACCATAGACGAGGATGATGCGATGAGGATGCAAGACTTCAATTTCGCAGTTTGATAAATAGGTTTTGCTCATGAACAGCTAATTAATGCTAGCATGGTTGATATTTGTAATATTCTTTTTATGAATACTTTGGAAAATTCATAAAACTTAGGTATAAGTAAAATTTTTACGAAAATAAATGAGCAACATTAGGAGTACTGTCACATATGGAGAAATGTTTGAAAACTAATAAGTATCTAAAAACAATTAAAATATGTATGAGTTGTTTATAACTTTGTTATAATATTTTGTATTTTATATATTTTTTCAGCATAGCAGGGTAAGCTAATGTCAAAATCTTGTTTCTTTTTACAGACAGAATTCGGTTATTTCCTGTCTCGTGGAGGGACAATCTTGCTCCGTCAAGTCGGCGTGTTCAGGACAAATTGCGTGGACTGTCTGGACAGAACCAATGTAGTCCAAAGCCTACTCGCCAAGAGACAGCTACTGGCTGTACTGAAACTCCTGGCTGTGATCAGGGATGATGAACAGCATCCGCATCTGGACTCTTTGTTTAATACTGTAAGTGTGGCTCCAAGGACCGACTTTTAGCTTATTAGCTTAAAAATAACTACTACTAACTAACTACCTATAAGGTAAATACAACAAAACTTAATACTGTGTTCAGGAATATATAAAAGCTAAAATTGTGTGAAATAAAGGTCTTTTAGACTGCAGTATATTGTTGTGTTTAATTGAATTTAAAAAAATAATTATAAATTTGTATTGAAAAGAGCAACTGCTGAATTGGTTTTTAGCAAAACTGACTTCCGGGAAGTTTTAGTAAAATGTGTAGTTTTGCGAGAAACCGACATAAACTTTAAATATCAACATTTATTATTATACTCTATATTTCATTAATAGATCTGGGCAGACCACGCGGACATGATATCAACCCAATATTCCGGCACGGGCGCCCTCAAAACTGATTTTACTCGAACTGGGAAAAGAACCCGCATGGGTCTCCTCAATGATGGAATCAATTCACTCACTAGATACTATAAGAACAATTTCAGTGATGGTTTTAGACAGGTAAGGTTTGTTTTTCGCATATGTAGGCATATAAAATAACTTAAAGGCATCATATACTAAACAGGACAGTGGTCACAGCATTTGACTATTATGGGTTCGGTTCTCACAAGGCAATAATGCCTATTATTTTCATTTTCTTCCAAAAAAATCTCGAAAATTGGGTGATACGACGATACGTGAGGAATGGAATGTCTTAAAACTAGGCTTCCTCTGCCTACCCAGATATACACTCCACTCCACCCTCTTTTTTTTTGTAATGTTAATCTAGACAAAGTCCGAATTATATATTTTTTTACTAAACAGATATGATTGATTTGTTTAGTGCTAATCAATGTTCAGAGTCTATACGTTATCACAGATTTATTTGATTATGAACAATTGAAAGACAATTTAATACTAGTTTTGGTTATTTCCAGGATTCAATAGATCTACTCCTTGGTAAATACGTGATAGTGGACGGGGAGGGCAACACGGCGCTATGTCCGTTGCGTCGGGAACGCGATTGGAAGCATTTAGCGGTAAGTCCGGGACTCGAATCCGTGCCTTTTAGGAAACGGAAATCTATCATCCGTCAGATCAGTTTGTAAGAACTTATTTGTGTTGTTAGCAACCACGTTAAAATTTTCATACATTCTCTAAAACATTTTTTCTATATTTAGTGTGGAATTGAGCGAATTTTACCTTTTATTATTCACACAAACAAAGTTGTACACTAATACTATATTTTCATATAAGTCTTTCATAAGGGAAATCCATAAATAACATACGAATTTCACAATTTTTTAGACCCCTAGAAAATTATTAAATTTAAAGAACAGTTTCCAAATTATGCTTGTATATTTTATATTTTAAAATGTGAAGTCACGAAATTTAGGCCACCTATCCCGTTGTCGGGTCACGACGTGTGACAACGGGTTAGGCGGCTGGTAATGAGACTTTTAGATTGTCTGTCCGAACTTAACTAAAATAATCACAAACTGTCAACAACAGATTTTTTAAAAAGCACATTTCTCAAACATTTAATATCCGTAACCAAAATTATCCAAAACCAACGGATAGACGTCAGATATCTATAGCAGAAATCGAAACTGATAGTATATTTTTCTTATATATTACGTTTCCAAAACGTAAACTGAACGTTACTTTTCTCTTTGTATCATTTATTTTAGCAATAATTTTTCCATTTTAGCTGCCATCATTCTTATTGGTAGCGATGTCGATGTTCTGCGCGAGCGCAGTCCTACCAACGCGCGGGGGCACTGACCTCCTTCTCTATTTAATGTTTTGGGGTGCCGCTGTCGGTGTCACATTGAACTTTATGTTTAAGTAAGTTATTTATTTAGTTCCGTTCCCTACTTTTCGCTGAATTCTCGAGGAAATTGCGTGTTAAGGAACTGAACGCCATGCTTTGCCTGATCACCAGGGCGAAGAAATGAAAATATTAAATATTTAAGTCTCTTCTCTGTCTTACCCTGCTATATGGGGGAAAAGGCGTGAAGCGTGGACGTACCAAGATATATTTATTATACAGTGCGATTCGAGGTTTACAAATAAATTTTCAATTTTTTATTCTAACATTTTCGATTTAACAGATGTTTTTATGTAATTTTTTATTTCTTTTAGTAGTTTAGTTTAAATCTCAATTTCTTTTAGTATTCATTCTATAGGAATGGCTCCCCCACTTCCAACGCGTGAAACTGAAAAAAAAGTAAATAATATTTTATCAATGTTTATTCCTCGCCATACAGAAACGGCAAACAATTTGTGGATTGGCCTCGCCTGGACTCGGCGCTGGCGTCCTCCCGCGCGCCTCCGCCGCACTTATGATTGCTGACCTGCCGCTCGTTGTCGTCGTCTAACGTTCACATGTAATGGTTCAACATAACACAAAATAAAACTACGATAGTTCAACAAAACAACATAATTCAATATAACACAACATGACTGTGCAGTACGGTCGGCGAGTCGTGCCCAGACTTAATTTTAGGATTTTTCTTACTTTGATTATTTATTTACCGAGTGAATAATGGGCAAATGTTCAGAGAGGCCACAACTCGATGACCCTAATGTATCGTACACATCGTTAGACAAAAATTGTATCAAACAGGTTGAGGTTTTGTGTTTCAAACTACAGACATGTGTGGGTATTGGTATGTCTATATAGTTTAGATTTTGAATTTTCAATGCTTATTATAATAGTTAATCATTATTATTATCAATGATTTCAAAGTAATCGGTTTTTTCGGCTATTTTTATTGTGTAATCGTATTGGCTGTATGAAATGCTAAAAAATTATTTTGTTTAGATTTTTCATAAAATGTTTCTGTAATAATTAATTACGTCATTTTGAAAATTTTTATTTTATTAAAACATTAAATCGAAGTAATGAATAAGATATTTTAGTGATTTCACAATTTTAATCTTAGTATAGTAACAATAATTTGATTTAATTTTAATATGTCAAGTAGCCATGTGATGCGCATTATATTTATAAAATATCTTATAATTATTCTTCAAAAAAATCATATTTTGCTTAGTTCAATTTTACATCGAATTAAAACATCAACAAGTGAATTTGAATTGACACATTATTTATTACCTTTTTATATTGTAAATAAGCATTTTTTTCTATAATATAGTTCTATAGTCTAAAATTGTAAAAAGCATATCGATATATCGCAGATTTTAAAATTTTAACTTTAAAACATTACGAATATATATAAATAACTATATACCTTTTGAGTGTATTTTCCTACATATACCCTAAAGGTCTTCAATTTTCATACCTAATGCAGGATAGGCAGAAAAAACTTAGTGTTAAAACACTCCAATAACCATTTCCCTACCTGTTGGTTACGGAACCTAACGCCGCGCTTCTAGTAAAAATATTTGAAATATAAAACACTCTTACGCAAGGGAATCGAATCCACAATCACTATACTTACAGTTATATATTTCTCCACTAAACTACGATAGCTTTTAAAATTTCTATAGAGATCATTTCTTGATTTCCACTTTATTGTGATAATTGTTGAAATCATTCCATTCGCCTTTATAATATTTGGATCACTTTTTGATTTTTATATTTTTTTACTGGCAATTATTTTAATACTGGTTTTCGTATTTTTGAATATATGTTTTTTTTTATTATTATTTAAAAGCTTTGATATTTTGCTTTAGATATTTCAATTCACATTTTTGTCGTATCATTTTTATAATTCTACATGTTAATAATATAAAAGTTTGATGCCAAATTAGCACTTCTTTCAAAAAGTGAACCAAATATTTAAGTGTGTTATACTAAGTTGACGCCATTTTCGCCAGAAGCTTTGTTTTTATAGAAATATTGCTTAGATTTTGTATTCTTTTTTGTTAAGTGACATTTGTTAAAGCTTAATGTATTAAAATGTTTCACATAAATGTCTATTAAAACGAACAATTTATAATTAATAAAGCGATTATTTTTATACTATTTAAATTTAAATGTTTTTTATATTATAGTTAATATGATATTATAATATATAAATAAAAAGCAACAGTTTTAACTAAATATTTATGTTCCTATGTTCGTTGTTTGTTTTAATTACTTTACTAAATTGACTTTGTTACCTACAACTTATAAGTAATTGCATCTTGAATAGCTGTCCCATGAAGAATCACACACAGTTTTAATACATTCATATATTTAAAATGCAATATAAATGATAAGACGTTTATGTGATATATTTAAAATTTTATATGACGACACGAGCTGGCATATTTAAATGAAAGATATCTTTAGAAATAACATTCTCTGTATAATATTAGAAAAATATCTATATTTATAATGTATAAAAATTTAAAATAGACTCGAAAATGAATTATAATATTATATAAATTAGCTTTTATTGTGAATAATAAAATAACTTATTTCAGCATATTAACTTTATATATTTGCTACAAAAAATTATAAATAACTTTATTGTTATATTATATAATAATAAATTTTAACGGTTTCGATACTTACAATTTCCGCCCAATTTTTCGAGACATAGCACGTTGACTGGTGGGATTAAACGCCTTGCTTTGTTTACCAGGTCGGGTAATACATAATAATTTAAATATAATCCTTAGCTCGGGCGAGTTTCAAACATATAACCATCAAAATTACAGTCACACTGTCCCACTGCGCCATAATGATGATGAATAATGTAAACTGTTTTCAAACATTGACTTCATATTCTATACTATTGTTTTGAACGGTTTCATTTCTATAGTAATGTTATTTCTTGTAAGATATCTTATTTGAATTATAAATTTATCTGCTCGATAGTTAGCAGTATTTTATAATTATGTAACTTTTATGTGTAATTTTATGAAGGTTTTTATTATTGCAATAAACTATCTAAATGTGAAATTGTTTAATTGATTTACATCTAAAGTCTTAACCAATATATAAGTATTTAATATAATTTTTTCATATACATTTTAAATAAACACTACGGACACGTGGTGTGTACTTTATTTTAATTATCAGCTAAACTTTTATATTTATCTGCTACTTAAACTAGACTTATAACTAGAGGAAATTGTTTTAATATATTCAGATATTTTTTCTTGTATGAATGTGCCCCTTTTATCATATTTCTTTTTCAAAATAATATGATTCAAGGAAATTACAATTTCACTTTTTGAGCATTTCTCAGTTTTGCCGTTGTTTCGAACCCGTCTCTTGCAAATATTTATTATTGACAGGATATTATTTAAATTGTAAACCCAACGTTCAGTTGAATTTAATATTTTCTAGAAATTTTCTAGTCTTATCAGGTGAATTTTAAATTTTCTAGATTTTAGACTATTCTGTTTAACTTAATCAGAAAAATTAAAAAATATATATTACATTCTCACCTGGCAGTTATCCTATCCATAATTATTTAACAACTACCGGCACATTCGTGGCTTTGCCCGCATACCACTTATAATTCTTTTATGCTGCATCTGCCAACAGATTGATTATAGAAATTATACATCAAATAATTTTTCATAATTCTGAGAAAGTGCAAGCACTACGTGGCTGCTTGAGAGGATGTCACCGGCGACAAGGGCGCCCCCCGCGGCACCCGAGACTACTTGCGGCCGTGAACAGAGCGTTGAGTTATTTTAATTTTATATTTTCTCGAAAACTGTACGTCCCAATAACATGCTATAAACGCCAAAGCTTATCTTCATAAAATTTTCTGGATTATGGAATAACTTTCACTCGTAAGTTTCAATATCTTCGTGAAATAGAAAACGATGTATCTGTAAATACCTCTCTCTAATATCTCCTTGCAATTTTCAATGATTTTTTGTCACAAACAGCCCTATTGTGACTTATTAATAAAAGATAGACATACGGTGCCGCGGACTTTATTTTAGAACTAATAAAATTGAATATTTTTGTTGTAGGCTTGTAGGTACAATGTCCTTGTATATTTTACTATTTCTGCAGCGCACGCGGTTAAGGTTATACGATGGCGTTCCTAATTATTGTTATTTCGTTATTTAAGACTAATTAAAATATAAACCGTAACGTTATATGGCCTATAGCACTCCTGAGAAAGGAAAAGTTTTCATATAAAAAAGTAAATCCGACCAGTAGTTCCAGAGATTTTAGCGCTTAAACAAACATAAAAATAAACTCTTCCACTTTATTTTATCAGTATAGATACCAAAACTAATTCGTTTACTGACAACTTCAGTTAAAATTTCATCAATTATTTACCAGTTGTGGTGCTTTTAATTTTTTTTTAATTACTAATTAATGTTATGATATGAGTTTTTTAAATACATCTCTACTATTTTAAATTAAATACAAGCTATATGACGATTTGCTTGATTTTGAAAATAAAAATTAAATTAGCTTCACGCTGTATCCCGCACACAGCAGGGTAGGCAGAGAGAACCTAGTGTTAAGACACTCCGTTCCCCACTTTCTCCCGAATTCTGGAGGCATTGCGTGTTGAATGGCAGAACTCAACGCCGCGCTTGACCTCGACACCAGAGCGAAGAAATGGAAATATAAATTTAAGTAAATATTTCATCTCCTCGAGTGGGGATCGAACCCACAACCAGTCGGTTTTGCAGTCACACCTCGTGCCGCTGCGCCACGACCGGCCTTGATTTTGATTTTAAGTATAACCTTTATTGATAGAGATCCTATTACTAAAAGTCCGCTGTCCGCCCTCTCTATAACAACAAATATTAAAGAAAAGAATAAAATAAATATTTAAAGGGCCCCATACAACAAACGTGATTTTTTGCTTGTTTTTGTTCGATATTGATAACGGCAACAGCTAGACGCTTGAAACATTTAGCTGTACATTCACTTTAAAAATAAATAATTAAAAGAAAGTAAATAAATATTTAAGAGATGTCTAATCTAGATGCAATGTTTTTGTATATGTATTATTTTTTTCTGAAATTAAATTGACAATTATTTCAATTTCCTGGTAACATTAAATTAATAACGTCATCTGTGGTTAGTCCGTTCTGTAATTAATGTTCAATTTGTACTTTATATATTTGAATCAATAAATATAAAATATTTGCGGTAAAGACATGATTTAGATATCATATTATACCTATTATTACATTATATTATACTTTATTTTATAATAGTATTTTATCCTCAATAAAAATACTTTGTAAAAAAAATCTAAAAAAAGAATTGTTGAACGTAACTTTGTTATTTCAGTGCGATTTCCATTCATTTTCTTCAGTCGTCAATTTTAGTTAGTGGGGATTGGTGTTTTTACTGACATTATAAACGTGCTATGTATTTTCTTATTAAGGACAAATTAACATAATATTATTTATTGTGCGTAATAGGATAAATATAAAAGTTTACGCAAAGTTATTCTCAAAGTTGTACCAATTTTATGTTATAACAGAAAATGCGTTAAAGTTGTGTTTTTGCGATCACGGCGCCAGAATGTCTGATGAATTAGAGGCTAGAATGTGGGATGAGGGAGGTTCAAGATACGAATGCCGGGGCCGCAGTGCTTACTATGAATCGGCCTTCGCCTCTTCAGAACATTTGGACAGAGCCCCTTTGTTATCAGAGGTGAGATTTAGTGATAATAAACAGTATAATTCACATATATTTGCGCAACGTATTGTCTGTTCAAACAACATTCGGTTTTATTTGCTGTACAACAAATGGCATTACAGCTATATTTTCTTATTTCTGTAAATGATTCAAGTCATGTTATGAAGGTTGAACTAACTTAGTTTAATGTAGTAAAAAGGTACAATATTATTAATTAATAGCTTTTAATTTTAATTATTTGTAATATATTATATTGTTCCTTTAATGACAATATTTTTAAATTTGAAACCTGTTATAATTACATAATGTATCTAATGTTACTTTAATTATAGATTTGAAACTTAAATTAATTTGTAGATATTATAAAAAAAAATTATTTTATTGAGAAAAATTAACATAATTTTTCTTAATAAAATGATGTATATATATTAATGCAGCATCATAAACTATTGCTTTGTTAAATATTTTATAAAGCTATAGAAATATTTTAATAAAAAAAAATATTGGATCAATATTATATTATAATAAGGACTTTTACTGGACATATTGCTTGATGATGAAGTAAAAGAATGGTAGGCACAAATACCACACTTTTAATCAAAACACAAACTTAATAAAGGTATGATAATCTCTTCTTAAATCATAACAAATTGACTTGAAATTTGTCAGCTTCAACATGACAATCATAAGCTTCTTTAGTTTTAAAGATTTAATAACAAAAAAATCACAGCAGGACTTGAACCTGTTATAGCATGACTCAAATTATTCCTTATTCAAATAGCACTTGAGGCCAGATGTAGCACAGGTGCAAAAGCATTTTTTTTTTTTTATGGAAAAGACAAGGCAAACGAGCGTGCGGGTCACCTAATGGTAAGTGATCACCGCCGCCCACAACCCCGTGCAACACCAGAGGAGCTGCAGGTGCGTTGCCTGCCTGTAAGGTGGGTTGGGCTCCGGAGCCCGGCAAAAGCAAAGCATGCTTTTGTTTCGTTACTCTGGTGTAGAGACAAAGTGCATCACCTCCAGAATTTGTTGGAAAGTACTTAATACTAGGCTCCCTCTGCCTACCCTGCTACATGTGGGATACAGCGTGCAAAAAAAAACTAAATAATAAATATGTTAATAAATGTAATCACTTACATAATCATAACAATAATTTAGTGATCATGTATTTATCTGTAATATATAATGTCAATTAGGAATTTCCGGTTATGACAAATATGTAAATTGGGCACAATTAAATGTAAAACTTGACAATGGTAAATAGGTACATAGACATTATAATTTGTATCACCAGGAAAAGTAACTCAACTCGGCCACAAATTTTATCTTCTATAATAAAAATATAATTAGGCAAAGGGAACCTGGGAACCTAGTGTTAACACTCTTCCGTTCCCCACTTTCCCCAGAGTGAGAAGATAATGATAATATAAAATTTTCCATTTCTTCGAGTGAGAATCAAACTCACAACGAGTCTTGTTTACAGTCGCACTCCTGCGCCATCTCAATATACCTAACTAAAAAGCAGTCATAAAAAGGCATAGGTACTTTCAACACGTAGGCCTCATTAAAATGACTGTTGAACCCATTGTACCCGTAATAAATTCATACTCAAACCTGTCTCTAATACAAGTGATAAGCGGAGTGTTTTGACACTAGGTTCTTTCTGTGCGCCCTAGTATATAATGTGGGAAGAAATATAACGCTAAAAATGTTATAAAAGAATAAATAGAGTAGCGTGATATGCATTTAATTCAATTTGAAATTGAGTTAAAATACATAAATTTTAAGACAAGATGCTTTTTCTAAAGCTTACTAACCAGACTCATTTAACAAATTTTAATTAAATCTAGTTAAAGTATTTTTTGTACTTCATAAAAAAAGTTTGAAATGTTTTACGTTTGTAAGTAAATCTTAGGAAATCTTAAGACGTTAGTTAGTTTTCTATTCTAAAAGGTTTTTCTAGGCTGTTAACGGTACTTTACATATATAAATATTTTTTTTTAGCTTCATGTTGTGCCCTACAATATAGTCTATTATACTACCAAGACACTTTACCGTTCTCCGCCCAAAATTCGAGACATTGGTCGCTAGCGAGGAAACTGATATAGGCAATCATTTTTCCTCTAAGTAATAGAGCGGAAAAATTAAAATATAATTAGTACCAACTGAGTTTAGACAGAACTCACAAACACCGGATTTACTTAAATTTATATTTCCATTCCTTCGCTCTGGTGTCGAGGACATCCACGGCGTTGAGTTCAGCCACTCAACACGCAATGCCTCCAGAATTCGACAGAAAGTGGGGTATGGAATGTCTTAACACTACTCGTAGGTTCCCTCTGCCTACCCTGCAGTGTGCGGGATACAGCGTGAAGCTGATTAAAAATAAACAATAAATCAATTCAATATTTTCAAAATATAATTACATAACGATTGGCTCTCATACTTATATACGTATACCTAAGTATGATATCATTCTTAGCTTTCAATCTTATAATTTGAGAACCGGTATTAAATAACTGAGGCAATTGGTTCAATGAAATGAGACTGTAAATTGTAAATTATACTATGGGTATTGGATATTTACTCATATGGGCTTTACTCTAAAGATTTACGAGTACACTATGTAAAAAGGTGTGTTTGTTAAAAATAAAATAAAATGGAATCCATAGTTACTCAGAATAACCACACGTTGAACCCTTCGGTTTATAATATATAATATATATAACCATTACCCGTAAAGGGAATCGAATTCACATTCATTGTTTATGCACTTCCATATGGCAATGATAGTGTTGTCTCATTTATTATACAAACTTTATTCATTATGAAGTAAATTATTTTTTTTTTTAGTAAATGAACATTAAAATTATGAGTAGGTTCAATTCATTTCGTCCAATTTACATATTCTTCTTTATACCATTTACGATATGCCGTGTGGAGCGAGCTCGCGAAGCGAAGGCCCGCAGCATCATACGATAAATATTTACCGTAATTTTATAATTTGCTAAAATTATACCATTTTGCTTTGCTTAGTTTCTTCTTATTAAAATAGCCCTGATAAATGACGTTCTATCATTTTTCATGGGCCTTTTGTAAACAACAAGAAATCTCGCACTTTCGACACTCAATTTTCTGTCTAAACTATTGGTAAGAGTGTAGGAGAGGATTAAGATTAACAGAGGATTTCTCGGAACTCCTATGGGAACGAGAAACGAGATTTTTTTTATCTTAAAGTCCAAAAAAATATTTTAGAGGCGATGGCTAGTGTTGTATAACATATAGATGACCAGTGACACTTCGCAGTCTCAAAAGGAATAGATTTTCCAACGTTTTCGTTTTTTGCAACACTTTATTGGTGCCCTGCACTTTAAACTAATCAATTCTTTTTGTGCAACCCTCATTTGTTTACACATCACTAAAGCCGTAAAGTACTCGCAGTATATAGTAACTGGTGTTAAGCCGCGGTCGCTGTATAAATTAAAGTAAATTTCAATGTTACCCGATAACGTGTTAACATGAAACAGTTAGAAGTGTTAATTTTTTTATAATTTTTTTATTTACGTACTTTTCAAATTCAATTTAATATGTTAAATATGGGAAGTGCAAATTTTAACCAGGAATAGTGATTTTTTTTTCTCGTCTCTGGAAGTTGCCGTTGCGTAACGGTTCAGTGTCTGTGAACGTGATGTTTGTGGCTTCGATACAAGACAAAGCTCGGCGTTGAAATCCATCGCTCAAAACGTATTGTCCCAAATTCGTTCGAGAAGTGGAAAACTATAATTTTGCATTATGTTACCTACTATGCGATAAATAAATAAATTTCCTTATATGTCTATGGCGACGTCGTATAGGAGCTATGTAAAAACTGCCGACTGTTATATAAACTTTGCCGTTATTGTATAAATTACAATACGTTTCATCTCCCACCTTGATGCTGTGCCAAGTTGAATCAATTTACTTTTTCTGTTGTGATATAACAATTTATATTATTAGTTTTGTTTTGGATTTTGTATTGATATTTTAATAATGAATGTTTGTTGTTTGTAATGTTTCTTTTATTTCAAGCAATTGAACATTTCTTCTTTTTTATATGTTAATAAAAAGAGAAGAAATCTTAGGAATTCTAATCTTAGAGATCTTCTTCCGCATAGGAAAAACTTAGTGTCGAGACAATCCGTTCTCCTCTTTCATGCCAAAGCTGGAGATGAAATAATTATGTATGCTACCCCGCTGAACCAAGGTGGCCTGAATAATAATTATACAATATATATGGTGGAATATTATAAATAACTATTAAAGAGATTGTACAATAACTTTTTCAATATCGGCGTCTTTTTGTTAGTTACGGTATAGTTAGTGTCTGTTAGTTTTTTTAAATTTATTATAAAGCAACCTGACAAATGAACACTAAACATATAAACACAAAATATAAACATTTATTATTTTTTTATTTACCCGAGTTCATACATTGTTTCCACCGAGTTGGACTGCCTTGGGTCACGTCATATCTCTTACGCTTGAACAACTATTATCAACTTCTTCATACGAGTTTATGCCCTCCGGAAGTCCTTTTAGCATTGTATTTTCGGAGTCCATCGAGTTTACTAGACGCAGAACGAGGCTGAAGTTAGTTGTAGATGGTTGCGCAAATTTGATTTTAGGATTTTATTTGATATTTAATTATTTTAATTCCAAATGTACATTACGCAAAATTCAGAAAGCATGATATCAGGGTGCCCAATATACGTCGATCGTAACGTACTATATACATATACTATAGTTCTAAACTTATATTATGTGTTTTTACGACGTATCGGGAAAGGAAGTCTCTCGGTCGGTCTTAAAATGTTTGAATGTTTTTTTTTTTCAATATAATAGTTATCGTCACAAGTTATTGCATTGGTTTAACTTATAGCTGTGTTACGCTATTATATTTCAGTAACCTGGACTGCAGTCCCAATAAATTTATTGCGACGAAGTTGGGTAGAGTTGTTTTCTTTTTTTCCCATATGTCTATTCTTAAGATTGCTTTATTTTTAGAGTTCCGTGCCTTTTCAGGAAAAAAGGAACCCTTATTAGATCGCGCTGTTGTCAGCATTTACAGGTAGTATAGGTACTAGTTCAGGAAAAAATCTGAAACTAAACATTTCTGGTTAAATCCTAAAAAATTATAAAAAGGGGGCAGAATTTGGTATTAAAGTCGCTAGTCCAAATGAGGTATTAGATGAAAGGGCTCTTTAATTCAAGCTTGCTAAGCTTGAATTAAAAAAATTACTCGAAGCCCGGATTTTTTAATTTTTTTGTTTCGTTCAGCCCCGCTCACGACACTTCTTAGAACCTAATCTGGAAACCCTCCGTTTACCAACGAATATTATCTACTAGCTTAGGTAAATGTATATTATTCCTAATACCTTTGAATATGTACAGTATTTATATTATATGAAATCGACGAAATACTTATTTAAGCTTCATATATTAATCTATATGAATCTAAACAAAGTGATGTTAAGGTACAAAATTTCGAGCTTATACATGAACACATTCAAATTTATTCGTTGCTAACTTGGATAATTACAAAGTGCTACACAATAATTTATTCTCAGCTGATATGTATTGTGGCAAGACGAAGCCATTCCGAGTGGCGACGAGACCGACTTTGTACCTACTTATTACAATCAAATGGAATCATATTATAATTAAAATTTATTCAACAATNCACGCTGTATCCCGCACACAGCAGGGTAGGCAGAGGGAACCTAGTGTTAAGACACTCCGTTCCCCACTTTCTGCCGAATTCTGGAGGCATTGCGTGTTGAGTGGCAGAACTCAACGCCGCGCTTAACCTCGACACCAGAGCGAAGAAATGGAAATATAAATTGAAGTAAATATTTCATCTCCTCGAGTGGCGATCGAACCCACAACCAGTCGCCTCGTGCCGCTGCGCCACGACTGGCCTCGAGCCTGGCTGGCAAATGGAATCATAATTAAAATTTACTCTACAGTAGTACGTCGTAGTGGCAATGTCGAACTGTAAGCGCGACGGTTGTGGGTTCGGTTCATGTATATCTTGCGGATTAGTTAGCGAGGCAGAAGAGAAGATGCCTTAGGATGGATACACACTATACGTGTCGGTCACGGTTCGTTCTCGTCCAATCTCGTATTCTTGTCTGTGAAATATTATATGCGTGATTGGATCTGAATTTTATCGGTACGATAGTATGAATGATCTCATTGTTTGTCATATAAGAATATTTTAACAGACCAGATCGCACAGAGAACGTACCGTGACTAGCAGTATAGTGTGAATCTTCCCTTAGTTCTCTACTTTTCTACAATTTAGAAACAAGCTGTGCTACGAAATTTGCTGTCTGTTTTAGGATATTACGCCAAATAAAATAGAATCAAGACACTCCGTTCTCCACTATACACACGAATTCACGACATTGTGGGTTGAGTAGTGGATTTTAACGCCGCTATAATATTATAAATATAATACTATTATACAAATGTAAAATACTTTAGTATGTATTATTAATTATACAGACACGTTCCGACTGCCACTACCACGTGCGAAAGAGTCAGATTTAATGCAAAGCAGGTTACAATAACTCCATGTGTTGTTAATAAACCATATGCGTCATATTTTTATTGATTGTTGTTACCTTTTTAATAGTTTTTAGGTAACATATTTAAAATGTGATACTTTGAATTTTAACCGACTTTAAATAGGAGGAGTAGTTATTTCAAAAATCGTTTCGTAAATCGGTTTCTGAATCGATTTTACATTATTCTTTTTTGTTCGCTGCGTAATAATAGCCTTTTAGTCACATAAAAGTTTCATTCATCAGTGGTTTCTATAACGAAGAATATTGTTTAATTTGTTTTGAATTTCTAAAAAGATTGTCTAGTATGAAAAAATAGATTAATTTAAAACTAATTAATTTAATTTAAAAAAAAATAATTAATTTTATTTCATTGCTCTGATAAATAAATTGCCACGTTGAGTTCTGCCAACGAACTCCCAATAAATTCCGAGTTCCGCCGACCAATACACAGTGTTCCATGTATTCCAGTGAAATTAACAAATTGGAGATAAAAGAGAGTTACGTCTCCTCTGAATTGAATCTTGAATTTATATAAAAAATTAAAATTAATATCAATTAATATATATAGTATTATATTAAATCTTCATTACAAGTATGAAATTTACTTTTTTTCTTTCACGAATGAAATATATTTCCTTGTATAATGCTAAAAAAACATTTATTTTTATGTAAAGGATTTCAAAGTAGCACTTGTGCTTTTGATCTTCCACCTCTCAAAGAGCCCACACTTGAGTGTGGGCTTTCTTTGACATTTCTTTATTCATTCTTCATTCTTCTTCTGAATTTAATAACCAAAGATGATATTGTTGATACATTATGAAGGTATACCTATTAAAAGTAACTCAACATAGTACAGTAAGTAGTAAGACAGCGTCTGACTGTAAACGCAATGATTTTTAATTCGAATTCGATTTAATAAAATATATCTTAAAAGGAAAAAACCAGACGCCGACCCAGAAAGTTCGCCCACCGAGGGTTCCGTAGAAAAATTGGAGGTCTCGAGCTTAACTTAGCCAGAGCCCTTTAATACTTAATTTTGCCCCCCTTTTAAGGCTATAATTTTTAGGATTTAACCACAAATGTATAGTTTTCAGATTTCTTCCGGGACTAGTACTACCTGTAGATTCTTGCTGCCAAATTTCATAATTCTAGATCAACCAGAAATACCTTATTAATTTTGATTCCCTTTATAGTGCATCTGCCCTTTATAGTTAATATAAAAAGAAAATGGAACCCTTATAGGATCACTTTGTTGTCCGTCTGTGAAGACCATTTATCTTCAGATCGCGTAGAGGTATCAATCTGTAATTAATATCAAATATTCAGTCAGTACCCTTGAAGCACGAAATAAATTAAGATCAGTACAACAACAAATAAAGGAAAAAATAGAAAAAAAGGAAACTGTATATGTTTATAGTATAGATAAAAACTGATAATTATACTTAAATAGATACAAAATTAGTACTTACGACCGCAAACTTAAGATTATCAATTTTTATAACTTGTATCTACCTACTTCACGTTGACCTACAATCCGGAAATTGGTACGGTAAGCGACTCCGACTCGCACTTGCCCAATTTTATTATTTATTAACGTAAATAATCGCTCTGACAAGGCGCCTGTTCACAATAACAAGATAATGACTTAATATCTAGATAATTCACATAGAAATTGGAGAACGCAATTTGTAAATAATCTCTACCTACCATGCTACATAGTTACGGTAAAATGCATTAAGCCGAAGTAAAAATAAGTAACTAGGACCTAAAGTAACTACTACATAAAAATGCCTTATGTATTGTGAGACTCGTATTGATTACTTAGTCTTTTTAGCGTCACGCTGTATCACGCACACAGCAGGGTAGCAGAGGGAACCTGTGAACCTAGTGTTAAGACACTCGGTTCCCATTTTTTTAAATATTGGAATCTATACGATATATACATATATTACGCATGAACCTACAATTATTTCTAAGCTCCATAGTCTTAGCACCTACACCGCGTTGACGTTGTTATAAAGGATCATATTGGGATTAATCGAAATGTTTGCATTAATTAGTTTAACATGTAAATTATATGTAGAATTAAACTAAAGAACCATTATAGTATGTTTCAAACCTTATATGATTAGTTAACTCTATTTTTAACATTTAGAAAACGTATAAAAATGCGCTACCTAGTGTGCCATACGTATGGCATAGAAGTGGGGTAGTTTCTATAATTGCATACTTATATCGAATAATACTTAATAGTTTTAATTTTGTTTACCATATGGAATATGAGGGCTGATAAAAAAAACCGGACAAGCGCAAGTCGGGCTCGCCCACTGAGGGATCCGTACAAAAGTTGAAGGTCTCGAGCTTTTTCTGAAATTCAAGCTTAGCTTAGCCAGAGCCCTTTCATCTGACACCTCACTTGAACTAGCAGCTTTAATACTAAATTTTGGCCCCCCTTTTAAGGCTATATTTTTTAGGATTTAATCATAAATGTATAGTTTTCAGTTTTTTTTCTGAACATGTAGTACCTGTAGATGCTAGCTGCCAAATTTCATAACTCTAGGGCGACTGGAAGTACCCTATTAATTTTGATTCCCTTTATAATGTCAAACTACGCGTTTTTTGCGATCATTCAAGACCAAGACCACTATCTCTTTTTTTAAGTTAATGTAAAATATTATTTTTTCAGGAAATAATATAATAATCCGTAGTTCTGAGTATATGGTTTGAATTTGAACTCGATATCTCTAAGCGTTCCTGAGATAAAAGCTCTTGACGACAGACAGACAGAGAACAAAGTGATCTTATACGGGTTCCTTTTTTCTTAAAAGGTACGAAACTAAAAAAATTAAAAACTTATTATTTTTAGCTTCATGTATTACCTATGGAAACATAGGCAGGATGTTAATACTTTATCGGTAAGACAATCTCTTTCCATCCATCATTTTAGGGAACCTTTTCGGACTAGGAAATGAAAACATTTTAAATATAATCATTTGCCTGAACCCACAACTATTGCGAGCTCAGTCCCGACCCCACAGTGTGCTGTATAATGCGTATTACTGGGTTATGAGAGAACCTAGTATCAAGACACTCCGTTCTTCGCTTTCCACTCGATTTCGAGACATTGCGTGTAGTGTGGCGGAATTCAACGCCACATTTTATCTTAAGGCCACGAGGCCAGTCGTGGCGCAGCGGCACGAGGTGTGACTGCAAAACCGACTGGTTGTGGGTTCGATCCCCACTCGAGGAGATGAAATATTTACTTAAATTTATATTTCCATTTCTTCGCTCTGGTGTCGAGGCTAAGCGCGGCGTTGAGTTCTGCCACTCAACACGCAATTCCTCCAGAATTCGGCAGAAAGTAGGGAACGGAGTATCTTAACACAACGTTCCCTCTGCCTACCCTGCTGTGTGCGGGATACAGCGTGAAGCTGATTTAATTTTTTATTTTAATTTTTATTTTATCTTAAATTTATATTACATTTAAAACTAATGTAATTCTATTTTATCGTCTAACGCCAATTGGAAACAATAAAGTTTTGATGGCATACATATTGATTGTTTCTTGAGAAAATAAGGAATTGGGTTAAGCTTATTTTCAATGCAGCTATTTTGTTTTATATGCAATGCGTACATCCATTTTATGAGGAGTGGAGTACCCATTATATTTTTATTAACGTAACTACTATTTCTACGAGTCAATCAAAAATATATTATAAGAAATTTTGAGATTTATAGTTTTTTATGAAGTATTTGCATTACAAATGAGGCCGTCGTTGCACAGCGGTCTCACCGTCTAATTGTAAACGCGACGGTTATGGGTTCGATTCTACTCGGAATAATGATTTTTTTTTTCCTCGCACAAGATAAAGCATTATATTGCAGCAGAACTGCTTTCTGAGCTGGTGGTAGCTTTTTTTTATATGTTCATTCGACGATTCAAAAGTGCTTAGAATAGTCTATTCGAATCAAGAATATTTTGAATTTGAATATTAGCGAAAATAGCATCAAAATATTTTGCGTGACTTGATTACGACAAATTTTATAAATATTTATTTTTATCTACAAGATATTCTAAATATAATTCTACGACACATCTGAACCTCTACACATAAAAACTATTCATGGTTACCGGGTATACTCGATATGGTATCGTTCACTTAAACGTATTTGAACTTGTACGTGACGTGAGTTTTATTACATGGTGTGTTTGAGTTTGAATTATATTATTTTATCTATGTTCTGTGATACAAGCGTTAGAAAAGAAACTGTTTATAAAAAGTTTTTTTATAAATTTAAGCTGTTTATAAATAACTATTTAATATATTTTTAAAGTGTTATTCCACACTTAAGAAAGAAAAATACTTATTTAGACAACGTATAATAATTTGAACGTAGCGGGATATTTAATATATTATGCTTCTTTTTCTTTACATTTTGAGTATATAATAATATGTTACGTATTAATAGCTGCAAATAGAACTTATTACAAATGCGGAGTCGAGTTCCACCACTAAATACCAAGGCAACTCCATATGCGGGATGAACTGTAGTGATGAAAGAAAAAATATTGTGGATTCGAACTTATAACTATCTCATTAAGACAGGTACAAATCATAACTGCTACAATAAACTTAAAATAATAATTTACCTTTTTTTTAAAGTTTTTTTTTAATCTTACTTGTTGTCGTAGGGAAATTGTTAATCTACATTACATTAAGCCATTGTGTACATAAGCTCCTTAGAATAAATTACTTTACTGAACACCCGTGGCACGTAATAAGATAGATATATGTATGTTTATAAAACACACACAGTATACGGAAACGGCGCTCGATATTTTTTTATTATAACGACATTTGGTTGTGGGTTCGATTACTACTCGAGGAAATGAAATATTGAATATTTTCATTTCTTCGCTCTCGAAGCGCGGTGTTAAGTTCCGACACTCAACACGCAAAGCATGCAGAATCCGATGTAAAATGCGTGAAAACTACTAGATCCCCTCTGCATGTCCTGCTACGTGCGGGATACAGCTGATTTAATTTTTTTTTCTATTCGTTTAACGGTAGTCGTCTTTTATTCTGGCATAGATACATAGGTATTAAGTGAAGCAGATATAATTATTTCTTCTATGGCATTGGCCCGCAGCATTTTTCTTTTATGATATTACCGTATAAATTAGTATATTAAATAGTTATACTGCAGTCTGACAGCTAACGCGAAGATTGTGGATTCACTCGTGTGAATGAAATATCGTCATTTTCTCGCTCCGGTAAAACGCGGAGATGAGTTCCGCCACTCAATACGCTGTCTTGAAAAATTGAGCGGGGAACGGGGAACGGAGTGTCTTAATGCTAAGTTCTCTTGCTTCCAATGCTACGTGCGGGATTCAGCGTGAAGCTAAAAAAAAGATGATCAGATTAATGACGTACTAATATATTATTGCAGTCCTCGTTGTAAAATCTAAATAGACTAGAAGTTTCTATACAGTTATAGAAACTACTATTGTAGTAACAATGTCTTTTAATGAAGACTGAATTGGCAAGAGACGATATTGACTGTTTACTATTATAATTAATTTTAATTTTAAATTGAATAAAAAATGAAGGCGGTTTGATTTCCGCGATGTTTTAAATAAAAGATATAAAAATGAAAAATAAGACATGTGAAAAATGATTTTTTTTTATAAAACATTTTTACTGTATGTGATACTTTTTACTGTACATATTTATTGTTATTGAATATATACAGTGAAAATAATCACATACAGTACATACATATTTCAACTTTTATTAAATAGGTTTTTCAATAATGATTTTCAAATTAATTGGAAAAATATACGTTCTTGTAACTTATTACATGAACGTATATTTTGCAAAAATTATCCTCAAATGATCTTTGCAAAACACCATAATAATATCTTATTCCTACCACCGTACGTACTGTTGTTAGGTGCTCCATAATAACGGTGCTAATATATTGCAGCTCTCAAGGCTGTAATTTGTGTAATTTTTCGTTAGTTGCTATTAAAAATATGATTTAGTTATTGAAATAGATTTACGTTTTGTTTTTTTTTTTCTTTACACGTGCGAGGACATTATGCGAGGTTATATATATACATTGAGAAATATTTTTTATTGCAAGCTTAACTCCTAAACGGATTTGAATCCACAATCACTAAGACCTAAAACCGATGTCCTTAAAATTGTGTGAAAAGTGGGGAAGAGAGTGTCTCAGCACTCGGTTCCCTCAGCTTACCCTCTCTGCTATACGCTATACGCTATACGGGAAAAAGTGTGAAGGTACGAAAAAACATTTCCATGACATGATTCAACTGTGCCACGACGGTGTCAAGTAATAGATAAATTTTAATTTTATTCGTCCAATTCATTGCTAATGATATATGCGGGTATCTTTCCAGTTAACCTGTCGTTAACCATTGAATCCATACAAAGATCAGTAGATAGTTTTAAGCGATAGATAATATGTTATCAGTTTGGTTGCTAATTAATAGCCTGTGAGCTGTGGTTTTATAAAGTGTGTATATATGTATAGATTCCAATCATTTTACATTTATCATTTACCCTATTAGGACACGCGCTAGCGTATTGAGCCAAGTTAAGAAACAAGAAACGCGCAATTTATATTTTTACACCATTTTTTTTATTGTATTGAAATTTGTTACTTGGATCTTTCTCATATATATCTATTTGTATACTGTTACTTAGTGGTTTGGATAAAGACAATAAAACCAGTAGTGTTTGTTTCAAGTGTAATGTTACAGTCTCTTATTCTTTCGAAATTACAGTTTATATATCTTTAAATTTTATTTTATTTTTTATTCAAGTAAATCTAACTTAAAAACTAAAAACAATTAATGTACAACCATTTAAAGGTAAACACTGCTTGCAAAATAAAGTGGCTGTGAACAATCGTGAAACGGTAATTTATATAAACATAGATTTGCTAATGTATAAAAACGGATCAAAATTATATAAAAATATACTATAAACTAATATAAACAATATTACCAGGAGCATCAATTATAACATAATTTACACACATTGTATTGCTTTCTTAAAAGCTGTTTTAGACATTTTAAAGATGTCAATATCCGTGGATACACTACATTTCATATTATAAAGTGAGGTAAGCCTTGTAATAGGAGAGCTTGATCCCAATTTTGTTCTCCGTTGCGGTTGTGCAAACAAACGGATTGGTTTCCGAGGTATTTTACGGGGTATAGTAAAAGAGAGTTTTGAGAGAAGACGCGGACAATATATGTGATAATTTACCAATTTATATAAGAAAACCAGGTCAATAGCGTCTCTCCGAGTGTTTAGATCGGATATTTTAAAGTAATCTAGTGACTCTGTATAAGAGTAGCTCTCACGATTAACTCCATTAAAAGAATACGCGAGATGTCTAACAAATCTCTTTTGCACCCGTTCAATAAACATAAAATTAATTCAATGAATTTTAATATGTTACATTTATACTGTATATAAAATCAATTTATTAACTTATTCATTGTATTTCTAAGTAATATATGGCAATATTTAGTAGAATATAATACATAGACTCTTATTTGGCTACAAATATACAAGAAACATAGTACGGACATAAAAGACAGCGACAGCGCATCCCAATTTAGCTCTTATCCCAGTTTTTTACTACTTTTACGTAACAATGGCGCCACGAGGGATAAATTACTTGGTGCGGCTGGATGGAAAATTTAGACTTAATTGGCCACTGGCCATGCTAAGCCACCACACCGGATTAAATATGTGTAAGGGATTATGGATATAGAATTATATTTTTACTACTTTTTAACTGCGACTTCGTTCGCGTGGTTATATATGGGTAATTCTATGATAAGAGGTTTTAAGTCCATAGAAAATACGGCCAAGGAGAAAAGTTGCCGTTTTTTCATTAAACACTTATATTACGATTTTTGTCCTATTTATGTATTTATTCACGCAAGGGCAAGTCACTCTATGTAAATTTTATTACTTTTTACTAGGCCAGGGCAAATACATTGGGCAGGGTAGAGACACCAAGTTCAGGAATAGTACGTGTAGTACGAATTAAAGTGACAAAGTTATAAAAATTTACTATAATTACACACTGTAAATAACATAGAATCCGACTATTATTTTTAATAATCATATTAAACATTAGCAGAATATATTATTTCAGCCTTAACAATAATGTATGAAATTAACATGGCATTGTAAAATCAAATCAGCTTCACGCTGTATCCCGCACACAGCAGAGGGAACCTAGTGTTAAGACACTCCGTTCCCCACTTGCAGCCGAATTTTGGAGGCATTGAGTGTTGACTGGCGGAACTATACGTCGCTCTTTGCCTCGACGCCAGAGCGAAGAAATGGAAATATAATTTTAAACAAAAAAAAAGTTTCGTAATCTTTGTAACCTTTTAATAACATGCTAATTTAGATTTAAGTTTATTTATAGTCTCAACTTGTTCTTATTAATTAAATATCTTTGTCTTCTGACTCGGTTTGATTTAAGTTTGGCAGCTATAACTGTATAAAAATTAAAAGTTTGATCAACAATATCTGACATCGATGGCGTTCTTTCTTTTTTCGTATCTTTCGTGCCTCTATAGGAGTAATTTCGTCGATGGTCTTTATTATTCCTTTCTCCTTCTTTATTAAATATTATGCCTTTTCTTTTGCAATTAATATTTTTCAGAATTACTTTTAATTCTTTCATATCGTCTTTCATATTGTAGGCTCTCTGCTTCGCGTTTCTTCTACAATATATTTTTTTTTCACCTCTTAACTTTTACCGTGGTGCCATGATCCGTAATAATATTAGATGATAATATATAATACTAACAATAGAAACTGAGAACTTCTTTATTTTTCGGTTCTAAGAATGTACCAAAATTATTTAAATTATTTTAAACTGTTAATTGATAAAAAATATGCTATATCTAAGTTTTTTTGCACTAACATTATCTCCCCTGCTCAATAAGTCTCTCCCCTGCAAGACAGTTGCCAGGGGAAATATGGCAGGGGAAAGCCGTTTTCATGATAAATTTTATTGTTTTAATTGACTTAAGAAATGCTTCAGTACATTATGTATCACACTTTAACTATTACATTATTGTTAAATCAGACCAGTAAATACTAATAAATTAAATGAATAATATAACTTTTATGACTTACCAGGGGAGAGACACAATGACCTCACTAAATCACTACTTTATACGAATGCGTCGCAACATCTAACAAATACCGGCGCTCTTAACGGCTCACATGTTTTGCATTGCTAACTCTACGTCGATAGATGACCTTGAGCGCTATTTGGAATATATAATTTTATATTTGTGTTAGTAGTAGCGTAATGAAATATGCCAAGGAAGATATCCAAAATAAGTGGGACAAAAGTTAAGTTTAAAAAATATTGCAAATAAATAAATATTGTCTTATTTTTCGTTAACAATAGTTAAATATATTTATTGAAATTTGTATTTAACAAACTTTAATTTATTTACTGATACAAAGAAGGTATGTATCATTTGCAAATTAAACTGAAACCGATAGAGGGACAGGCCAGGGTAGATACTTTTTTAGACTTTATAAGGAATTTCACAAAAATATACGTTAATTAGTTAATCGTGACGTTATTTAATAAAGTAGATTTAGGTGACGTGTTTCACACCAAAAAATAACAACTTATACAATAAAATCTATATTTTAAACTGATGGCCGCACTAGTCACCTCTTATCGTAGAATTATCCATATAACAAAGAGTTGTGTATGCCAAATGACTCAGGACTAATTGCAAAAACTGCGAGTGGGCTAAATCGTTATTATTAACATGGTGCAATATAGCCTATAGCCTTACTTGATAAATGGACTATACAATACATTTTTTTTATTACTTCGTTTAATTTAATAAAGACTGTAGCTATATAATATTAGAATAGATAAGATATACATTTGTACATTGTATACTATCAGCTTCACACTGTGCCCCGCAGGTAGCAGGGTAAAGAGAGGGAACCTTAACCCACCAAATTCTAGAGACATTATCTGTTGAGCGACGAAACTCAACGCCGCGCTTTGCCTTGGTGCCAGAAAAAAAATAAAAGGCTAAAAAGTAAAATGCGATTTCGACCGACCGTCGCCAGGTCTATTTAATTCAGTCTTCACTTACATACATACTTGCCTTTTATGTCCGTATCCATTAGTAACAAGAAGTTGCAGCCTTTTAATAAGTAGGCTTAATATTGCATAATAAGACATTAAAGTAGTAAAGTAGATATAGTAAATTATTTATAGAGAAAGCAGTAATAAAATTTATAGCAAAAAGACGATAGTTACAACATTGAAAGGTATTTATTTTATAGTATATTAAAATAGTTAAAAAAAAACATACTTTTGGACACGAAGTCCTTACAAGTGCTAACAAATGTGTTCTACTTAATTATATGAGCCTAAACTCAACCGCATCACTAGTAATCTATCCGGCTATAGCTCCACTATTCCGGTCCTGGAACCATCATCAGACCAGCACGATGATACCATATTATTATATTATCAACTCAGCTACGTACAACTGCTCAGTTTCATATGGATACAATTATCACAAGTGGGTTAAATTCAGTTTCTTAGATTTTATTACATAGTTGCATAACCACAAGTCGACCTGATAAAAGCGCTTCCACGCTGATTTGGCTACACCACACCGGCATATTAATGTTCTAATCAGACTACGGATTTAGATGCGGTTTTTACTAAAAGACACGGCGATTGAAACCTTCCTTGGTTTATATTTATAATGTACAATAAATTAATATTATTAGATAAAATAATAAAATTAAATAGATTAAAACCAGGGTTTTTAGAGTGATTCTAGTGTTAAGACACTCCGTTCCTCATTTTCCGCCGAATTCTAGAGACATTGCGTGTTGAGTGGCGTAACTCAACGCCGTGCTTTTGCCTCGACATTAGGGCGAAGAAATGAAAATATAAATTAAAATAAATATTTCATTTCCTGGAGTGGGGATCGAACCCACATCGCGTTACAGCCCCACCCTTGTGCCCCTGCGCCACGACAGCCTCAATTTTTTATGTGATGCTTTAAAAAAAGTATTGTTTGTGCTAAAAAACCGGACAAACGCGAGTCGGGCTCACCCACTGACATATAAAAATTGGAAGTCTCGCACTTTTTCTGAAATTCAAGTTTAGCTTAACCAGAGCCCTTTGCAAAATACGCAATATACACGGCCATATCTTTTTTTAAGTAAATGTAGAAATTCGATTTCTTTCATGAAATCAAGGGATATAGTTTTTTTGTAGGAATTTCATTTTTCGAAAATCTTCGTAGTGAATGGGGGTAATTCACTTTCAAAGGACTCGTACCGTACTAAACTTTATAGCACTCGGCCATTAAAGATTTTTATATATTATATTGGTTATATAAATATGATATTTTTTTAGATATTTAGTTAACTAATTCGAAATAGCCGAGCCTGTTTTAGACTATTTCTAGGCAGACAGCGGAAAATTCATGAAAGTAACATTTTCAAAGTCAAGTTGATACGCTGTAGTATGTCTTTCTTTGAAGTAGAGTCTGACATTGGCTCTTAAACGTTTGTAAGTGGAAAGCTCATCTAAAATTGCCTTTGGCGTTATATAGCTGGATAGTAAATATTACTGTGTAAAATATACCTTCATACATGTGTGAATACACTTTTTTTAAACATTGTTTTAAGTGTTATTCCAAACTTAGGAAATAATTATTAATATTATGTATAAAAAATTGAACGTAGCGGGATTTGAACTCACGCCTCTTCGGAAACGTCCAAGCGCTCTGACCAACTAAGCCGTATGGCTTAATAATATTTAAAAGCTAAATCATTTGTATTCTTAGTCATCTATATATTTATATAAATCTTGTTTTTAATACTGAGTAACTAACAGCCAACGCATATTATTGACTTGTACTTAAGTTAAAACTACAGAGTATAACGCTGAAATTTGGCACGCCGTTTCCTTGGTGAGACTTCGGAGAGGTTCTTTAAAATTCCTACGAGTACGGGCGGCCACTAGTCTTTTGTTTCTAGTATCTTGTCTAGACAAAGAATCATAGCGACAGATTTTTTTGTCGTCCATTCTTGTCATCGTTTCTTTTATTTATTTGTCATATTTTTTATTCGTATGGTTTTTTGATTCTCGCATGATGTAAGTATCACGCATAAACGTGAGGAATATAATGTAAACGGAATGTTAGGTTCCCAGGTACCTTCTGCCTATCCGGTTATATACGCTTTACTGAGTGAAGCTTAAAAAAAAAGATAAGTTATATCATTTAGATATAAAATATAATCTCAAACTAATTCAACTGATTACAAAACAGCAGATCAGTAAGTACAGGTCAATAATATAAGTAGAAATAGACCCACCAGTCGTTTTTACTTATCTAGCACTATTTCCTTTCGGTTTAATATATTGCAACATGCGCCGTAAACATGCCAATAAAAACCCCCATAAAACTCACATCTATCGTCTACTGTAATAGATTTTGAGGGCTCAAAATGTGTGTTTGTGTAAAGTATATGTAGAATAAATAGAGATTATCTTGGCGCAGTAGTTATGTTCTAAAGTGTGGTCGTTGTGGGTTCGATCTAATGAGTGGAATGTGTTATACATGTTATGTTATGCGCTGATTTTAAGTCATAAGCGGGTGGAAAAGAACAAAATTTTTTGTTTATTAAAATTACGATCAAGGCTAGTAGTGGCGCAGGGGCACAAGTGTGTGACTGTGTGTGTGTTCCCACTCGAGTAAATGAAATATTTTATATTTTTATTTCCTCAAGATGGTAACGAGGCAAAAAGTAGCATTGAGTTCCAGTGCTCAACGCAAAAAAGCAAAGCCCCCAGAATTCGGTGTAAGGTGGGGAACGGTAGCGTTTTAATGGGAACAGAGTGTCTTAGCACTAAATTACCAGTATCCCTCTACGTACCCTGCTAGGCGGGACACGGCGTGAAGCTAAAAAAATACTTAAAAAATACAGAGACATCGACACATTAGTAATAATGAACGAAATTAATAATTTATATTGTTGAATTTCATTTAAAACGCGAGAAGCGAAACAAAGTTCTGATTAAATTAAAACTACAAGATTTAGAAAAAAAGAAACAATAATGTTGCCAGTTTATTATTCTAAAAAAACGCCAAGTAATTGTACATAATAGTAAGAAGTTGGGACAGCTAGTGCGCACTCGACCGTAAAGGTTCAATGCTGTTTACAATGTTAACTGTTACAAATGACTTGCTGGTGGAGCTTTCCTTTTAATATAGTTATATTTGATAACTGGAGCTTATCTTTATTTTATTAGCTTCACGCTGTAGCTGGCTCACAGCCAGGTAGATAGAGGGAACGTAGTGTTATGACACTCTGACCTAGTGTCGTTGAATACAATGCTTTATCTCACAAAAGAAGAGAAATAATTTGAATGAGTATAAATATTACCTTTAGTGGTTATCGTACCCGCAACCATGTCCAATGTACCTGCGGTCGGGGTTACTTCGGCCACTTAGTTATTTCCATTTAACCACGCGGGCGAATCGGTTATAAAAGCTTGTTTGTCTATAGAAGTTGAACTGTCAACAAATTATTAAGAAATAATAAATAAACCTATGGAAGAAGGAAAATTATGAATAATAAATTAATAAATAAACACTATTTATTTTAATTAACCTACTTATCATTAGGAACACAAAGGCTTTCATCAAAAATATCGACTAGCCTTTAATGAACAATAAGTCGATATTAAATAATTTTGACGACAGTTTAAAGTCTACTTGACCTCCCTTTAAGCAAATGTTACTGTATCAGGAATTATGGCCTATTAGGAGAAATATTAAACTAAATTTTATATTAAGGCCAGCCGTGGCGCAGGGGCACAAGCATGCGACTGTTATCGCGACAGATTGTGGGTTCGATTCCCACTCGAGGAAATGAAATATTTAATATTTTAATTTATATAAATAAGTAGATATAGAGTAGTTTAATTTATTGAACCATAACTTTAAGTCAATATAAATTGTACTTCAAAAAGAATAATATCTTATTATTTTTGAAGTAATTCATATCCAGATCATTACCTCAATAATACACACATGGACGACAGTTAGGATAAAATTTATATAAAATAACTATTAATTTAATCATATTTTAGTTATAACTTTATAGAATATGCAAGAATAGTGCTAAAGCAACTTTAGGTCTTATTAAATGTTACATAATGGCCCACTTGTTTCGTAATAACTTTGTTAAGAAAATTACTTGATGTTTAGATAATCATAGCGATGACAATCGATGACGATATTCTGTGTAATAGTAGGTCCTCATATAGTAGGTATATGCATTCACTTCTTGGTTTATTAAGATACATTATTAATTTTTTCCTTTTTAAAATTATATTTTGTATTATTTGTGTACATAAACAGAGGCAGTTGTAGCATAGCGGACCAGAGTCCGACTGTAAACGCGACAGTTGCGGATTCGATTCCTACTCAGGTTAATTAATTATTTTCATTTCTTCCGAGCTCTACGCGGCGGTGCATGGGCAACGGAATGTCTTAGCACTAGGTTACCACAGCCTATTATGCTACATCAACAACGTTACAACGTGCATTATCTGGTTATTATTTGAAAAAAAAATGTAATAAAATTATACCTCTTAAGTAGTATACTTTATACTTGGGATCCTCCTCGTAAAATGCATTATACATATATCTCGAGATTTTTTTCCATTTGAAAATTTTCAATCATTTCCATGTTCATTGTTTCGGTTAGTTTTTCTCTTCAAAATTTCCCGAGGAGGGCTGTAATTTGAGATTTTTAAAATATTGAGTGTCCAAACACTTACATCACCATGGGCGACAGTTAACCACTTACCATTTAGTAGTCGTGCCCCTTGCTCTCCTATTACAATAAAAAAAATGGAAATCGATGAGAAAAATTAAAGCGTTCCAAAAATAAAAGTATGTAAGAAACAGTCAAATATAAAATATTTTATTACATCCTTCAAAAACGAATAACGTTCAAATTTTTATACTCTTGCTGCCGATCAACTTTGCCAAGAGATATATACTTCTTTCCAAAAAGTTTGCGGCCTTTGAAGCAAAAGAACCATTAAGGTTGCTAAGTTGCATTCAAGATTGCTAAGTTTCCCTTTTTCAAGAGGCTGTTTGTTGTGAATTACTTTTATCTCTTTATTTATGCTTTGTTAGAGGCCTGTCGTGACGCAGGGGTACAAAGTGTGACAGTAAAACGCTACTGATTGTGGGTTCGATCCCCACTCGAGGAAATAAAATGTTTATTTAAATTTATACTTCCATTTTTTCGCTCTGGTGTCAAGGCGAAACGCGGCGTTGAGTTCCGCCACTCAGCACGCAATGCGTCCAGAATCCAGTGGAAAGTGGGGCACGGAGTGTCTTAACACTAGATTCCCTCTGCGTATCCTGCTGTGTGCGGAATACAACGTGAAGCTGATTTATTTATGCTTTTATGCACTAGCAACATAGTTGCCAGTTCTGTGAGTAAAAAGCGATTGTTTTTGTTTTCATTTCATCTAGGATATATTTATAGGTACTATACCTATGGCCGACCGAAGTTTTTATTTCGGTTTCTATTGAAAAGTTTTTTTTACACTACCTACTCGCAAAATATAGCGTTGGAACAAAACACGAAATTTAAAGTAGAGTTTTTTAAAACAGATAATAAAGCACGAAAGAAAGATGAAAAAAAAAAATAAGTAAATATTCAATATACATATTTTTTGTACTGTAATATTACAAATGTTATCAATAATTGTATCTTTTGTGCTATACCAATGATTAATACCTCTCCCAAATTTAATTCAGTAATAAACATCAAGTTTTCGGTTACCCTTACCAATAGAATTTACCTGAAACATCTTTGCTATCTATGTCCTAATGTACTTTAAGTAAGATATCTCCCAATCTTTATTTTAAATGGAGATTCTAAATGATAGAACTTTATGGGTCAGTCAAATTAAAATGATTTTATTCTAAATACAAAGTTACATGCTTCATTGGCGAAGTGATTAGTGCTCAACACTCGCTCGGAACGTCATAAATAAAGTACAAAGGAAGCACTCATTTGTTGAACGATCAATGATTTACCACTAGTTCACTAAAATTAATGTCTGAGAAGAACCGACGCAGGAAATTGAGGGGAACAGCAATTCTATTTGTTTTTTTTTCTTTTTTCAAGTTATTAACTTTTATAAATTCATACATTTATATTATAGTAAAATAAATAAATAAATCAGCTTCACGCTCTATACCGCACACAGCAGGGTAGGCAGAGGGAACTTAGTGTTAAGACACTCCGTTCCTCACTTTCTGCCGAATTCTTGGGGCATTGTGAGTTGTTTGAGTGGCAAAACTCAACGCCGCGCTTAGCCTCGACACCAGAGCGAAGAAATGGAAATATAAATTTAAGTAAATATTTCATCTCCTCGAGTGGCGATCGAACCCACAACCAGTCGGTTTTACAGTCACACTTCGTGCCGCTGCGCCACGACTGGCCTCGAACCTATAGTCACTAAGGATATATCATTTTATTAGAAAACACAACGATCCACTTGAACAAAAGTTGATAATACCATTATTAAACGGCCATCTTCCAATAAATCATTCGACATCTTAATCGATTAGTTGTTCGGAATATTAAATGTCTGAATCGACAACAAAATTACATTCGCTTCGGTGAGCCGAAAGATGAAATGCGCTCCGTTAGAACAGGGACCGGCAAATTGTTATTTGTGAAATAATTACATCTGACGCGGCGACATAATGGGAAACTAAATTTTGTACATGGATTTCAATTTTCACATCGAAACAAGAAAATCGATATCTCGTAATTAGTTTCTCTGTATTGGCGTCTGTTAAATGTTTGCGTGTTTCATAATAGGTACGTGTTTTATTCGTGATTGATTACGCAGTATTACGGGTCAATTTTTTTTTTCATTAGAGGCGACTGGCGCAGTGGAACAGTGTGTAAATATAAAGATTGCAGGTTTGATTCTCACTGGAAGATTAATTAATTATTTACATTTCCTTTTTCAGACAAAACTAATTGCGATACTGATTCCCTTCACAATGACACGAATTCGGGTGAAAATTAGAGAACAGAGTATTTTGTCACTATCTCTGCTGACTTTGTTACACGCAGGACACAGTGTGAAACAAATCTTATTTATTATTATTTTGAGGGGCAGACGGAGAGAATTGTGTTTCAATTCTCTTTATTGTGTTTCAATTCTATTCAGTATCATATTTATCTCATCTGCTCAAAGACTGTGTGTAAGGTAGTGGAATTAAATGGCATAATTCTTAGGCTACATAATATCTGAGGAAACACGTACTAAATAAATTGATATAATTATGATTATTTTTTCTAGTTCATAGAAATAAATGTGTTTCAGGCGTTTCTGTCGCTTAACGTCAACTTCTCTCGAATATTCTCAACTGACATTAAAATGACAACGACAATCTCAAGCAATTTTTAAACGGTTTTATATATTTATTTAGCTTGGCCAGTTTATTTGTTTGTGTGGGTCAAATTTAGTAATTGGAATTTTACCCCCTTCCTGACACCAGATCGATCTGCTATTTGGTACCCACTCTTAATATTGATGACAATACAATAAAAAAAATATGCCTGTAAATCCAATATGGCCGCCGATACAAAATGGCGGATTACATATTACTTCACAACAACCTCTTTATGGGTATCAAATGAAAGGGCTTTATTGGTAGAATAGAGCTCACTATAAAAAAATAAAATTCAAGATGGCCGCCGCGACAAAATGGCGGATTACATATTTTACACAACTACCTCAATATAGGTGTCTAATGAAAGGGTTTGATATTAGTAGAAAAGAGCTCATTCTAAAAAAAAATAAATAAAAAAATATTTTTATGTTAAACTATTACAATAAAAATAAAAGCTAAAAAATAATTCGGTAAGTACTAGCTACCAGATCGCACCAATCTTCTCATCAATGTGGGGTATTGATCAGACAAATAATAAAATCGTTGGGCGCGTGAAACTATCATATATTAACTCTAGATACGCAACGCCCAACGATTTTATTATTTGTCTGATCAATACCCCAGATTGATGAGAAGATTGGTGCGATCTGGTAGCTAGGACTTACCGAATTATTACTATATATAACTATAGTAATAATCTTTTGTTTCAGGAGAGCTACACAGAAGTACCTGTGACAGCGTCCGGTGAAAACGACGATCATTGCCACTGGACGAGACCTGAGCCGCCTAGTGCTGTTCCACAACTTCTCATTGCGCTTATACTATGCGCTATATTTATGGTATGTTCTTTTAAAAATTATTTATTTTTATGTTTTAGTATATTTTTTTAGCTTCACGCTGTATCCCGCACACAGCAACAGGGTAGACAGTGGAACCTAGTGTTAAGACACTCTGCTCCCAACTTTTCGGCGAATTTTGTAGGCATTGCGTGTTGAGTGGTAGAACTCAACATCGCGCTTTGCGTCGACGCACAAGCGAAGAAATGAAATTATAAAATATTACACTTCCTGGAGAGGGAATTGAACCTATAGCCTGTCGCGTTTACAAAAATAAACTACCCCTACAAAAATAAACTTATTTATTTCTTTGGACAATTTGCAGAGTTGAGTTTTATCGCTTTTTTGTCCCCTTTCACATTTTTTATTCATTTTTCCACTATTTTCGAGCACGCAATGTCTGTAAAATTAAGGTAAACTGGAAAAAGGAAGCATTTCCAGAACAATCTTTTTTTTCCCCTTACAATTTACCTTGCGTTTTATTTATATAAAGTACGTAATAAAATTCTGTCAATGTCGTCAAAGTCTAAGGTTAAAACTAATTAAATGTTAAAAGGTGTCACAGCAGAGTTTGATGTGGTATTTGAATGTTTTTTAATATAATTTTTGTATTTTTTATAATAATTACAACTTAATTAAAAGCAATTTAGAGTATCATATTCATTACTGAGTGAATTCAAAATGGGCTTCCATCTTAAAATAGAGAAAAAGATAAATGAGATTTGACGTCACGCAAGCGTTTGAATAAATGCATTCAGTTGTTTACGTCCTTGCCATTGATTGCACCGACCTCACTCCGTCGTCACAGCCCACCCTTCGCAAAGATTTACCGATCGATCCCCACTACTTGGTATATATATATATATAGAACTATATATATGTAAGTATGTTTGTATGTATATATTAAATGAGTCTTTGTTGTCTCGACGTGCACACGCTCGGAATATTCTATTTGGCAACGAGAACAAATTGCTGTGTAAAATTGATAATATTATGTGTGCTGGAGACAGTTTCGTTTCTCGCTTGGGAAATGTATGACTGTATACGCGATGGTTGTGTGTTCTAACCACATTCAGGGGTATATTTATGCAGTTTCATGCTTTTTTCGCATGGTGGGTAGTGAGGAGTTAAAACATTCGTTTCTTCACTTTTCAATCAAATTTGAGAAACTGTAGGTTGAGTGGGGAGGTTTTCATCGAATAGAGATCGAATCCACAACCAGGTTATTCATAATCAGATCGGTGCCGCCGCCGCGCAGTCTATGCATGTAAATGTATATCTCTTGCGTTAAATTTCACCATCTTTCGCACAATGTCTCTAAATTGGCTAAGGGAGCAACATTCTTAATGACTAACATTCATGGGCGTAGGAACCCGTGCCGTGTACATGCCAGAAATATTACTTACAGCTAAATTTGCGCCAAAAATAAAAAAAAATAAAAACTTTTATACGAACATATCTGTCCAAAGCTAGTCCAGGCCAAAAAATATCTCTAGATACGCTAATGCTAACATTAGTTGGCAACGAGTGTTTCAGTTATATTATACGAAGGTTATACATTCAATTCCTGATATGGGGAAATTTTACATCCACAATGCACAGCAATAAAATTGATTCCATTTTCATTCCAGAGCGAAGAAATGAAAATATACATTTAAGTAAATATTTCATCTCCTCGAGTGGGGATCGAACCCACAACCTGTCGGTTTTACAGTCACACTTTGTGCCCCTGCGCCACGACCCAAAAAATATTAAACCAAGTAAAACAGTTCCTATAATACGTTTATTTCTCAACACACAATGCCGAAATTCGGAAAATGGGGAACGGGGTGTTTTAACAATAGGGTCCCTCTATCTATCCTGATGTGTGCGGGATACAGCGTGAACCTGATTTTAATATTTATGCCATCTTATATCCACATCATGTTACATTTTTAGATCTGCGAGCTCGTGGGCGGTTATCTGGCGGGCAGCCTGTCAGTCATGAGCGACGCGGCCCACATGCTCAGCGATTGCGGGGGGTTCGCCCTCGCCTTGCTTGCGTTCCGATGCGCCGCGAGATCCCCCACGGCTAGTATGACGTATGGATACCGAAGAGCTGGTATAATATTTTTTATGTGTATATATTTGTAGGTAAATGGCCATCTTATATTTATCTAAAGGTGTAATTTTATCATACGTCCATATATTGTTGTCTTCGGAGGCCGTCGTGGCTCAGAGTGTGATGGTTGTGCAAACGCCTGGGGGCAATGAATTAGTTCATTTTCGTTCCTTTTGGTGACAAGATAAAGCGCGGCGTTAAATCGCGCCGCTCAACACAATGTTTCGAAAAGTGTGAATGTAGAAAATGGAGTGTCTTAACATTAGGTTCCTTCTTCCTACCGTGCTATAGGTATGCGGGATACAGCGTGCAGCTCTAAAAGAGATGTATTATAGTCAAAGTGATGTAGTTTAAAGTTTTTCAATTATACATTTATTAAGAACTACACGTTTACACGATTGTGCAAATACTTCTGAAATAAATTGTAAACACTATATTTATGAATTGCAATACAGTTAATTTTTTTATAGTAAATTACAAATGTTTGGTTAGGTTAGCGCTTGTACGTATTATCTAAGAGGAAACGATACCAGATTGTAATATAGAAAACAACGGTTAGTAGAACTTTTTTACGTATCTTATATTTATAACTAAAATTAGAAGTCAACATTGTAAAATAATTTTCTAATATTTTTTTAGCTACACGCTGCATCCCATATATAACAGGGTAGGATGAGGGAACCTAGTAGTTAACTTTGCGTGTTAAGTGGCAGCACTCAACGCCACGCTCTGCCTTGTTACCAGAGCGAGGCAATAAATATAATTCAGAATGATTGGGAATTGAACCCAGAACTTTCACGCTTACATGACTATTCCACGACGGCCCAAAAATTAAAAATATTTCAAAAGTTTAAGATAACATCCTCTAACATCGACATATGTGGGTAATACATTTCTTAAAACTTAAATGAAAGCTTATATTTATACAAATGCACTTCACATTCCTACAATGTAATCATGAACCTCTTTTATGTTAATAAACTGTTAACCGGTCAAGAGCCGCTTTATTCATATTATTGTTTATGTATGATAACAATACGATACGAGGCTGTACGAGGAGGTACAGTATAAATATAATTATTATATTAATAGAAATTATTTGTGATGTTGATATCTATAGGGAATACATTTTTTTAAAAAGAAAAGAATAGAAAAAACAATAATATGTCCATGAAATATTTAAGATGAAAACATTATATTAAGATTTTCGTGAACAGTGCCGAAAAGGTCTTGATTTCATAATAATATTTATTTAAATTTATATTTTCATGTTTTCGCTACGGTGTCGAGGCAATGACGCAGCGTTGAGTTTCGCCACTCAACATGCAAAGCCTCCAGAATTTGACGGGAAATGGGGATCTGAATGCCTTAACACTAGGTTCCCTCTGTTTTTTTTTTATTTTTTTTATATTTGTATTTTAATAAAATGAAACTAGTATACGAGCACATATATCATGTTATAAAAACCTTATCTAAGACACGCAGACGCCTTGATAAAATATTTTGTCGCACGGATGAGATAAATAAAAATTTTAACCTGATAATGTAAAATAATAAATAGACAAAATTATTCGGTTTTTCCATCGACAGAAGTAATATAGCAGAAGAAATGTAGGATAAAAGTATAAAAAACTTTTGAGAAAATGAATTGGATATTAGTTTTTAATATATAAAATATATAAAAATATCAAGACTTTTAAATAAAACTGTTATAGAAAAATATTAAATTGTTAATTTATATGAAATCCTGTGACATATACCTTCGTAAGAGGGGTGGAGGGTGAACCATGAAATATCAGTGGCCAATAAACCTCTTAGTAAAACGATATCTATGCCATTATAGGTTGTTTACATGGATCGTTAGAGATTATAGTGTTAGTATTGCCGGTTTATTATGTTAATATATTGATAGTTATCGGTGTTTAAATACGTGAATGATATTTTTNTTGGGTGACGGTCCCCAACGCCGCATTCGTCGCCACTTGACACACCAGCGGCGACGCACTGGTGCGCGTCGCCTTGGGGGGACGCCCTATCAGTCCACTTTTGAAATATGAAATTATTTTGACCATTTTAAAGGGCATCAAGTCCTAAGCCGCACCAGGCAGCAAATACCCTAGCTACGCCACTGCGTCGTCAGCAATGGCAACGCGCATGGGCAGACTCGACCGGATCATTACCACCCCCGGCATCTAAAACCGGCGTTAAGTAGTGGCTTTATGCCACTGCGTTTCGCATCAGGTAATGTCGAGCTCCGGCGCCCAACCCACCTTGTCGGCCGGCAACGCACCTGTAGCTCCTCTGGTGTTGTACGGGGTCGTGAGCGGCGGTAATCACTTACCATCAGGTGACCCGAATGCTCGTTTGCCTTGTCTTTTTCATAAAAAAAAACATAATAAGAACAGTATGCAGTTTCTTTCCCCGCTTGGTTTATTTAAAAAAAACCTTGGCTTTCATACTTCCGGAAGCCGCCAATGTTATCAAGTATGGAGTAACATAAAATCGGATTCCCCAAAAAATGGAACATATAAATGAAAAATATGATTAAAACGTAGCATTGCACAACTATCTAACATTTCGATTAAAATTGAAAATTAAAAATTTGCTGCGAATCCGTAAAGGAATATTCAAAGCGCATCCTATTTTAATTACCTAGACCACGTTTCTACACAAACGCAGAAAGTTTTGCTTGTTATTGAAACTTTTACAGGAGTTACTAATTATAAGTTGTTGTCGTTGTTGTAGTTTATTTATACATTTATATCCATTTAGCATCGCGTGCAGTACAGAGTATTTTATACATGGGCAATTTACATATGTGATAATTATCCGTAAGTAAGTGTGCGGGATTTCTATTCTGATTTATTATCAGCAAAGGCGTTTCTTGAACGCTTTAATCTGAGGTACGATTGGTTCGAATAGAAAAAATATATAAAATAATATTTATATTGGAAAGTCCATTGATCGAAGGAGGTAATATCCCATCGCACTGTACATGTTATCGGAGGAAAATTTTGAATGTGTCAACCCTTACTTCTTTAGATTAGATCATGAGGGCGTCTGCAAATTAGTAATAATATATGGTGATTTCTCGTTTTCTAGTTATTTTTACCTACTTTACTGTTCCAACAAGGAATATAGGATATTAATTAACCAACGCTATCGGAAATTAGATTTAATAAGCGACACGTGCTTGATTTTATCAGTGTGACAGTCACTAATGAAATATAGTTGATATAAACACTCTTATCAAATTAAACGGTTTGTGATAACATAATATAGACTTTAATCTTTTTGACGCTGATTATAAAACAATTCTTGTTATGACTTATGATTACCTACTGATCTTAAATTAGCTTCACGTTGTATCCCGCACACAGCAGGATAGGCAGAGGGAACCTGGTGTTAAGACACTGCGTTCCCCACTTTCCACCGAGTTCTGGAGACTTTACGTGTTGAGTGGCGGAACTCAACGCCGAGCTTTGCCTCGACACCAGAGCGCAGAAATGAAAATATAAATGTAAATAAATATTTCATTTCCTCGAGTGGGGATCGAACCCAGTCGATTTTATAGTCACACTTTGTGCCCCTGAGCCACGACTAGCCTCACCTATTGATCTTGTGAGTAGTAATCAAAATGTGTATAGATGTCTGTGTGAGGGAACCTGGGAATCTACTGTTAGACACTCCGTTCCTATTAAGACACTTCCGTTCCCCATTTTTCACCGTATTCTGGACGTATTGCGTATTGAATGTCGGAACACGACGCGCCGCTCGTAACAGTCTGTGCTGCTGCGCCACGGCGGCCTTATTTTCTTATTAGGAAAAAAACTTTATTATAATAATAATTATTTCTTAAGATATTTCCTCTTTCTTCCAGAGGTGCTAGGAGCGATGACATCGGTTCTCCTAATATGGGCATTGACTGGCATATTTGTGTACGTAGCGGCACTGCGCATACGCACCGGCGAGTACAACATCGAGCCGGATATGATGATGCTGGTGTCCGGCTGCGGCGTAGTGTTTAATGTGATCCTAGCTTTAGTTTTACATGGATGTGCCTCTGATATTGGTTAGTAATAGTATTTTTTTATTTTTTTTTATTTTTCACATCTTTCTAATATTTGTGGGGTAAGGGTAAGTTCTCTCTGCCTACCCTGTTATACGCGGGACCCTGTTATATACAGTATGAAGCTAAACATACTTTTAACTCTATTTGAATCTGAAGCAACAAAATATTATAGCTCATCATCACACCCACGGTGGGGCAGCCTGTGCCCACTCACATACGGAAACACCGCGGGGTTTCCGCTTCTTCAGGAAAAGAGAGCAAAAGCAAAGTAACGGCGCTTTAATTAATGGAGACTACACCATGAAGGACTTGTCCAGTACTGAAGCCCATGTTACAGGATCTACGGCTAGGTAATATATTAAATAAAAAAATAATCAAATAATGTTTGGGAAGCCGTAATTTTTGGAATTCATTTTGTAATATGGACATGTTAAGAAAACATATAAAAATTTAAACGTAGCAGGATTTGAACCTGTGCCTCTTTGGAAACCGTCCAAGCGCTCTGACCAACTAAGCCATACATTCTCATCGAGCTACGTCGAAATTCTTATACGCTTGTTACAACTTATTTATGTTATTAATAACCGTACATCATAAATAAGTTAAAACGTATTAACTGTTTTATGTTGTTGTTACGTTTTCTTAATAAGTATTTTTCTTTCCTAAGTGTAGTATAACACTTTAAAAATGTTAAAAAAATATGAACATGAAAATGAATTTCTATAAATTATAATTCATGACGTTATTTGTTGCTAGCTCTAATATAGAATCTTTTATGACTTCAATAAATGTACGTATTTCTATAATATAATGTTTTATTTTGGAATTTGTTTGTATATTCAATATTATATTTTGCATTTCAGAAATATAAATCTTCGAGCCGCTCTCATTCATGTGATAGGTGATTTGATACAAAGTTGTGGGGTACTGCTCGCCGCTGTTATAATAAAAATATACGTAAGTCATTTTGTTTATAACAAAAAGTAAAAAAATATATTTTTTTGGGTTCACGTTTTTCCTATCACTTCGTTGAAAAAAATCACTTCGTTCACCATTTTCCGTTCAGAGACGAGATGATACGTATGGAATTGTTCATAGTTTTAGTAGTTAAGGACTTGACACGTAAACTTTAAAGTTTTATTTGTATTTTAGCCTTCAGCAAAAGTGATAGATCCCATATGCACGTTCGTGTTCAGCGTGCTGGTGCTGGTGACGTCGGCGCGTGTGGTGCGCGACGCGCTGTCCATGCTCATGCAGGCCGTGCCTAGGGATTTTAAGTATGATTGTTATATTTTTTATTATTTTTCACCTTTACGTGTCTTTTTTTTGAGCCGCTTAACAGCTTATTTAAATGGCAACAACACAAAAAAGTTTTTTTTTGCCTTATATGCTATTATATATATGTACATTTTTTTTATTTAATATTTGTTTGGTCACAATAAGATATCCATATTAAGAATGCCTTTCTAAGTAAATAAGGGGTCAATTGAGTTTCTCACTTGTTTGATCGTAGATACCGCGAGTGCGTGTCGGCGCTGTCGGCGGTGCCGGGCGTGCGGCACGTGCACTCTGTGCACGCGTGGGCGCTGTCCACGCAGCACACGGTGCTGACCGCGCACGTGGCCGTGGACGAGCTGGCGGACTGGCGCGCCGTGCTGGCCGCGTGCCAGCGCGTGGCCCGCCAGCGCGCCGCGCACGCCGCGCTGCAGGTGGAGCCCTACTCCGCGCGCGCCTCCTGCGCCGAGTGCGCGCCGCCCTGACGCCCGCCGCCCGCCGCGCCGCCCCGCCCGGTACGGATGTTTTAACTGGCGGAACTTAACGCCGCGATTTGCCTCGACACCAGAACGAACAAAATAAGAATATTCAATATATCATTTCATCGAGAATCGAACCTACAATCTGTCGCGTTTACAGGGCACAGGGGCACACACTTGTGCCCCTGTGCCACAACTGGACTCATATTTCATTTTAAGAAATTAATTTTAATATCTTAAAATGAAATAGATTTATTATTATCTAGATTCTAGCTATATCAGATAGAATTTTTTATGTATGTAATTTTTTATGTATTAATTTGTAGTTTTAAAATGAATTTCGGAACCCAACCCGTTTCACCAACGTTTTTATTACAGATTGTGGAGTAATGTGGCTGAGCAACAAACACACTTGTATATAAATGGGAAAAGTGATAATTATTAAATATTATTATAGAAAAAATGTGCTTGAGGACCGTTAATGTCGTAGTAAATGAGTCATTTATTAAGACTTAAGAAAATAATACTTAAAAAAAATGTACTTAATATATATTTATTGTTATTTATATCAGTAGGGACCGTTTATTTATTTTAAAGTAATTAAATTAATTATATTTTCAAAGCTAACAAAAAATATTTTTTACTTATAAATATGAAATTCAGGTTTTTTAAACGATTTTAAATAATCATTTCGGAATATAAACAACATAATTAATATATTTTTTAAATATAATGAATTTGTTTTTTTTTATAATTTTTTTATCAAGTACAATTTAGCTTTAGATTAGCAAAGATTAGTATTTATAGTGCCAAAGTTAAAAAATATTGACATTTGTATTATTACAAAAAAACAATAAAGAGCTTTATAAAAAGCTTTTTAAAAAATAAAATTAAACACTTGTTGACTTGCATTGTAATGATATTAGATATAATTTAAAATATTCTTGTTGATACATATTTATGTGTACTTTAAATATACTGTTTTGTTTTTTTAAATTTCAGCCATTACTTATATATGTATATTACTTTAAATTTATCTGTTCTATTTTTATTTTTTTAGAATTAACTTAAGTTTACAAATAATATTAGAACTTATTTTTTTTAAATATTTTATGTTGCAATTGACAATCCTTTCTACTGATCAATAAAAGTTCAAATGGTCAGAGATTGTTATTTATTAAACATATATACTCGTACATGTATACTCGTATTCATCTGTTTACAGGTATAACTAAAATGTGATATTGTAACGTCACTTAAGAATATCACATTTTAGTTTTATTCTCACTCCTTTGCTACATTTTTAATTTTTGGACAATTCTGGTTCCTCGTCTGTTTCCATCTTTATGATACTGTTTTTTTTTCTTTGTTTTACTTCACATTGCATCCCGCATATAGCAGGGCTAGCAGATGGAACCTAGTGTTAAGGCACTCCCTCCGTTCCTCACGGTTCGCTTAATTTTCGTGACGTTGTGTGGAGAGAGTGAGTTTTATTACCGGAGCTTGCGCCGATTGAGAATCGAACTCCACACTGTCGCATATACAGCCCAACGTCAAGTTTCTTGTTATACTTTTTATATTCTTAATAAACAAAACAATATATTTATAATCGTTATAATATGTAAGTGTAGTCGACGCTATGATAGTTAAGTGAATACAATTAATTATACAGACTGTCCGTTTGTTGAATATTTTTTGACTAATATATTTAAATGTGACTTAGTTGTTAATATTTTTTTTTATTTGTTAAATGAAAAATGTTTTTTTATGTCTAGGATACAGGTTCAAAAGTCGAAGTGTAGCTGTACGTATTGTATGTATATGTTGAATATGACTTTGGAGTTGTAAATAGTATAGTTGTAAAATCAAATCTTGTATTCCCAAAGAGAAGTTGTTATATCGTGTGTTTTTTTGGCGCTGCCTTTTTCAAAGTGCTTATGGAATATTGCATTTTTTATATATTCAATAATACAAAAAAGTTTTAATAGTTGTGGGTGATGGTTGTTGATTGTAGGTGACAGATCCTGTTCATAATAATATATTTTTTAAATTGGATGAAAATGAATAACTATTTAAATTTTTTCTATACTTGTATATCTATATTGTTGAAACGTGAACCTACTGCCCCTGCCAGAAAGACAAGGATGACCAAAAAAACATTTTGTGTTCTGTCACACGTCTTTTTACCTTTTGCCTTATTTAAAAGAACTTGTCTGTTTAATACTAGATTCAAAATGGGGACATGAATAACATTAATAAATATAAAACTCTTCTGAAATTTGCACCAACAGCCACAACGTGTACTCTACATGATTTTTTTTAAATAATAAAACAATGCAATATTTAATAACATTATTTAAATGTAAAATAAATGTATGAGTAAAATGCAATGATGTGCTCAAATAGTGAATTTATTGTGATAGTTTTGTAGATATTATTACTATATTTATTTTGTATTGATGTATGGAGAATGGTTAAGACATGCATCTAAAATATCTTCATTAAGAGAGATAACTGGTTAGAATTCCATGGTTAGGTTTCACTGTACAGTTGCTGAGTGAGGAGCTCAGAGCAGTGCCTGGGACTTGCGAAATTACTGTAGGTGTAAAGGACCCCTTAGAAATACTGTCCCGTCCAAATCACTGTCCGAGCCAGAGTAAGGCTAATTTTAATCGCAATTGACAATTAAATATTAACAGTCCATTATTTTTTTGTGCGGTAATCAATCACAATTAACAAAATAACTAATTTTATTGTAAACCGCAATTAAAATATGACCAACTCTAAGCCGAGTAGCTCTTTCTACCGCTACCAAATTTTAAATGATTCTACTTACTATCGCTTATAAATTACCATCTCCACTGTCCGAGCTCCTCTCTTAATTCAATAAATAAATATTCTTCCAAAACTAATATTGTATTTTCGATTCCGTTTAAAAAATAAATATATGATAATTAAGCATAATATTTATTTTAGAGGCACTGTTTAATGAGAGATATATTTTTGTTTATTTTTTGAGCAAGACTTCTAATACCTAATTGATATATCAATATTGTTATTTGTTACATTGATTTTATGTTTGCCAAATTTTGTAGATTGTAGTTGACTGATATTATTTTATGTTTTTTTTCAAACTTATTAAGAAATTTGTGGATGTACTTAATTTTTAATAATATTTTAATATATTGTTGGTTGCCTTTGGTTCATATATTTTATTCTTTTTTTTTTAATTGTATTAAAATAATGAGAAAAACTCCTACCAAAACATATTGTCCAACTAATACTATTTTTGTAAATTATTTATTAAAGCTCAGTTATGTTGTATTTGTATGTGAATGTATTTGCCGTCCGCATAACCTTGTAACCATTGAAGTATCAAATAAACTGTAAAATATGGCTTTTTGTTTTTTTTTTCTTTACATTTTTTATCGACTCCAGATAATTTAAATTATTAAAAGATATAATGGAAATGATAAAATCACAAGATCTTAGAGTAGAGTTGAGTAGGAATGATATTATCCTGTAACTGGATTTTAACTTTGAATTGGATAGGTTAGCCTAATTTTTTTTTATTTTCAAGGCTATTTTTGTTAGGAAAATTTCTGGGGTGGGCACAGGCCACCTGCCCCACCCCATGTTCTTTCCCCCCATGCAGATTAGAATTTATTAATTGAAGCCATCAATTACCTACAATTCGTAGGTAGAAGTAGTATCACCTATTTTTGCCGAGTACACTGGCAAATCGTTCCATTCTCTAATACCCCAAGATCCCAGATCTTTCAGTGTTAGTCTTATAAAAATCGGTTCAGCTGATCCGGAAATTAGCCCGAACAAACAGAAAGAAAGACATGTGAAAATTTTAGAATTGTTTGTTTGTGTTGTAGTATCGTGTAAATAACTATCTATATGCACAAAAAAATCAACCATAATTTTAATTAGCTTCCCTATAAAGACATGTAGTGTGCTCACTCGCATTCATCCCACAAATTCTGCCAACGAGGAAACTTATCGCGTCTGGGAGGATGATTGGCCCATCGAATTGGTCTGGCTGCTTATAATGGGTATTGAAATAGTATCTTAAATAATATATGTAAAATTTAGGCTTGCTAGTATGACGTAGTCTGCCTCAATTTTAAACAACCTTTAGGGCGGGAGTAAAGGCCCACGTAAAGGTACTTATTTAGAAAACGTATAAAAACCCACGTAAAGGGTCTGGCAATAATGAATATATATTTTTACAATATTCTTAATAACATACTTAAATACGAGCCTTTCTACTTTAACGTAGGTAGGCATGGTTTTTAGGTACCTTTAGTTTGAGCTACCTCTGAAATGTCCCCACTTTCAAGTTAGTGAGTACGCATACCGTCCTCACTACGTACTGGACTAGTATTGCTAAAAATTCCAGCTTTGCTAAAATGAGGTAGGTCTGGGGGGTCTGGGATCTAAGTAACTTTAGTGTTGATTATATACAAATATTGAAAGATTACGATAATTTAGATTATAGATTAATATTAAAATTTATAAAAAAATATATGATAATAGTCGTTTTATAATATAAACTAGTCTCAAGTTCGGGTACGGTTTTGTACTGGCCTGAGGTCCCTTTTCTATAACAATGAATAGACAGAATACATATATAACAAAATATGTAGTTTCCCAATTTCTACAAAGCAATTAAATTTTTGATCTTTTTAAATGCTCCTCTTTCATAAAAACCTTATACTATGAGATAAATAAAATAAGACGACCATTCTTATCATAATCTTTTTATTATTATATCTAAATTACAAATCTTTTATAATTTCCATCATTACAAACTAGTTCACGTGATTATTCAGCATTAGTTATTTCGTCTAAAAATATTCGATTTACATTTTTACAATAACCACTATTACTTGGGTTGTGAAATGTTACCAGGTTACAAAAACAATGCTAAAATAAAGAAAATAACAAAACTATTTTAATATGGAAAAATAAGAACTTAAAATTAAGACGAAGAAAACTTAAATAATTAATAAAAATGAATTATATTGTGTATGATATGTTGTTTAATGTTTTGGAGGTTTTAAAAATTTTCAGAAGAGCTTTTTCATAAATTTAATTTAATCAACTTAGTGACACCCCCAGTTATAATAGTAACTTTTTTTTTAAGAAATACCTCTGGTGATTGTTTTAAGTTATAGTGAAAATAATAAATATTTCTCTTCTTTAGCTTCATACTCCCATAGCAGGATAGAAAGAAACATTGTTATTATACTTTCCGAACGAATTTGACGTTGAATTGCGGATTATCTTAGCCGAATGAGAAAAAAAAAAATCATTTCCTTGAGTGAGGATCGAACCCGCCGTATCTTTACGCCGTATTCCGCATGTAGCAAGATAGGCCGACAAGCTCTGTTCAGACACTACCCTCACCACTTCCCGCCGAATTCTGGAGGCATTGCGTGCTGAATGGCCCAATTCAACACGTTTGCCTAGATACCGAGTGGGATTTGAACCCACAACCTTTCGTGATTGCGCCACGAGTGGCCTCAACACGAAGATTTTCTTTATTATTATTCAAAATATTCTTTTCTTTAAAAAACAACGAATTGAAATAATTAATTTTTATTGTTATCATGAAAATGTATAAAAAAACGTAATTATGTTAATATCTTAGTTTGGGGATGTCGTAACTCAAAGTACTAAAGTGTATATTTACTGAACCATATTAATGTTAAAAAAGCCTTCAACAAATTTAGTATTTCTAAACAAACTGTTGACGCAAAAATAACATATTTTTCAAGAAGCAAAATTGATCTGAGGAAGTTCATATATTAATAGTTTAGGTGCTATTTCATGCATTCCTGAAAAATCGAAGTTATTTTTGCTCAAACTGTTTAAATACAACAACACATGAAATATCAGAGATGAGAACAAGTCATTATGAGAGCACATTTAAATTTTTTTGATGATCGAATAAAAAAAAGATGTATTATTGGAAGATATTATAACTAATATTTATAGCCAATTGCTATTACAAACAGATAGTTAGTTAATTCATATATGCCCTCTCGTTTGTACTAAGACGCAATCAAAATAATACTTAACCTAAGAAAAAAAATGGACAGCCGAATAAATTTTGACAAAACATTTTAAAAGTTTTAAAAAAAGGTTATTATGCGTAAGTTGAGCACGAAATAAAAAAAAGAAGTTTAATGATTTTGTGAGTAACTCTATGTACTATACAGTGACCTTACAATATAAACAAATATGTATTTATAACATTCCAATACTAAAATGTCGATATGTAATATTTTTTTAAGTGGTGGAACTTAATGCCGAAGTTTGTAAAAGAATTCCGTCTAGGAATCGAACTCACACTTATCGCAATTAGACTCTGGCAATAATAACGTAATAAGCTCACACAAAAATAAAAATCGAAAGTTACTTTTGAATAAAGAAATTGTTATAATGTGTGAAGATAATATTAAAGTAAAAATTCACAATCGACATATGTATTGGAAAGTATTATAAGGCATCTGTTGGTGGAATAGATCTATAAAAAATATTGGAATGTTATCAATAACTAACAAAACTAACAATTTTTTAAGTTTATACTCTAAAGAAAACTTATTTATAATATATAGTACTGTTGTAGTATTTATTATATTAAAAAGTTGAATTAATTTCAAATTAAAATCCGAGAATTTAAAAAAAAAATTGTGTGGTTTTTTTTTAAAAAGATCTTTTTTTTAAAAAGAAAGAAGAGAAAGGATATCTACATGATGTATCATTTTGCCCTTCTTAAATTTAAAAAATAATAAACCATTCTTGTAACTTATAAAGTTTCTAAATATACTTATATCCAAAGAGAATTGCTGTCCAAAAATAATATATTCAAAATAAAAAATAGATAGTTATTAATAACATTCCAAGACATTTTGATTGTTTTGATGTGATCGCAAAACAGACTTTAGTAATGGGAATAAAAGCTAAAACTTTGGTCGTTAGGTAACTAGTGGATGCTAAAGTGTGTCCGTGCCACCACATCAATGCATGATTGCATATCAAATACCATATTGCTTTTACGAATCGTTATTTAAATTATATCGATTTTCATATATTTTTTTTATAGATTCACGCTGTAAAACGCATATATCGGGGTAGGCTGAGGGAACCTAGTGCTAAGACATTCAATTTCCATTCAAATTCGAGATATTTTCGTTTTGTCTTGTTTAGACTAGTTGTTTAGACTAGTTCCAGAAAACGAAAACAATGAATTCCCCCCCGTTTGAATCAAACCCACCATCGCCGTATTTACGGCTTCGATTAATCGATACAATTATTATCGATTTTCATATCAAATAAATGACAAATACTTTTTATATATATTTATATATCACTAATTCTACTCAGCTTTTTATATTCTTAGTATAATCTATATTTTGTAAAATTATTTTTTTTAATATTCGTTAGTTATAACGATTCATTAAAGCGCTCACGATATAGTATCAAGTTATATATACCCTACTTATATATTTTTTATTGCATTCACATTTTACAAACACTAATATTTAATCTATATTGGAGGCAAAGGAACAGGTTAAATATTCGAGATTCTATTACAAAATATTTCCAAATTAAATGAGAACCATTATTTTTTTTCACGATAATCCAAATAAAATCAATCATAAGAATAATTTGTCAAAATTTCACTTCTTATAGTCACTTTCAGCTCAGCCATAATTTTTATTCAAACAATAACTATAATTAATCGGCAAATTCAACTTAAAATCTACTACAAATGCTTCACTTCATTTAGAGCTTTAATATCGAAAGAAATAGCAGCAGCAGTGTCAAAAAAAATCAAATGTAATGAATGAGTTTTAGAGAAAAAGTGTCACATAAAAGATAGTATAGTGTTGCCAGTTGAGAAATGATTCAAGTAATATCACATTTGTATAGCAACATCTAACTCAATCATATTTTTTTATTCAAAACAATAACTGAATAATAAAAAAAGTTGTTGTAATTTAAAAAAAAATTATGTACAGTGTACATTTAAAAAAAAAATAATTCAGTGTTGCCAGTTGAGGTTGAGAAAGGGAGTCGAGTGATAAATTGGCATATAAAAATATGTGTATTATGTTACAATGGTGTCACAGGTTTACTACAGTCTATAGTTGTTAGCCCTCCCGCTTGATGCTTGGCATTTGTGGTGGCGGCTCGGCCAGGCCTTTTACCTATTGGCAAAGTAATCATAAATGTTATGTTTCATGCTATATATAATAGTGTTAAAAATGTAATAAATGCACATATTCTGTAATTAATAGTATACATAGAGCATCTAGTGTTACAACACTCTACTCTCCCACTTTCCTCCCAATTCTAGATGTATTGCATTGTTGGCTGAACTTAACGTCACGCTTAGTCTTGTTACCATATAAAATATTTTATTCCCTTGAATGGGAATCGAATCCACAACCGTCGCATTTACAGTCAGATCTTTATGCCAGGACAACCTCATAATATATTAATAATTATCATTATCTTTACGCTTTCGTAGGGAAACTCCATTCTCCACTTTTGCGTTTTTCACTTTTATAAAAGTAACTACATCCTTAAATGGAATGTTTGATATCATTTCAAATAAAAAAGCTAATATGACTATAAACTATAATAGTACAAAATAATCATTTATAAAATCTATAAAAACCAACCTTAAGTCGTGCAGCTGTCTTGAGGAAGGCTGGCAACTGTTCCTGAGATACATTGACTTCACCAGCATACATAAATTCAAGTATTGCTTGAAGGTGTAAGTATGAGACATCCTTTAGAATTATTATTGGATGTTTTGAAGGGTTCTCCTGAAAAAATAATAGTAAAGGAAAGTTACAATTTATAAATAAATTTTACATTTCAAGGCCAGTCGTGTCACAGGGGCACAATGTGTGACTGTAAAGCCTACTGGTTGTGAGTTCGATCCCCACTCGAGGAGATGAAATATTTATTTAAATTTATATTTCCATTTCGCTCTGGTGCCGAGGCAAAGCGCGGCGTTGAGTTCTGCCACTCAACACGCAATGCCTCCAGAATTCGGCAGAAAGTGAGAAACGAAGTGTCTTAACACTAGGTTCCCTCTGCTTACAATGCAGCGTGCGATACAGCGTAAAGCTGATTCAATTTCACATTAAATTTGTTCTATTCCAATTTAAAATTTGTTCCTGTATATAAAATATCTTATTTAAATATTTTGTATCAATTTTATAATTCTTAAATATTTAAAACATAATTATAGCTATTAATATGTTATATTATTTAAGTGATTTGCTATAATGCTCCACAAACATAAGAGAGGTTTTATATATAGTGCATGTATATATAGTGCATATGCCTTTTATATCAAAAGGCCATCGTGGCACAGTGGCATATCATATAATTGTAAACATGACAGTCTTGGGCATTGAGTTCTGCTCAACATGCTTGTTTCGTAAATTCTGCTGAAACTAGGGAAAGGATTATTTTAACACTAAATTCCTTCTGCCAATTCTGCTATTTTATAAGACTGCTACTTTACAAACATTTGAAGTTTAAAATAATATAACAGATACATACCTCTAATAAGCTTTTAAAGTACGGACTACATGCTGACAGTACCATTTTGTGTGCTTTACAGGTTTGACCCTCACATGCTAGTGTTACCTGGAAATAAAACATGAAAATCTTATTCACATATACACATTATAGCTTTAGTAAGTTTTCCCCTTTCTTCTCTTTTTTATTTATTTTAAAAGTTGAGTTTCACATATTAAAACGAATAACTTTTAATCATGGCTTGATTCTTGTGGCCAGATGGAATTAACTAAAAGTTGTGTATGATATACTTTAAGGACCTGAGGTAACTGTGACATTAGGTACTAATGGGCTACATTGAAATGATTAGTTTGGTAATATAACTAGACTATCGAATGCAAATATAATATTTAATTTTCAATAGTTTCTGAGATTAGTGAGTTAAATCAAAAAGTTCAAAGTTTTGATCTCAGAGTCATTTGAAATGCATTAAGATAGAATTAACAATCCTATACAATCATGATATATTAGAGGGCACCATTTTAAAGCTAATGGGAACAAAATAAATTTTTCTCCAACAGTGAGCTGCTTATTTTGCATTTTTTACAGCACGCAATTCCTCCAAAACTCGGCGAAAAGTGGGGAACGGAGTGCCTTAACACTAGGTTCTTTCTAGGCACAGAGAGATCCTGCTGTGTGGAGGATACAGCATGAAGCTGCTTTAATGTAAAAAAAAATGTAAAAAGAAGATTTACAGGAGAAGAGAATAAGGGTTCATCTTGGTCTTTAAAAAATAAACTCAAAATATAAAAATATATTTCAAACTATACATTTATATTATCCTAAAACTACTCTGTTAGATTGTTCTTCTATCATAAATTCTTAGAGTAATTGTAGTCTTGACTCTAAATCTGAGGTACTTCTATCTTTCTAATGTGGTGTAACAAACTCTATTAATCATTTTCAATATTAATATTGATGGAAAACACAATAAATTATTTATTTTCATTATTATAGTTAATAATAACATGTATAATTTGATTGTATTTTCAGAAAGAATAAATTATAGAAATAGAAATTAACTGTTAAACAGAACTTATCTATCTTTGTGATTATTTTTACTTTAAAAAATACCAATATTTTAAACTTTTTGTGATTTAAAGCTTATCTACTCCAGAATAACATTAGAATATATTAAATATAATACATTAAAGAATAATGTATATAAATATAATATATTAAAAAATAAAGTAAAAATATAATTCTACAAAACTAGTATAAGAAATCGAGGTTATAAAAAAATATTGTTTACAAATATATAATTTTAAATATTAGTAAATACTTACATCAGTAAAACTTTTCTCATCCCGCAAATGTCTAAAGGAAGTCACCATATTCGTCTGGAAGTCGTTCCATTTCAGAAAAAATTGTTGGTCCCCCATATTGAACGTTTTTTTTGGATCCTGTAATTATATATACACGTAAATAAAAAACAATTTCAGTTAAAGTAACTTCAAAAGTAATGTTCAAACATATAACTGTTATGATCGATGGTACCGTTAATCGTATCTATAAAAATGTAAATATTGTAAGTAGAAATAGTGCATTATAGTTTTCTTCCTACGTCACTATATGGAATGCATCGCATAGAAAACAAGCTTAGCTACATACTCAATCATAATTTAAATAAATAAACAGTTAGGCATACCGTTTAATCACTTTTGTATAAATTCAAGGCCAATTGATAGTATGTTATATTTTACACTTAAAGTTAATCTATCGAATCTGAAAATTAAGACGCCGTCTCGCATAAATTAGCGACTTCTTTCTATTTCTTCAAATTCCTTCATTCGCCTATTCAATGTTGCTAGCTTCTTATCAGTTTTTACCTGTTTCAATATAATTAATTATTAAAAACCAATAGTTTATCTACCTATATTAATAAAGTAGTGGATTTTAGTTAAGGTACAGAGATATACTTTCATTAATTATTTAAAATATAAGATGGATATGTTCATAAATCCAAGTTTTATCACTAAGTATAAGAATAAAATATGAAAGTTTCAATAATGTTGAAATTAGTAATGTGTTATCGTTTATATGAAATTATTGTGTACTTCTTCTTTTAAGTATTATTTACATTTCAATTTCTAAAAATCTTAAAATCATAACTAAATTATTTATTACTTGAAATAGAGGTCATGCAATGAAATGGCATCCCTAATCACATAAGTTCTCATTCGGTAAAAGTGTCATATAGATGCGTTCAAGATAATAATTTCCTTGTAATGAAAAAATATTGTGTGGAAATATAACAACGAAAAAGAACAAAATATTCACGTCGGGCTGATAATAATGTATTAACAATAATTTAGTAATTATAATTACTAGATAAATAATATTACAATAATATAACTTTTTTTAATAATCTTATATATTTTAAAAAGCGACATCTAGTGCATGCAATTTACATTACAACTTATAAGACAATAAATATTAAATTGGTCACCGCCATCTTGTAAAAAAGCGAGTAATTTAATATATTAAAAAATATTCTTTAGTTTGTTTGTTTGTTTAAACGCTAAAATATCTGGAACTACTGATCGCATTTACTTTTTTTGTTTTGTATGAAAGCTACATTCTTCAGAAGTGCTATAAGCTATATTATATTACGGTTTAATTCTTAGTTAGTTACCCCTTAAATAATGAAACAACAATAATCAGACACGCCATCCAATTGCTATAAGCGCTTGCGCTGCAGAAATAGTTAAATACTAGCGGCCCACGCGCGGCTTCGCCCTCTTACCACTTATATAATTTATACATTCAATCATTTTTCAAAGCAAGCACTACGTGGCTCCTTGAGAGGCGGAGGTGTCGTCGGCGGGAATGGTGCACCCGCGGGATACGTGCCTAGGCTTGCGGCCGTAACAGAGCGATATATTATTTTAATTTTTCTCGAAAAGTATTATATACTACAAAAATATTCAGTTACGTTACTTCTAAGATAAATTCCGCGACAATCTACACCTAACCAATACCTATTTATATCTTAAATAAATAAGTTACTATAGGACCTTTTGTCACAAAAAATAATTGAAAAGTGTAAGGTGATATTTGAATGTTTTTTATTTGGTTTTTTATATTGAAGCTTACGAGCAATCGTTATTCCATCGTCAAGGAAATTTTATGAATATATTCATAAAAAAATTATAGTATGTAATTTCATCCAAATTACATACTATAATTTTTTCATGTATACTTTTCAAAAAAATATAAATCATCATCAGCATCTCTGGCATTGGGCCTAGTAATTATCGAGTACCTACTAGATTAGTCCTTATTTTTATTTTTACGTTGTAGCAATTTGTAAATGACCATTTTGATTATACCTCCCCCCCCCCCCACCAAATGTACGATGCGCAAAACTTCATATACCTAGGCTGAGACTATTTTTTACATTATGGAGCTATTGTAAGCAAAAGCAAGTTTCCCGTGTTGTGTTACACCCGCAACTATCGCGTTTACTGAGACACCACTCAAATACGTCCTATCTGGTTATAATTTTTTGCTTAAGCAAATAAAACAACATATATTAAAAGCAGTACTCCTTTATTAATTCCACCATAATGTATTTCACAAAACGTTTTTAAAACGACACTCATATTGCAAATAAAGTAAGAGAGGCAAAAGTGAATAGTTAATACGACTTATCGTAATAATTACCATAGAATCATGCATATTATGTATATAATATTCATTTTAACATTAAGTTTCTTAAATAACAGTAATATATTAAACACACAAACTACTTTGAAAGGCCAAGCGGTGTTGCCACATCTTATTTATACACTTATATCTAAATTTATTAACTATATAAGTACGATAATTAATATCTAAAAGAAAACTTAAGCATATGCTTAGTTCTAGTAAAACAGCAAATTATTACTAATACAGAAATGGAAATTTTATTTAATTACAATTTTTTAATATTTCCACCCTGTCTAACTATAATTGACATGAAGCAGGAATTTAAAAATATATTCTTAATAATTTTGTATAGCAATTACATACTAGAGTGCAATTTTATATATTAATAATAAAATTCAATTGGTGCTCTAAATATTTTATAAACACTTTATAAATAATAATATTGCTTATAATGTTAAATGTATAATAAAATTGTATTATTATTATAATCAAATAAATTATAGCTATAGTTTAAAATATACATCAATATAATTTGTATTTGGTATATAGTTTAGCGTCTTCTATAATACAAAGCGAATTCCAACTTAGGTATATTCTAGCGTATGATCGTCAATCCTTCACGGAGACTGATTTGTTAACCTAATTAAATACTACTGAGTTTATAACTCACTAATGCACCAAAATTACTTAAAATTCAAATAAAATTATACATCTGAATAATTAAAACAAAATTTAATTAAAAAAAATATCAAAAATTATTTAGTTCAGGTAAACAAAAGTCCACCAAAAGCCTTTGGTTATATAGCTATAAAGAGATCCTAGATTCTTACAAGCAAACTAAGTCTTTGTCAAGAAATGCCATGGATTTGAGCAAACATAATATATTCTACACAATTCTAGAATACTTAAGAATAACTACAAATATATACAGATAGTGAAAGATTATAAAAATCGTATTAGCAATTCTACTAAAAGATAAGATAGGAAAAAAGATAGCTATTACATAAAATACCCTAAGTACATATTATACTGTAGCATAAAGATTACATCTATTCATTGGTTCATCTATTATGGGTTTATATAACTACAACTTACTCTTAGTAAATGGTGAAACTGACATTTGGTTACATAGAAAGATTTAAGATAAATTGACTAGAAAATTTTGGATTTGCAAACACTATTTGGCTGATTCACAACAACTAACGAAATGGGAATGGTGTAAATGTGGAGGCGACTAGATGAAAATGCAAACGTGGTTGTGTTACACTTGAAACTCTTAATAATTTTAAACTAGTTCTCATTGACGAAAATAAAAGGATAATCGTCTTGGAGGAAAAATAAAAGAAATAGAAAAAATAATAACGATATTTGCAATAAATATTGTTATATTTTTATACACTTATTAAAGAAAATTAGAATGGGTCGTAACAAGTTTGACCAAGAAAGAGGTTCAACTGTAACTTTCCTAATAACAAACACCAATGTACTTATAAACTGGCACTATAAAGAACTTCGTTGTTCGTACCCACATAATTATAATAATAATTAATATACAATACAATAAGGCAGAAGAGGACGGTTCACTCTATTTTAAGGCATCTGCGCTATATACAAAAAAAGTGCATAACTTTTATGCGAAAACACTAAATCTATTCGCCGAAAGATGGCGCTGAAGCAAAACGTCCTAATAATTGTATTATACGAATAATATATTAGACATGTGCAATATATAGAAATATAATATAAAAACAAATCATTGTCCACTAAAGTGTTTAAATATCATTAAATTAAATTTACAACTTTGAAATAGCAATAATTAAGTACTATTCGTTGTTAGATGGCGTTGTATCATTTTGTTTCTTGATAATAGGTATTTTTAGTCCTCGCGGGGCCAAAATGAGTCTGGCAGGAGTCACGAGGACTATTGCGTATTCTCATTTATTGACTCCCAAAAACTTGGCTGCCTCATCGGGAGATGATAACAGCTTGTTGATGATAGTCTTATCAGGTATACCTAAGAGCTTTCCGATCAAATCGCTGCCGTTTTCCGTATCGTTTTCCGTTTCGGTGGAATATTTGCGTGACGTCATCTCTAATTTGAGTTTCTTGTCGTAGGGCGCGGAGGGTGGAGAGTTATTGTTGTTTACGTTGCTTGGGATCTCGTTGCCGGAGCCATCGTCTTCTTGGTAACGATATCTATAATAAAAACTAATTTCTTAGTAATGAAGTAGGATATTTGTTAAACTTTCGGGCAAAAATCACTGAATGAAACCTTGCAGTAAAATATTCAGACATCAGAGTAACAAAAAAAAATCAAATTTTATTTGTAATTTCTAAAAGTAAATATTTTTTTAATAAAAAATATTGATTGCAAAAATGTTAATCTTATTTAAGACCTCCCTCCTACACCTGTAATATCTTAAAATCGTTAAAGGATTTGTTTTTTTTTCATTATCGTATTTTTAGTTTTTGAATATTTATTTAGTATCATCAATTATTTTATAATCATAATTATCATTTTAGCGTTCACATCTTTAACAAATTTATTTTAAATTGTCTTTTTTCCAATGAAAAATATAGGCATAATAATTTTAGTATATAAATCTATATATCTACATGAATATAATAAAGGTGCAGAGATTTGGTTGAACCCGATTCGATATGTGTTTAGTGTTGGTTCAGTTGGTTGGTTGGAGGGCTATAGTCTATATTACATCACGTTAATAGTTTCGATGTACTTTGGTTATTTCCATTAGACCACGTGGCGAACTGCAGTTTATAGCTAGTACAATATACATACTCATAAAAGTGAATTCTAAAAGATTTAAATGAATATTTTGAACCAGATTAATTGTGTATATTTAGTATTATAGATTTGTGACAAATTATATTTCGAACATTTTGTAGTAGTCCGTGGTCAGTCTACCCGCGAACCCATTATATTGTAAAAGTTATCAAAATTCAAAACTCACCCATTAGTGCCATCCTCTCTCGGAGAAGATTCTTCATCATCAGTATCTTCTCTGTGCTTCTTTCTGTGCCGTAACATACTGTGTTTCAAAGTAAATCTCCGTCTGCAAAGGTCACAGGCGAACGGACGTTCACCAGAGTGGGTCCTCATGTGACGACGCAGGTCCTCTGCTGACCAAAAACGACGAATGCAAAATGCACATACAACCTGAAAGCAATATTATTTGTTACATATTTTTTTAATTTTTAATTAAAATTTGACAAAAATATTAGTTAGAAATCAATTCTTATTAGTCGGTGGCAACAAAATTTTACACTATAATAATATACTATATATAATAATAGCTGAAATTAAATTTATATCGTCGTTCAAAATATATTTGTATGTATAAAAAGTGCTAAGTTCTTTATTTATCCGTATAAATAATTTAAAAATTTTAGTTTAACTTAACTAACCTTTCTATTGGCATGATCAGGGAATTTTCCTCTATCGTCATCATCAGCACTTTCACTACGATCACTGGCTGCATCCAAAGCGCCTTTGCTTACAAGCTGTTCATACTCCGAAGAGTGAATGGAAGCCAAATGTCCCAACGCCCCACTCCGTTCCCCAAATGAGGCCTCACAAAGATGGCACTTGAAGACCAAACTGCCGTCTCCATCTTCTTCAGGGTTTGGAGAACTTGGTTGTGATTCTCCGTTCCCATGTCGCGATGCCATATGTTTCTTTAAGGTTTCTAATGACGAAAACGTACTGGTTGGACACGAAGCGCATTTAAACGGCCGCTCAGGTACACTTCTGCTGTCATTAGTTTGTGAAGTAATAGTATCTTGGATAGGTTCAGCAAGTATTGCTTTTGCGGATCCACCGTGTTTTCTCAGCAAATGGCGGTCGCAGTTAGATTTTGTGGTAAAGAGGAGAGGGCAGTGAGGACACTTGAAGGGCTTTTGTCCAGTATGTGTGAGCACGTGTCGGCGAAGGGACGAAGACCAAGGAAATTTACGATGGCAGTAGGGACAAGATACACGGTTTGGTGCTAAACTGTAAGCAGATTTCTTCTTAGGTGGTTGTGTTCCTGTTTCCGATTCAGACCTAACGAACAAAACGAAAATATTATTACAATGTTTGTACCTATTAAGAAAATTTTGAACCGCCAAATAAATCTCTAGCTCTAGTGCAAGCAGTTGATTGTGCTGTGAATGTTTAAGACGAGGAGCTCTAGTGCAAGCAGTTGATTGTGCTGTGAATGTTTAATTACGAATAACTTTTTACGTTCTTTTTTAAGCAATCTTTTTGTATTGCATACAGTATTTAATAAAAGTGTATATTAAACTATCAACTTACTTATTTTCATCGCTTCCAGAGTTATTTCCTTCACTAGTAGACGCTACTAGGCCTTCCTCGTCTTCTTCTTCATCACTTCGGGTTGGCACTACAGGAGCGTTATCTTGATTAGGAATTGGATCTGTTCCCGTCTCCGTTTTGTCTTTAGTAATTGGTATTGGCTTGTTGATAAGGTTGCCTGCTATTTTAAGATCAAAATCTTTATTAAGTTCCTGTTGTCTTGTGGCCATTAAAATTTCCGCTGCGGCTCGATGGGCAGCTGTACGTTCATCTGCAGGCTTAAGATCCTCTGGTTCTTCATCAATGACCAAAGTATCATCTTCATCTTCTTCGTTGTCAGCTACTTCATCAGAATCTCTTCTTACAGGAGAACGATCAGCTTGCAAAGGTCTTTCTAAATGACGCGCAAGTAGTGCATATTTGACCCTATCAGCTAGAGTATCTGGTGTAGGGTATGGTGGTGGTGCTCTCGGAGCTGGACGTCTGACACTCCAGTGCTGGGGATGTTGTTGCTTGACGTGGCGTTCCATGTTGGATCTTAATGTAAACCGAGCTGAACATTGGGAGCACGAAAAGGGTCTTTCGGTTCGATAACGCCTTTGCTTTTGCTTTGGCATTAAAATGCCATTTTTAATTACCATTTTTACAGAATCGTTTTGAGAAATAAGATTGTTTGTTATAGGTCGAGGAGATTCAGAATGTGGAGGTGGTGTAGGTGTAGTAGGAAATGGAATGGGTTTTTGTTCCTCTTCTTCAGGTTCTTGTTTGGGTTGAGTTTCAGGTTGTTCAACTAATCTTCCACCAGACATACTCAGACCACGTATTATCTCCTTTTGTATACGTTGTTTTATTTCGGCAATTTCTTGTGAATCAGTAGGGTGGGGAAAAAAAGAGGTTTGTAAAAAATAAGGATTAATAGGAAAAGAAGGTGGAAGTGGTAAACCAGGTAGACCTGGGACTGCACTAGCATAGAGCTGAGATAGTTGAGTTGCGTAGTATGCGGGGTCTATTTTTGGTAATGAATTTTCAAAAAGTCTCTGTTGAGTGAGAAGCAATCTAGTTTTTTCAAAAGCAGCTGTAGCAGTAATTGACGCAGAAGTATCAAATGACGAACGTGATAAATTTTTTGTGTCCTCATCATCGGTATCGCGTTTCTTCTTGCTTAGATCAAGAACGTCGCAACTATTGTTGTCACTTGTACTAAGATCTACGGGAACTTCTTCATTATATGGATCTGATTGAATATCAGTCTTAAATGATATTTCTGGCGTTCTGAATTCTGGTATTTGTGTAAGTTGCCCTATACCCTTAACTTTTATTCTAGGCATTGGTTGCTCTGTTTCTCTAGGTGTTAATGTAGGTGTATCGGGTAGTGCCTTTATGAGGGAGGTTACAGGGTGTCTATCGGCTACGAAACTAGGGTTATAGTGCGTTAATGGTGTACTGCGGCCTGTAGGCTCAGTGCGTCTCTCAACTTCTGGCGTATGGAATGCAAGCGATCTTTTAACTTCATCGCGAGCAAGTTTTGAGTTGACTTCGTCATTGTTAGGATCCTCAGAAGGATGGTAAATAATTGAGCGTTTTACATCTTCTCTCGTAATTTTAGCGTGTCTATTACGTAAATGTCGCTCGCAGTTTGCTTTGGTGGTGAAAGCGTAGTTACAAACAGCACATTCATACGGCCTATCGCCATTATGTGTACGCATATGACGTACAAGGGCGGCTTTATCTAATGATGCATGAGGGCACATGTTGCACTGATAAGGGCCTGGTCCCGTTCCACTCAAATGGACTCTATTATGACCTTTCAAAGCTCTTAAGTTGGGGAACTTAGCAGGACACAGTCTACATGGGAATTCCCCGCGCAGCTTCATTCGCCTGAATTCAGCTGCAAAGTTATCCTGTGTTTCTTCTTGCTCACGCTCTTTAACTATGGTGTCAGGAGGAGTCAATACAGTATTTTCTAGCGCAACTCTTGTTCCCGTTAGTCTTTCCAAGAGACTTCCAGCTGACGTAACATTAAGAATTGATTGTATATCGGCTAAGTCTCTTGCCGCATCAATATGTCTAATGCCATTGGCAAGCCCATCGTCGAACTTCGGCGTAAATCGATCCATTGGTGGTGTCAAAGTTCCAGGTATGCCAAACGACCTATTTCTTAGATCCAGCTTAGCAAAAAAGTCTTCTCGTCTTTCCCGATCCGGGCTAGATATTCTAGTGGCTGCTGAACATGTTTTTCTATGAATATCTAAGATTTGGCTTGAGGGGAACTCTCTAGAACAGTGTTCACATCTTTCCATTACAGATATATGGCGATTACGCAGCATTTCTGGGAACTTTTTGCTAGAATAATCTACGTAATCATCAAATCCAGTTCTGTTGTCATCACCGTGGGCTGTAAATCGATGGAGATCGAAAGCGTTAATTGAATCAAATCTTTGGAAACACTTTGGACATTCAAAACGTGCAGTTCTTTTATCTAGAGGTAAAGGTGAAGGCGATGAAGAAGCTGCCCTTTTTCGTGACCTCCTACACTCCTCCTCTTCACTTTTATCCGAGCGGTTGTCGCTATCTATGCTGGTAGTGCGCGTAGCACGAGTATCGTGCGGCTCAATCTTCATTTCCTCTTTTTGATTATCTGTTTCAACTTTAGCCTCGCTGATGACTTCTGTTTTGATTTCTGCAACAATAAAGGAATGCGTTACGATCCATGGGTCATGTTTGAATAACGACTTTCATTTTACTATTCCAAGAAAACTCGACAATAGGTGAGTCAGATTCACTTGTACGAATGTAGTTTTAATACAATTATATAATGGGATGTGTTATTGTGAATCAGTTTTACAATCAGCTAATAGATTAGAAATGGGAAAATGATATGCAAATGATTTCAACGTAATTAATTACGTAAAAATCAACGGCAGCAGTATTTCGAAGTTGAGTATTTAGAGATGAATATAGCGTGGCGTAGTTGCCTTAACCGCAGCTCGTATGAATCAGCGTCTATTGTCTTAAACATAGCAAACGTCAAGCACGTCTCAAAACTCAAAAAGGACGCCGATAACAATCCCTTAAGAATGGCCTCTCGAACAATGACTTTACCAAAATATTTAATCATTTATTTTTAAATGATTAAATATTTGTAAATGATTACAATTACTTTCATTGATTATCAAATTCTCTATATTATTAGGTAAGCATCATTTTCTGTTTAAATTTAACGTAAAATTAGAAGTTTCGACCATACAGGTGCATTATAACTATGTAAGAGGTAGATCTAGATAGAACTTGATGATATAAAAAATTGGCACGTTCTTATCATGTGCTCTCTTTCGATCATTTAAATCACTTTTCATATTATTAGACACTCATTAAAATAAATATAATATTAATAATACATTAATTTTAAGCTTACATTTCACAAACATCGTAAACATTGCGTCAGTGATCTTCAATTTGTGATTACTCACGTGACAGATTAGGACTCGCAATAATCAATAAATACGTGGTTGATTTACAATGTGTAAGTATCGCTCATGCGCGAAAAAATTTTTTTTTAAGTATTTTATTAAAAAAAATATTAAGACGAGAGTCACATAACAATCCTAAGCGATTTAAATTTATTATAATGTCAATTAATTTTATTTACATATAATTTGGCCAAAATAAAAAAAAATAAGTTTGAGCGGGCGAAGCCGCGTTCGGGTCGAATACTTTCAGCGATGTCTCACTTGATCGCGTTAGTGAGGTGTTTTCGTCGGCCGCTGGTTGGCTAGCGGAAAATCAATACCGACATCTATGCGCATTGTATTGTACCTAACATCTACCTACAGTCCTACAGCTATAGCGCTATCGACTTTTATACCTCGTTCTAGGTATCTTAGCTTGGTCTTAGTGTTACTATGAAATATATAATGAGTATTTGATGTTTTTTTTAAATTATTATGTATACATGAGAGAAATGGATTCTGAAGAAAATATCATGTAAAACATATATATCTATATCTTATTGATATCATTAGGTTTTTAATATTATATATATTTAAAGGTAGTACGGTGTCGGTGTACATAGCCCTCGATGTCTTTATAAAAAATTGTAGCGTCTCGTAAAATACAATATACGCTCAAAAAAATTAAATTACCGGGAATCGACCCCGCGCATCTTGGATATCGTCCGAGTTGCGAAGGTCCAAATCTGGTTATGTTAACATTTTTATAGGTTATCGAAAATATTTTCCTTTTTTTTAGTATGGAATTACTATTTTTTTCAATTAATTGCTCTGTCATACAAATTTCTAAGCTAATTTACACGTAAAAGACACTGTAATCGACCACAACCTACATACTACTTTGACGGTGACGTACAGTATACATGTACAAGCGAACGGCAAAACCGCTTTTCGTCATTGCAGAAGTAGGCGTTTCCTCGCGTCATTTCTGTCATAGTACAAAATATAGGGCGTGTAATCATATATTGCGTTTGCGTGACGTTGTGGGAAACGGACAACGGGTTGGACGTATAAAGAGTATTCCGTTGTTTAAAAGACTACAAAACTAACCACGACAAACTATCTAAATGTTTTTAAGCTAGCTCCAGTGCTTTAATCTCAGGAACAAACGAATTGAAATTTTATTTTATCGTTAGGTGGTTCGTTTATCGAGTTTCCAACGTAGGGATGAATTATTATTTATTAAATTATTAATATTTTTATTTTTTTCTTCTGGTATTAAGGCAAAGCACGGCGTTGAGTACTGCCACTCAATACGAAATTATATGCGGGATACAGCGTGAAGCTGAAAACAAATGAAAAAGTAAGGAAAGATTTTTTTACAACATTACAATTTGGTAATAAAATATTATTATTCGATATCTTTTACCTATTCTGTTATTTCTATCTGTTGGTATAATAGATATATACGTATATTATAGGGGAATAACAATTATAATCTGTACCGATAAGGCTTCTCATTCAGATGATGTGTTCATGATATTACGTTTATTTTAGGTATGTTTCCTTATATACTCATTGTTTTATAATATATTCTCTAGTAAAAACTATTATATATAGTATATTTGTATTTATCTTACTAATAAAATTACAATCGATGATGTGTACATCGATTTTACATTAAGACGCAGAAAGACAGATTTTTTTATACAAAAGAGAATATTTTTGTCGCTCTGGTAACGAAGCAAAGCGCGGGGTTGAGTTCCGCCATTCAACACACAATTTCATTCCCCACTCGCCGCCTCCAGAAGTGATTAATGAGAACGGAATATCTTAACACTAGGTTTCCAGGTTTCGTCTGCCTACCTTGCTATATGCGGGATACGGCGTAAAGCTTTTAAAAAAAATCCAATATTTTTTTATATAATAGGTACGAGCAAAAATGTTCTTAAACATAATCTTATAGTCATTCACAGTTGCCGCAATGAGAAACTACCAAATACCCAACAACGTGATGTTTTGTAAATCCCGTGAATGATTCACACAGGCGTCAACGCTTATTGTTTATATACTATAATAAGCTTTCTAATATAAGCCTTATATGTAGAAATTATATAAAGATTTAAAATCTATATATTACTATAATATTGTTTAATAGATATTCATCGAGAACGGAGTGCCATAACACTACGTAGTTTATTCCGTGGTATATAGAAAAATGTGAATGGAAACATTATTAAATGATGATGTCTAAAAAAATGTCTTAATTCTAAATATTATGTAGTCTTATGTCTGAATCGCTCCATAGTCCGTCTCCGTGCCGCTAAATTCAGTGATATTCGTTGTAAGGTGGTAAAGCCCAATACATTTCTATATTAAAATAAAGCTGAGAATCGAATCCAGAACCACTGCGCTAATACATTTTGCAATTAAGCAAAAATGACGAAAACATAAATGATCAAATCGCAAATAAAATATAGTATAAAAATAATTAAACTTCAACAGTATTTTTCCACTCGTTTCGATTTACGTTGACGTGTTTCCTCAGTATACCTATATTTATTTATTTCTTACGAATCTCTATAGAAACACAAATGTCGCAAAAATACGTATCCATTTTCAGAAGTTTAGATAAAAACATCCGGTTTCGTGGAACGATCAAATTACTGCTGTACTTAATACACGTTTTTACACTTCATTGATAGCGGGGTATTATTAGATTATACATTTAAAGAGAATATTATTTAGAATATCGTTGTTATTTAAAAACAAAAATGTTTCACGCTTTTTCCCGCATAGCCTGGTAGTGTTGAGTCACTCCTCTCCCCACTTACTGCTCAATTTTTGAGACATTGCGTGTCGATTGGCGGAACTCAATGTTGCGCTGTCTACCAGAGCAAGGAAAATGTTGTTTTTTTAGCATCACACTATTTCCCACACATAGCAGATTAGGTAGAGGGAACTTGGGAACTTAGTGTTGATACACTCCGTTCCCAATTAAGGCACTTTCGTTTCCCATTTATTTCCCAATTCTGGTGGCATTGCATGTTGAGCGAGGAAATTAAAATATTAATAAAAAAAAATTAATATGTATTTTATACCAGAACTATTGCAAGTTAATCGCTAATTAATAATTATGCTTTAATATGAGTTCTTATCGACGTCTCTAAGCGTGCCTGTAATAAACATATAGTCTTAAAAACCGAAATATATTTCTATATATATATAGATTACTTTCCTAGTTACATATCATTGACATGTATAAATTATAATAAATATTTTTAAATAGATTTTTAGCTAAATTATTTTTATAGTTTTATAATACCTAGGTACATTACAAGTGTATAATTATAGGTTTTACCTTACCTTAGAAAGTACAGAGCCCATCTTGCCACAGTGGTACAGTGTCAGACTAACCAAAATGGTTGTGGGTTCAATCGGCACTTGAAGAAACTTATTATATTCTCCGATGAGACAAGGTTAAGCAATTAACATACACCGTCCAAAATTCAGGTAGCGTAGCGTTAAACTATTTTTTTTTACAAAACTACAGTTAAATAGTTAAAACAGTAGTTAATAGTTAACCAAGTATCGATATTCACTAATCAATTAATTGATCAAACTGCCGTCCGTTTCGTGTTCCAAGAAGTTATCATATCACGCAATCTCGTGAAGTAATCCGATGCGTTAGACGTTTGTACCTACGCTACGACGCTACTGTGTCTTACATAGAGTGTTGTAATTACATAAAAAACCATTTCTCTGATGATTATTTTGACAGTTTATTTTAATATTTAAAGAAAAATTGGTCCGTATGAGGCGCTGGTTCGAATCCCGCTATGTTGAGATTTTTATTGTCTGTTTTCTAATATATATAGGCGCCTATAGTTTAATTTCGCATTTCTTAATAGTAGGAGCCTGTAGCCTTCCTCGATAAATGGATTATCCAAAATAAAAATATTTTGTAAATTTTGGACAGTGTAAGTTCCTTAGATTAGCGCGTCACAAACAAACGGACCTTTCAACTTTACATTATAAGTATAGAAGTACAGTAGTAACCATTCACTCAGCATACAATATACATCATTCTCGTCATTTAATTGTTGTAAGTACTAGTTTTATAAATATTTAATATTTTATTACGAATTGTTTTTTTTTTTTTATTATAAATTAATTAAATATTTATAGAGGTTATAGTGCGATGGGGTAAAGTAATCGCGGTACGGTGTGATGGAAGGAACTAAAAAAAAAATCTGCTTCGTATTCCGAACATAGCGGGGTAGGCAGAGGGAACCTAATGTTACGAGACTCCGTTCCCCACTTTCCGCCGAGTTCTGGAGGCATTGAATGTTGAGTGGGGGAACTCAATCCCGCACTTTGGCTCGACACCAGAGCGAAAAAATGAAAATATAAAAGTAAATAAATATTTCATTTCCTCGAGTGGGGATCGAACCCACGACCAGTCGATTTTACAGTCACACATTGTGCCTGACTGGCCTCTAGAAGGAACTGTTTACGTATTAAGAAATTGTTGGAGGTATACAACCACCTTCCTATAGGTATATTATTGTACTTTAAAGGGAAATTGCGCGTTTGACAAAGTGTCGAAATTCGTCAGTGTTCCGTGAATTATCTTGAAATACAAATTCGGAAACGCATTCAAAGTAACTCTTACTTATGATATAGGTAAGCATATCGTTTTTGAGAATTTAACAATAAACTGCTTTATACGCGCAATATTCTCGTATATAAAAAAATATAAAAATATTATAATTCTTTAAGAAAAAAAATTAATGATTGATGTGAAATATATATAGGTTATGATAAAATATGAAAAAATAGTTTTTAAATTATTTAGTTTTTTAATAAAGAAGTAGGCCAATGCGGACTTTCTCTCTTTTTTTTAACTTCAAGTAAATGTTTGAGGCATAGGAAACCTAGTGTTGTTACATTCCGTACAATCCATTCTGTTGAGCGGTGGAACTCAAAATAACTAATTCCCCCGAATGGACATCGAACCCACAAATTACGCCATTGTAGTAGTATAAAATTATAAAGCCCTAATTCAAACAGGTAAGTCACCTATACATCCAAAATTCACAAAATACTATTATTAGAAATTTTATTATCAATTTCACCCGTAGCCATGAATACAAATGCCCATCGAATTCTGTTAGGTTCACCCAAGTTTATATACGGAGAAAAGCTGTCGCATAGATGCACGCGTGACTTCCTCCTTCCCGCTTATACGGAATTTAAATTGTCCACTGTCCAGCTATATCCTGCGCTGCTTGGGTACTTTGGACCTTATTGCTGTATATTATATATATATATATATATATATNTACATATGTATGTATATATGTATATATATATATGTATATATATAATAACTTTGCCAAAGTTATTAGTTAATTGTTTTTTGTTTTTATGCTCCTTTAACTAGGACTTAGATCCTATAAGTTGACTATATGTGGGTAAATTTGAGCACTAGTATAATATATTTTTTTTAAGTTTTTGATAAGTATATTATCTTAATTTCAGAGGAAGACATGGTGTTTTAATCAATTTTTTGATAGAAAACGATTTATTCATATTTGGACGTAGTTTTTGTACGCAAAATATTTAATTGAATATTAGTGTTAAAGAAAATGAAATAAACGTCTTTCCTCTACCACATTCATTTTTTTCCACCAATTTCATAGGTCCAAGTTGGTCACTTTCGTCAAACGTTAAACTGCGTACGTACCCATAGTTACCGTAACGGTCGTCGCATATTATAATTTGATTGATATGGTCGGGACGTCGTCGATACCGCTTTCTGCCACACTACAACGAGCTCAACGGTACCTGAATTACACCGTGTATCTCTTAAGTCCTCATTTATGGTGTTGCCATAACTTTATTGAAGGTTTCAATTTTTTTATTAAATTATGTCTTTTAACTTAGAATAACTTTTTTTATTAGAACTGACAGCTGCTTGTGTGGAAATTGCTTTTTATATGCTTACTTAGTTAGGTTCATATTTATATTCAAAATAATTATAGATTATAATATTTTTTAAATTTAATTCTTTAACTGGCAATACTATATGATTATTTTAAGTTGATTTTAAATTTTAAATCTCTCATCTTTTAACAAAGGTAACAGTTTCAAATAACAAATGCGAGTCAGGGACTTCCGCGACAATTTAACGGTTGTTTTGCTTCTGGTTATATTATTATAATAAAAGTGTTATAATAAAAGTTAATATAAAAGTGTATAAAAACTGTAAAATACGTATGTCTATAGGTTTGCTTGTTAAATCTAAACCTTTATTGGCTAATTCGCTTGGAAGGTATCCAAGAGGTGTTTATACAACCCCTACTACAAAATCTATAATATAAATTAGTTATATTAATAACACAAATAGATACTATAAAATAAAGAAATTATTATTTTTTATTTTATAATATTAAATCTCACTTTTTTTTTCGTATTATAATTATTATAATTTGCAATTGACTTTCGACCTGTGAATTGCACGTTCCTTATTCCATACTGTACTTATTAATAAAATCAGTTCTTTAATACGAATATTTATACAGTGGAAAATAACATGTAACGGTTTTGAAATAGCACCACTTTGTTTACAAAACGTCCAATAAATATAATTAATTAATCTGCAATTAAAATGTACCAATCGATTGTTCTTTGTAAATTAGTGTTGCGTAAGTATTGAGTTTAGCGGTACTTTCTTTCTAGTTAGTTCGTACTGAAGTAGAAAAAATTATCATAAATGTTTAAATTCCTTTGCTCATAAATATGATCTTATGAGTATGACCGTGGGCAGCCATCGCGTTGCAGGGTGAGAAGCCTCAGAGCAGTACTTGGATCTTGCGATCGAATTGTAGGTTTAAAACGCCCCTTTAAAATGTGCATTAACGGTTTCCTCCACTATCCAAGATCCTGTCTATTAGCGAGCGACACCAAATTTGAAATGATACTACTGTACTGTGTACTAATGCCGCCTTTGAAACAAGTTTTACATAATTTATTATATTATATTCAATAAATTAGAACATTAAAATAAAGTTAACTAAAAAAGAGGATTTAAGATGTAAACATATTCAAAGAAAACTCAAAATTTTACTTAACTGTTGACTGCATTTAGCATATGCTATGTAAAAGCAACAGCACACATTTAATCTGTATTCACTAAATCTTCTTCAATCGATTACTTTCTCCTAACGGAAAATCGATTTAATTATCGTAGGCGTGAATTTTAATTCTTGATCAACTCGAGAGATGGCGCTAATAGGAATATTACGTGCTTGCGTAAACCAATTGTAGGGTGACAATGTTTTATTGCGTGATACGAAATTTTGTTATTTTTCTTAAATGTTCGTTAGTATATCAATGTTAAATTAGGGAAATTGTTATTACATAAATTTAGATAATCATTCAATTTAAAAAATATTTTGAATGCTGATTAAATAATTTTAATATTTTACACAAAGGGCTAACTAATGGATCACAAGAAAAAAAGCCAGAAGAGATAAGTAGAAATTTGTAACACATTAACAAACTCTACACGTATCCCGTACATTAAGTAAAGGTACACGTGTTAGGGAGGTTGTTTACCTTTCTTGGGTCAAATGGACTAACTTTAATTTATTCCAACCAAAGATTGAAATTTCGAATTCAAATATATAAATTCAGATATATTTTATTTGTTCGCTTTATTTTATGAAAATTTACTATATGTTATTTGAGGAAAACAGAGTCTTTATCAAAAAATAATTTTAGTATAGGTTTCTAGGCCTCGATACTCTTTTTTTTTGTATGAATAATATGAATATTTGTTTGAAAGAAAAAATCTAAAAGATTTCGAACAAGGATGTTCCAGAACTTTCCACAGCGGATGTTTCGTCATTTACCCAAGTTAATAGCCTTTACTCATCTCGGCGCTTATCACCGATTGTCCAAATTTGCCGAGCCAAATGTGGCCGGAACGCTTTATCTGATACCGTTACTTAATGATACGTTTCTTAGGATTAAATTTGTCATTCAAAATGCACCTTTAAATGCCTTTCAATATATAGCAATTCACTGATTTCAATAAACCAAAATAAAATTTTCCTCTATTCAATTAAATATTTTATCTTGAAGGTGAACTGATAATATGTATTAATGTGTGTGTTTTTTCAAAAACGCATACACACGTTAACAATGTGTAGCTATTTTAATATTTTTTCACTTCTTCATTTTATCTATTGCGGGATAGTATATTGAGTTAGAATAAAATAATCCAATGATACCAAAACATGATACGCCTCTTAGCTGAATTTTAATAATTTCTTAGCCTATTCAAGATATTGTAGACACAAGTGTACTGAACACAAAAGGATGTTGCTCGCTCCTGAGAGATAGACTCTCGGCTGAGTAAACTAAATTCCGACAATTGTCTTAATATGATTGTAATGAGTCTTTTACATTACAAAATAAATAGAGTAATGTTTGTGTTCAAAGAATTTAAATGTATTAGTAAATTAAGTTTTTTTTAAATCTTCAAACTGCATCCCAAACTTAGTGTTAAAACCCTCTTTTCAGTACTTTCTGCTCAATTGTCGATTTTATTACTTAATGCATAGCAGAGCTCAACGACGCGTTTTATCTTGTTAGCAGAGCGACGAAATTATATTTTTCATTTCTCAAATGGGAATCGAACTCACAAGCGTCGCACCGCATTTGCAGCGATATTTCTATTATGAAAATGATATAAAAAATATTTTAAAGTCACATTATTATTGTAGCTTCAAATAATTCTTATCAGTTTCAGACAAATTATTCCAATAATCTTAATTTTGTTAAATGTGTAAGATTTAATCACCAATAAAGTTGGTTACGATTTTATCTATACATTTTATCATTCACTTATTTTAAAGAGAATTTTTAAAGATAAAACACCAATAAACATGACATCAATTATGTTTGCCGTAAGACATGTATTTTTCTATTTTACACGTCCAACTGCCGATTGGTTATTGTATAATAAATTAGTTATCGGCAGGTGACTTCGATGTTTTAACCATTTTGAAATAATGATAGGGACAGTTCACTGATTTATTCCTAATTCATATTATATCGCAACGCGACGATGACAAAGTATTGGTAAGAGATATTTTTTATCATTGTTGTCAATTAAAAAATGGGCAATATTCATTATTATTCTAAATTACATGTATGTATTTTAAATGTATTAGATCTTATGAGTAAGAGTTTGTTCCATATAAAATATTTTTGTATTACTATAATTAAAACTAAATTTTACAAATTTTAAATGTCATCCATAGTAATATTTGAAAGATAAAAAGAATACAACAGTACGTCCTAATATTCAAGCGTGTCTCAGGTATGAAGAAATGAAGGTAGTTGCAAATGACTAGTATCAAGTAGTGCGCACGCGCAGAGCATTTACAAATTATGATCAGTCATCAAATTTCCGAGGCATTAATGGCACGAGTCATCTTACGAAGTTATTATAATGCTCAAGTTATCTGATGTTACTTCCTGCTGCCAATTGTACGATCTATTGACTTAACGGTGACAGGAGACGTATCTGATATACGAGTATTATTTGCTTAAGTGATACGCTAGAAGATAGATCTTGATATCATAAAAAGTGTGTTCGATGTATGCATGAATCAAAAAAATATTTTCACTCTCTTCAATTTTCGCAGTGAAAACTTGTTTGATTTTATAAATGTTTTTCTTGTTTATTGTATAACGGTAGATTTATAACAGTTTCGTTGTGACTTTAAAATATTGCTTAAATTTTACTGTATAAGCAAGTAGAAATATATAATTGCTAATACTTACGTTGCGACGACGGTGGTTCAGCCGCGGGGGGCGCTGGAGCGCTGGCTGCCCCCTGCATGGCCCGTGACGCGCGACCTCGGCGTCGCCTGGACGAAGACATGTTGTTATTCAAGTTAATTCAAATTCAAGTTTATTTTTATTTATAGAAAATCTATGAATATGTATATAAGAAACCCCTTCAATAGTATTTAATATGTTGACGTATGCAGATATAAATATATTATCTATATATGGTAATTACTTAAAGTATAGAAATTGTTCGTTATCACGTTTGGTAGGTATACAATATCACAGATCAATTATCATTGTTATTCTTAGATAATTTGAAGAATATGAATGATATCATTTGTACTTATTTCTACTTAACAATAATCGTGAATCCTTTGTGATAAAATTATAGAGTGGTCGTTTCACTGATATTTATGTATTGTGATCCATAGTACAGTTTTATTAGACAAAGAGGCGCGTGAGTCACAAATCCTTCTGTTTATCGCCTCATTTCCTGCAAATGTGCTACAATCGATTCAATATATTTCCACTTTTACAGGTACAAAAGTCTATTGACAATGATATACTTTTCCAATTTTTGGTGCTTTTATATTTTAATACACCAAACTAATAGCTAAATACAGTAATATGATATCACACCAGTAACATATAATTAATATTTCTAAAAATATCACGAAAAGCGTATTAATATTATGAAAACGGTAGTCTTCTACCTATAAGTATGGTACGAAGTAAAATCAATAGTGTTGTATGATAATGCAGCAGTATGCTCTGCACTTTGAGTGACCTATTATAGAGACAATGCGTGGTAATAACCTGACGTTGGTATGCGCTTACTAAGTATAAGTGCTCATGGACGCCATTTTCTCTAAAACATTTAATTTATTATATATAATATTATATTTAAAATGGAATCTAGATTCAGTTACTTCTACTTCAGTTACTAATACTTTATTTCAAGATTAAATTCTTATCTGTATACAAAGAAAGTGAAACGCAAATATAAGCGTAAATATTTATAATTTTTATTCGACAATCAATGAGAACCTTTCGTAAAAGAAAACACATTGCGTGTTTTACTCATATTCATATTATACACCTCCTATAGATAGATCGTCTCGAATATTCAAAAAAAAATATTGATATTTAGTTTGGAAAGAATGTTTTTGAAAATAAAAATGATCCTTTGTCTATCTTAGAATCACAAATTAATATATTTTTTTAATTTAATTTATATTTTTATTATATTTTTCGCTTAAAAATAAATATTTCTCTATCTATTAGATTTCATCTAAATAAATAAAATAAATCAGCTTCACGCTGTATCCCGCACACAGCAGGGTAGGCAGAGGAAGAAATGGAAATATAAATTTAAGTAAATATTTCATCTCCTCGAGTAGGGATCGAACCCACAACCAGTCGGTTTTGCAGTCACACCTCGTGCCGCTGCGCCACGAATGGCCTCACATCAGATTTCATCTATTGTCTGTTAATTGTAACATATATTGCAATGTCACAGAAACAAAAGTGGAAAGTATGAATCATTTGTTCACCGCGCCCTTAAAATGAAAAATCAAAACATATCCACAAAAGCTCGCCTATAATATGGTCAACCTATCTTATCAATCAAAAAATCGACCTAATTTTTTTCAATACAATAATTATATACATTTTTAGACCTTATTACATTTAAAGCGTTCTAAACGTATCTTAGAAAGTTTTTCCGTCTCAGTTTTCGCAAAATCGCAAACAAAAGACAAAGAAGCCGCCCGTCGGTGCCTTTGAAGCCTTACATTACTTAGAAACGTGTAGAATTGTAATTCAATATTTATTACTATCTTAGTGTGCCGATAACACTGAGAGTTATATATTTATACGATTGTTAATGATCTCATACAATTAACAAGTGCTACTTACATATAAAGAAAATTGAAAGCTTTGTTAGCAGTCGAACCTGGCGCTGTATTTTTTTCAAAATCATAGCCATCGCCCGCAACTTCCCTTGATAAACTCTTAAGATCTAAAACTGATAAAATTCATTTTATCCGTTCCAATAGAAATTTCGAGAAATCGTCCTTGAGTGTTTTCCTACATTTTTTAGCCTACCTACATGCCAAATTTCAATTTCCAAGTCCAATTAGCTTCGTTTGTGCGTTTTTCTGTAATCTGTCAGTTAATTATTAGCGAAAGAGATGTTTTATAATTATATGAATAGATTTAAGAAAGGTCTACATAGTACAACATAAATATTCTCGGTACAAGATTTGTACCCACAAACTTATCTCTCGGTCATATTCCTAAAAACCAGACGACTGACGTGGACTTGGTTAAATAAATATATAATTAATACAAAATAATTATAGAATAACGTACTTATTAAAGAAACCATATTGTAAGTTCTCATTGTAGATAAATTATACCTACTTAGTTTCGAATTATTTCTTTGAATGTATAGATACGATTATGAAGTGAACAGAAAATTTAGTAATTATATAGTAATTAACTAATTACTGTATATTAGGTAAGTGTTATTATTATTTAGTAGAAGAATATATTATAAAAAGCGTGTATCATATAAAAATTGGACAAATTTACCTAAGATTAATATAGAATAGATTTTTTAAAAAATTATTATTTATTTAATTATATAATATTAGATTATTTATATAATTGTGAAGGCTACAATTATTATTATAGTTCACTATTTTAATTACCCACGTGGTGTAGTGGGAAACGTGTTCAGCTTATTAATTACTGCGCGAGTTAGCAGTTCAAAAGCAAAATAGATTGAAGTTATACCTACACATTGTTCCGCATAGCAAGGTAGGCAGAGTGAAACTAGTGTTAAAACACTTCATTCGCCGCTTTCCGCCCAACGTTAAGTGTCCGAACTCAAGGCCGCCCTGTCTCCCAGGGCGGGGAAATGAAATCAATTTATATATATATATATATATACATTCTACCTAGTAGTGATATAACTGAATAGACTGTTACACTGTGCCAGGATGACCTCATATTAGAATATCCTTTAATTTTTTCAATTTTCCACTCTATCTAATATGAAAGGTAATACTGTTTTAAACCTTGGATAAAGTTCAAAATTAATAAGTATGTACGTTACAGAGTATCAATTATACTCATTATTATCACTGATAAGAGACAAGGATTTCACCTGTTATCAACGAAGACGTGATCGGCTGACAATAGCTATTTGTAATAATCATTTTTATGAATTTGTCAATATTTTAGCAGCTTGAGAATAAGCTATAGATTTTTTTCTTATTTATGTTAGTGTTTTTGTGATATTTTATAATTTTGAAATAAAGTAATTTAACTATTTGCTGTCGATACGCAGGTGGTGTCTAATTGTCTGACTTTTAACATTATTTTTATAGGTTCGATTTTTACTTCGATATTTAAAATACTTTTGCTTCCATTCGCATTAGATAGAAGGTCGCTTCACGCTTTATAACGCATAGCAGCATAAGCAGAGCAACTTAGTGTAGGGACACTCCTTTTTTCACTTATGTCCAAATTTCAAGACATTATGTGTCAAGTGGCGGAACTTAATTGCGTGCTCTGAGTAAATTTATACGTTATATGTTGTGTAATTGTTATACGTTGAACATCATCTTTTCAAAACAAAATTATGGTGTATATAGTTTATATACAATATAATAAGTTGTGGTTGGTTACACGAGGAGGTGCTCACGCAAAGGGCGTGTCATTAAATATCTTATTGGAATCGTTAAGTGGAATCCATTTCTAAGTAGCGCCTTCTAATATAACTGGAAAAATATTAATGAGATAGATTAATTTATTATCTGTATATCTTTGTTAACCATTTATAATATTACTTATACTATAAAAATAGAAGATAAATATAAATTATGATATTTATTTATTTTCTATAATTAATTTTGAAGCATTTTTGCCAAATAAAAACGATGTTATTGCGCTAAAAAAATTAAAAAGTATAAATGTCAAATCTCAAGTGCAAGTGTAAAAATTTATTAGTCTTCATAAAAAGTGATAAATAATAATGCAGCGGCGTGTCTATAAAAATTAACATAAATAATAGAATAGTATTAAACTAATTAAAATATAAGTGTAATAGTTATTTTATCTTAAATCCGTGACAGTTGTTTTAACATCTTGACTTTTTATTTCCATAGAGTACCTATAGGTAATGTTATTTATAAGTACTTGTTCTTGTAAAACTAGAATAGGAGAAACTGTAGAAATTATTTAGATAAATTTGAGGCCAGTCGTGGCGCAGGGGCACAAAGTGTGACTGTAAAACCAACCGGTTGTGGGTTCGATCCCACTCGAGGAGATGAAATATTTACTTAAATTTATATTTCCATTTCTTCGTTCTGGTGTCGAGGCAAAGCGCGGCGTTGAGTTGTGCCACTCAACACGCAATGCCTCCAGAATTGGGCAGAAAGTGGGGAACGGAGTGTCTTAATACTAGCCTACCCTGTTGTGTGCGGGATGCAGTCAGATTTTTTTATTAAAATAAACTATTAGTCCTTTCCGAGTTAAAAGTTTAAATAATACACTTTTGTTTTTTTTGTCAAATTTATAAACATTTTTAAACTTGTATTCATTATTGACTTTAGTTAGCTATTAACTGGATTTCAATTTTCATTACTTTTACAACGTATTTTCCTCACTTGTTTATAATAATTGCATCTTTGAGAGGTTTTGACGTAAGCGAGATAACCGAGATACACACACTTGAGATATAAGTACAATTATGGTATCTCGAGATGAAATTGAGATTTTATCGTTTATGATTTCATTGTTTTTTGTTAATGTTTTATTGAGAATTACTTTTTGTAATCGTTTTTTTTATTATTTTTATGCGAATGAAAATTTAAATTAATATACATTTACATAACCAAACTAATGTTAAAAGAATCTAATAAGAATAATTTAGAATTTACATAGATAATACTAAAATAATTTTGACACATAATTATTTGACGAAGTAAAAAAAGGCATTAAAATGTTTTTTATAATTTTAAAAAAACAAAAAAAGGATAAAGTTATTAAAATAATAGTATTGTTTATTCTATAGAATATATGTTCTAAAAATAGTAATATTTTAATTTAAACTGAATGTTTTGTTATACGTATACTTGTTATAATAAATTTATTATTAAGTAATATATTAAATGTAATACAATTAAAATAAGTTTAAATACGTACACATTTTATTTTTGTGGTCTCCTAATTTTATTTTAAAGAATTTATAAAGTGAAAGTAAAAAAAAGGCCGTCGGTGAAAATTCATTATTAACATTTAAATGTATATTATTCAAAATTTCTAAATTTATTTCAGCAATCACATAGGTATTTCTTAACACTAAATTATTGTTTTAACACAATACAGTACGTCGAGTTACTTTACTGAAAAATAAAAATTTCGACACTAAATAACTAGTTCTTATCACTTTTGAATATGTACAGGAAGGTATATGTAATTAAAAATTATGACAAAACCGGAATTATATCGATATTTTTAAGTATATAGGGATATCGCTAGTAACTCGGCGTTAGGGGTCAAGAGACGAAGACGACAAAGCATTCGACTGGCGCTGTGTGCACTGAGCCTACTCGATATTATAATATACCACTTAGTCTTTACATAGGGCAACGGTAACGATAATTTGCATTGTAATCTAATCGGTATACTTACCCAATCGTGGATAATTTTTACGTTATCGGTCGTCCGTTTAAAATTAATAACGTCCAAAATAGATCCCCCAGTCTCTCACTTATCACAATACACAGATTTCAGTCACATAAAATTTTTCTAAACACTTATTTCTTTATTTATTCTACAATTATTAAAAAAATAATATACGGTCACTCGTGATTGTGTATCATCTCCGCGGGAACGACAACCTCGCACGGCGAGATGTCGTCTCGTTGTGATCGTGATGAGAGTACGCACTGTCGCTCTGCTCTCGGGGGAGCAAGAGATGGCCGTTGATTGGTCGAGAGCGGTGCTCGGTCGCTCTGTTAGAGCGAGAGAGAACATCTTGGATGCAAGACGAAAGAGCGAGATGGATATCGCCAATCGTTTCCTCCCGTTACAGATTGTCGAGTTCAGGTGTATTGAGAGTGCGTAATAATATGGAGATGCCCAATGTTTTATTATCAAATATTTAGCGCATTTTTATTTATTTTTTATCTTTATGTAATAATATGTGGTTGTTTTAAAAATGTACTGGACGTTTTAGATTATGATAATGTTGGATATATTAAAATCTTTTGAAACTATTATTTTAACTTTTAATTTAAATACAGTTTAGTAATATCCGATTTGAGTAAAATTTTAATAGTATATTTTATTGTAGGCTTAGCGTTGTCTTTAAATAAGATATATTTTAAGCAACACATAAAAGTGTATTTTAAATATCTAAACTATGTATTTTTTCATTACTATCATTTAAAGTTGTAATATACTTTATATAGAATTCAAATACAACAATAGATATTGTATTTATTTAAAATGTTTGTATACGACTGTATATATACGACAAATTGTGATATGAAAGAATTATTATTAAAAAGAGATAATCGTTTTTTGATCGTGACCATCTCTGTGAGGTTGACCTTAGGTAATCGGTCAAACGCTTTAAGTCAACATAACGCCCTTCGATCTGTCAACACGTGGTCACTGTGTTCGTGGCCATCTCGTATTTATTTGTAAATAATAATAATAATGTTCAATACTTTATAATATTTTTGAAATCGTGGTGAAGCGACTACGTCTGTAAGCGCGACGTTCGGTTCCGCTACTTAAGACTCGATATCAGATGGAAAGTAATAGTAATGTATTGAAGATTTTCCATGATTGTCTTTGGAAACCAAATTTTTGTTTAGTTTGAACAATAATCTTACCATATCTTCTTTATAATAGATATGATTAATATAATTAATCATTATTTATAATTACAGAGATTCACATTTGAATAGATATCAAATTCATGATACAAATGCGTGATAGGTGTAGAAATCCGACTCATCACTTTGTATAATCGGACCAAGGTAAAATTTATATAATGGATATTTCTACGTCATTTACACCTATAATCAACCATTGCATTTAGTCATACTTAAAATGTTATATTTAATAGTTTTAAACTTTTTCCCATAAAACTTTATTAGCATGGAGGAATCTAATGTCGAGAAGAGTCCATCTCCTTCCGCTTAAATTCCAGATATTGTATGTTGTGTGGCGTAACTCAAATGTCGTGCGGGAAAAATGAAATAATTTTCCCTGATTATCCCCAGAGATTAAACTCAACTAATAATTACATTTACAATTAGCCACTGTTTCATTGCCGCCGCGACAATCTGTTTTATTTAGTTAAAAATCATAAACTATTATGACAGAGTATAGAATATAGATAAACAATTACAAAGGAGTAGTACAATATCCAACCGATCTTGGTTATCTGTTACCATGACATTAATTGGTTTAGATATAGACATAGGTGTCTCCGGGTAGTTTTTTTTTAACAGATAACTTGTTTAAAATGGGATATATATAGATATTTATTGATACGTAAGTTATTCTGATTTACGAATTTTTTTCTCACTTCATTGCAGAATCGAAGACTAAATCTAAAGTAAATATAAATATTGTAAGCTTTTGCGTTTGATTTTATCTCTTCGGAGTAAAGGACATACATGTTTGTCAAAGCAAGATGGTACTAGTTAACGGTTCTGTAGATATCGTGTTGGTAAAGGTGTTGGCTTGTATAGGAAACTATAATAATTATTATCTGATATGGTCGATATAGTGTAAACAACAAATGTGTACTCAATATTCCTAGGAAGGAATATTATCTTTACTCTTTACTTATATCTATTGGGGTCGTGAAAGTAATTATTTGGTAATAATTTGTGACATAAATTATAAAATAAAAATATGTACGAAGAAAATTTATGCATCTCTAACAGAGTATAGACTAAATTGTGTGTTATATAAAAAGTAATATGTCTAATAATAATATTTTGTTATAATACAGACAATAAGTGACAATAATCAATTAATCAATATAGTTAACCTTAAGGTATCAGTTCCTTAGTATGTATGTATATATTTATTTACATATTAAATTGTTTATTTGTTATGTTTATAATAGATACAATAAAAATCCATAGCGTGTACCAATGCGTTAATTAATCGTAAATAATGATTAATTAAGTATAAACAAGTTCTCGTGCCAAATCGCGGAAACTGCGCGAAATTCATTCACTAACCGACAACGACATTTACAAACATGGCGGCATAACGGAAAAAATAGTTAGACGGGATGTCCAAGCAGTTAGTTTACAAAATATAGACTAGGGTGTTTTAAGTTAAACATAAAGGCTAATATCTAATAAAGTTATAATTGGAAATTGAGATATGCATCAGAATTATGGACCAATTTTCTTATATGATATTTAGGTTATATTCTAATAAGATTTTCTAATTTATAATAATTTGTCTAATATACTACGATATAATTATATTCACCATCCAAACACTAATCAACTATCGCGTAACGTAATCCAATACTCGCATGTTCACCAGTGAAGTGTAATTGCACGACAATCTATTTTTTTTCAATGAAGCAACCAGTAACTGACACTGGCCGGCAGGAATGTCTTACGTTCGCTCGCGTCACGTAGTAAGAAAAAAGTTGAGATTCTTTTTCGCGCTTAGCTTCCGCTATAACGCTCGCGTGATGAAAATGATGTATTGGTCAAGCGACTTTCTTTCACTTTCGTTAGAGAATAAATTGAATTTTCTTCAATGATTCCGTTCTTCCTTGTTCATTCATGCTAGTATCAATTTGCAAACTATTGAGATTGCTGACTATTATATAAATTACTTTAATTTAGAGATTTCACTAGTAAACGGTATACATATGAATGTCTTTAATTTAGTTCAGCAATTTCTAGACTTAGATTTTATTTAAATCTACATATATAATTTATATATGTAAGAAAATTTAATTTTCTTCTGTTACTGAGTAATTGACAGACAACGCACTGTCGTGACTATAGAGCGCGCGGCGCAGAACGCTGGAATTTGCCATTTATTTCCTTTAGGGAGTGTAGAGGAGCATTACCCGTACCCGTACCCGTAGAAATTTCAAGAAAATCTGTCATAGATTTACTTGAAATTTCTACGGGAACGGGATTTTACATTTTATAGTTCAAGCAAACGAAGTTGCAGGTGGTCACTAGCATAGACTAAAGGAGTACCTATAGGACATTTGCATACTGTAGAAAAAAATACCTTAAAAATACTAAATGTTTTAATATTATTATTTATTCGAATGTAAATAAAAAAAATGAATATAGCATTTAAATCTAAGAGAGACATTAAACGACCAATTCGTCGCATCTATCGTATTTGGCTACAATATTTGTATGCGGCGATATCTCCTCTTGCCAGTGTCAATATTGTTAGACGGGCCATCGACCTTTCTGCATCGTACATGATGAGAATAACGTCTCTCGTGTTAATACTATATTTAAGAATGTTATCTAAGTTATATAGAAATATCTTTAGATGTTTTGGAAGTTTTGTCGTATCAATACTATTCTTACGTCGTAAAATCGAAAAAGTCGTTACGTCGTCGAAACAAATCTTGCTGTGGGTAGGTGTTAAATTTTTATAATAATTTTTTGGCTTCAAGTTTTGTTATAGGGTCCCCACTCTCGCTTCCCACTCAATTTTCAAGACATTGCGAGTTGAGTGTTGGAACTCAACGCCGCTTTATCTATTATTATAATACCAGTGTCGCGAAATTAAAATAATATGAATGTAATCGTTACCTCGAGACTCGGGGCCCGAGTGTGGATTGAACGCACAACCGTCGCGTTTACAATCAGACGCTGTGCCACTGAGCCGCAACGGCCTCTTTATATTATTTTTTACTTCATTTTAGTAAATGGAAACGAAGGTTTTATCAATTTTATTATCTACTTTTCATACACATAACATCATCGTCGAAAAGACTATTCGCTTAATAAGCTTTGAAACAAAAACATTTATAAAGTTCTAAGATTTTTTACTGTAGGTACCTAAATTATCCTTTTTTTATTAATTGTTTTTTAGCTTTACGCTATATCCCGTTAATAGCAATGTAGGTAGGTACAAGGAACCTAGAACTTAGACACTCCGTTTTCCACTTTCCGCTGAATTTTCGAGACATTGCGTGTTGAGTTGCGGAACTCAATGATCCGCTTTGCCTTGTTATACATTCCCTCGAGTGGCAATCGAACCCACAATCGTCGCGTATACAAGTCACACGTTTGTAAACGCGATAGTTTTTTTATTGTAATTTCCTCGCTCTGGTAACGCAAAACTCAGCACTTAATGTGCAACGCATTGTCTCCAGAATTCGGCGGAAAATTGAGAACGGAAGTGCCTTAATGGGAACGGACTGTCTTAAAACTAAGTTCCCAGGTTCCATCTGTCTGTTGCGATCTTACGTAAGTAAAGACTAAGGAAAATTCCACGTGTTTAATAAAACGTTAAATAATAATTTAAATTATAATTACAGTTTTTTTTCTTATATAACATGAATTAAGATGAGATTTAGCAAAAATAAACTAAATTTGTATAATATTAATGTGTACACATATATTATGTTGTTAACATATTGCGTATTTCTAGTCAAATTTTTAGCTTTTGCCTTAATAACAATATAATTATGTTTTATTTATTAAAACTGTATGCGTATTAAGGAAATTGTATATTTATGTAAAAAATATAATAAGTTTGAGGCTATTTTTTACATTTTTGAAGTGTTATTCCACACTTTACTTTGTTATTACATACTTATTTAGAAAACGTATAAAAAATTGAACGTAGCGGGACTCGAACCCGCTTCTCATCAAGCTACGTTGAAATTTTTATACGCTTTTTACAACATATTTATGTTTTTAGTTAACTTATTTAAGTTGTAAGTTGGAAAAGTGCGGCGATGAGTTTTTTCACTCAACAGGCAACGTTTTGAAAATTGGGCGGAAAGTGGAGAAAGGAGTGGTCCTTTTCCAGTAGGTAGTAGGCAGAAGAACCTAGTGTTAAACCACTTTAACACTAGGTTCTTCTGCCTACCCTGCTATACACGAGATATGAGGTGATGCTGAAAAAATATAAGAATTTAGAAAATATTTATATACTATATACAGATCGACAATTGCAAGTGTTCTACTATAAACACTTGTGTACATAATCTCTCATTTGATTATTTGTTTTGAATGGCGTCGTTAACTTAATAGTGTTGGGGTAAATATTTTATTATAGAAATAAAAGTCACTCGTTTAAGATCGATACAAAATCGATTTATTTTATAAATTAGTTAAGTATCTCTGGGTACACATTGTTGTTTTCATCTTACTTATTTCCTACTTTGTAAGTAATATGATAATGTATAAAATTTTCAAAAATAAACATATATTTTGGTTAGTTTTAATATGGATGGTAACCGTTCAATATATATATAATAACAAAGTTAAGCAAGTTAAGTTAAGTTCGGAGACAAATAAGTTAAGCATGACATTCTTTTTTTAATCTGTTACAAATTAAGAAGTTCATGTTTAATATCAAGAAACTCGATTCAAATCGGATACGAATTTCGAATCCGATACAATACCTACGTATTAATTTACGGAATTCAACGCCGCGCTTCATACGTATATTTTCTATACGAGCATTGTCTAGTTACATTATATATTTAATAATATCACGTATATATAATATAAATAATAAGATACAATAGGCACATTTCCTATACCGTTGGTACTCAAGCGGAAACATTTTAAAACGGCGAGCCGTTACCATATAGCGGCAATTATTAAAAATATCATACTAAAACTAAATTGCCGAAACTCAGATCTGAATATTTCGTGTGTGATTACAAAATAATTTTATATTAGCGTAATCGCGTCCTATCTAAACTATTTGCTTGAGAAACCACTTACCTAATTGTTTAAGTAATATTGAACGGTTCAGAAGGAGGTTACCCGCAACCCGCAATGTATGACATTCAGAAATTATAATAAGTTTGGTAAGCTGAGATGAGTTTGAAAATTAACATTTTTCTGTGCGGACCTTGGTGGTTGTTATACGCGGCGGTGAGCAGAACAAGGATAAAGATAAATGCTACATGTGGCATAGGTTCATGAATATAAAAAATCATTTTCACGCTGTATCCCGCACACAGCAAGGTAGGCAGAGGGAACCTAGTGCTAAGACACTCCGTTCCCCACTTTCTGCCGACTTCTGAAGGCATTGCGTCGCGCCGCGCTCTGCCTTGACACCAGAGCGAAGGAATGAAAATATAAATGTAAATAAATATCTTATTTCCTCGAATAGGGATCGAACCCACAACCATTCGATTTTACAGTCACACTTTGTGCCCCTGCGCCACGACTGCCCTACATAAATATGTATTTAAAAAATCAGTCTAAAAGCTTAATAATTCGTTTTTATAGCTTAACGCTGTGACCAGTTTTTAGCAGGATAGCAGAGAGAACCTATGTGAAGACACTCTGTTTTCCATTTTCTATCTAATTCCCGCCGAGCATTTTTTTGTTACCAAAGTGAGGAATTAACTATCCAATACAAAAATATTTTTCGATTTGAACCAGTACTTTCTGAGATAACGCCTTTAACCAGACAAACTGTTTAGTTTTATAATATTAGTATAGCCTGTATGAAATACAAATGCTCCATACATTTCTTTTAAGTATTCCTCAACAACGTAGCGATAGGTGTCTATTACGAGATTAAGTAAGATTAGAAGATTTATGGCATTACCACAAAGTGGCGGGTGTCGGTTGCACCGATTGACAATATATTCGTGCTTTGTAGTGGCTGCTTTTGACTCTTATTACATAAGCGTGTTCGTCTGAATACATTATTTAAAAAAATATATTAAGTAACAAAATATACAATTATTACTGAAATCAACTAAAAAACATTGACATTATCTGGAACATGTTATATCTGTAAGAAGCAGGTAGCAGTGAGAACTTAATTCTGAGATACTCCGTTTCTGGAATTATTGGCGGAAATCAACCTCGTCTCCCACGGCGGGAAAATGAGAACTATTTATTTTGTGGGAGTTAAGCCAGTAACTATCGTGCTTACTGTCAGACGCTGTTCCACTGTACCGAGTATTAATGAAGAAAAGTAACAAGTTTATGGTATTAAGCAATGAAAATCAATAGATACAAGTGTGTAACTGTAAGTAAACACGACGGTTATGGATCGGATTCTCACTCGGGGTATCTCGCTTTGGTAATGAGGCAATGCGCGGAGTTGAGTTCCGCTGTTCAACACGCAATGTCTGGAAAAATTCGGCGGAAAGTAGGGAAGTGACTTAATAGCAAACGGTGTCTTAACACAATGTTCCCAGGTTCCCTCTGCCTACACTGCTATGTGCGAAAAAAAAACAATATATAACCACATACATATACCACATCTAGAAATTATATGCAAAAACATTACCGGAGGCAGCACATCGCAATCAAGCCGTTATAATTATAATTTAAACGTTTCGCAACTTATCTATTACGCTATCTATCTATAGTGTAACACTGTATAAGTTGTGGATGTGGTACATTCTCGCGAACGGCGACGAGGAATCCATTTTGATTATTTACTTTTTAAAAATTCTGTATATATTATTTCGTATTTCAAATTTTTAATCACTTTTATGACCGATTTTTGTTTTATTTCTTAATATATATATATTTTTGGATTTATAATTTGGGTGTTTTGAAGTAGGTAAATGAAGCTATAAATTATTTAAATAGAAAGGAATGTTAATTTTCAAATAAAGTCTAAGTTAAATAAATTAAGAATGTTTTTTTTAATAGGAGTTTGTTATGACATTTTAGAAATTTAATTTCCATTAAATATATTTTTTGTAAATTCACCCTATTTCGCGTCGGCAGAGAGTACCTACCTTATGTCAACACATTCAGCTCGCCACATACTGTCCGAATTCGAGACATTGCGTGTTGAGTGTAAGTGCCGGAGCTCAACTCCGTTTTTTACCAGAGCTTTAAAAAACTTAAATATATTTATATTCGTTTCCACGAGTGGTTATCGAATTAATAATCATGATGTTTACAGTGGCACTTTCTTCTGCTTTTGTTAATAAATAACTTTCCTCAATAAACGGACTATCCAACACAAAACATATTTATAAATTTTAAAAAGTAATTCTTGAGATTCGCGCGTTCAACCAAACAAACTTTATTTTTTTATTATAAGTAGGTATTACGTATATTGTAAAATACTCAAGACTGTCATCCCACGGATCGTTAAAACTTTATTAGAACTCGACGAATCGATTTACATGCTAATACGAGTGATAAAAGTCGTCTCTTAATTTACATTTAAATAGCCGACTGTTTCAGTGCCTCGAGATAATTATTGTGAAAAGTTTCTTATATTTTTCGGTTGCATTTTTTAAATGAATATTTTTTTTGTATTTCGTAATATATACTGTATTCACGATTTCTCCTGAATAGCAGGATAGACAAAGAGAACCTGTGTTAAAACACTTTGTTCTCCACTTTCCTCAATATGGTTAAGATTAAACACGTAGTAGAATAGCGGAACGCCAAACTTTGTCTAACAAACTGAGAAAATGATAATTATTTAAATATAATTATTCCCCCGAGAGAGGATTGATCCCATAACCATCTCATTTACTGTCATGCGCTTGTGCCACTGCACCAGGAGGCCTCGAAACCTCGATATTTTCCTAAATCGCTTTTAAATTTGAACTCATAATCACCGATTTTAAAAAGCAAAAGAATGAATACATCAGTATAACAAATATCTCTTTACACTCCACTCCTTTAAGTGCTAACCTTTTTTATACTTTACTTCCACTGTTAGTAAGTAGACATAAGTTATATTTTAATAGTAAAGATGATTATATATAATTGTATATTATGTACCATATGTTAAATGTTGACGGCAAAAGGTAGACGATGATCACGGTGATGATGCAACTTATATTATCATAAAAAAATCATGTTCTGTTTTTGTGAGGCCAGTCGTGGCGCAAGAGCACAAGTGTGTGAATGTAAACGCGACTGGTTGTGGGTTCGAAGTCCGATCCAAATTCGAGGAAATGTAATATTTATTTAAATTTATATTTTCATTTCTTCGGTCTGGTAGCAAAGCTCGGCGTTGAGTTTCGCCACTCAACATGCAGTGCCTTCAGAGTTCGGCAGAAGTGAGGAACAGAGTGTCTTAACAATAGGTTCCCTCTGCCTACCCAGATCAGTCAATTACAGATATCAGAGTCAATTTTAAGTAAATACTTACGAAGCGGCCATTGCCACATATTAATACAAGCGAAATTCAATGATTTTGCAGTGTCATTGTAGCGATAGCACGAGTGAATATTATGTGCATATATTATAATGTTCCTTAATGCATATTATCATTTGAATTTCCTTAAAAAAATATTTTATGTTTCCCCCGAAGTGGCCAGGTTCTTGTAAACAAATCTTTAGATGTATATGTAATTAAAATTTCACTGGTTTTCATAATCTATTAAACACTTTTTGATTGATCTAATGCAATTTAGTTCTAAAAATTCTATATCTATTCCTGAACAGTTGTTCTCGTGAGGTCGTCACGGCGCACTGCGTTTCATAAATGCTGACGGTTGCGGGTTCGATTCCCGTTCAAGGAAATATTTTTTTCATATTCTTCCACTGCTAACAACACAAAGCGCGATGTTGAGTTTCGCCACCTAACACGCAGCGTCTCGGAAATTGTGGGGGTCCGTGAGCAACGGTTTATCTTTACTGAGTTTCTCCTGCCTACCATGCTATATGCGGGATACTCGTTACGAAATTTCCTCTGCCTTCCTTTATATATGAGGGATACAGCGTGAAACCAATAAAAAAAAGAAACAGCCACTCTAATATAACTTATTGTTATCATCATGCCGCTTTAGCTTGGGGCCGGACCTCCTCTCATTGTCGCGAAAGTGGATGGCTGCGCGTACGCATCCCGCGCGCCGCATGCGTAATGTTCTGTCAAAACTTTTCTCTATAGGAATTTTCGATCAGTCATCTTTGGTATTGTTGCGGTCACTGATTCATATTTTGTATTGTTTTGGTTTAAGCTTTAGAGCGTAATTGTGATACGTTTGTTGACTACTTTTACCTTTAAAGGTGCGATTTAAATTTTTAATTTTTTTTGCAATTTTACATAACTATGTATATTTTTTTTAGTTTGACGCTGTATCCCTTCCACCTAGTTCTGGACGCATTGCGTCTTGAGTGAAACTCAACGCCGCGCTTTGTCTCGACTCCAGAGGGGAAAATGAGGGGAATCGCGTCACACAATCTGTCGCGTTTATAGTTACACGCCAGTGCCCCTGTGCCACAACTGGCCTCAATTATTATATTTTTTTTTTATTTTTCCTCTTATTATATATACAATAAATTATTTTTGTTAAGTATAGAAATAAGTAATATGCTATATATTTCTTATCTCCATTCTTCTTCTACCGTTCATTTTTAAAAGATAGACATTGTGGGCGTAATATTAAATGTCTCGGTTCTTCATTTTCGACCCAAGACAAGTAACGGAAAACAACGCTGTACTTTACCGAATCAGACTGAGGAAACACCTACGTTACAAATATAAACATTACTGTCTGTTGTGACGCAGCGGCATAGCGTCTGACTTTAAACGCGCTTTGTGGTTTCATATGGGGAACGAATCATTTCATTATATTCATACAAGAGAAAGAGTGGCGTTGAGTTCCCTTACTCAACACAACTAAAACAGGACGGTGCGTGGAGAACGGAGTGTCTTATCACAAAGTTTCCTCTGGCTAATTTGCTATATGCAACACGAAGATAGCACGAAGTTTAAAAAAATACTATATATTATAATATAATTTAAATTTATTATAAAAATGCATATCTATCAGCTCTTTTTGTCTTATTATATTTTAAACTTTAATAATATGTAAAAATGTTATACCAACTAGTGTTATTAACAGTATAATATTGGTTACAGCTTATCAATACCGGCAATTAGCGAATATTAGTCAATTTTGTAATATTTTAATCACTTTTTTCAACAAAATCTCAAGTTCCTAATACAGTTACGCAACCACGATTAACATTCCCGTCTCCGATTCATTACTTAAGTAGCTTTCTATACTTATCTAGTGATTTCATAATCATTTCTTTGGACATCCTCCGATTGTTATTACTCAGTAGGTACATATTTTGTAAATGATTTCAATGTTCGCGGAAATATGACTGGAGCTCCTTAGACCCGAGTGGTTTCTTCCACGTGACAGATTATAATTTTGTAAGAGTCTTAAGACTTGGTTTTTTTTATTGTTATCTCGAATAAGTTTTTTTGATTTAGATAATTCTTACAGAAATTTTAAATAACCTTCGATTTCTTTAGGATTAAATGTCTGCAAAACTTAGAATTGTACAATTTGCACAAACACATTTGCGGGCTCACAAGTATTTGATAAACCTAAAAATAAGGTATTTATTTTAAAGAAGAAATCTTATGTGAAAGGAATGAATAAATTATATGAAAATTATATAAATATGTCTGTAATGCAATAGTTGTGGTTCGGTCCCCATTTGGGAAATTATATTTGATTTATTTTCTTGCACTTAAATTTAGTATACTTGTATAACTTGTAAATTAGGTATATGATATATAAATGGGTAACGGAATGTCTTAATACTAGGTTCCCTCTGCCTATCCTGCTGTGTGCGGAATACAGCGTGAAGCTGATTTTTTTTTTAGGTATATAAGGTTGATAATTAACATTGTTCTGACAGTTTTGAATAGGTATTATCGGTGACATTGATCGATAATCTTTTCCAAGTGACTGAAATTTTTACTTGCCACACCTTGTCGTACGACAAGTGTACTCAAAGTATTATGATATAATTTTTTAAATAGTGTAGGTTTGAGGTATCCCTTTGAAATGTATATAAACGGTTACATCTATTGTCTGACCTACTATCTATCTAATATTTAAAAATATCTTACTAATCGCCAGGCCAGGCCAGTCGTGGTGCAGGAGCACAAGCGTGTGACTGTAAAAGCGACAGGTCGTAGGTTCAATTTCAACTTTTTTAACATTTTCATTTCTCCGCTCTGGTGTAGCAAAAGGCAAAGCGTGGCGTTGAGTTCCGCCACAACACACGCAATGATTTCAGTATTCGGCGGAAAGTGGGGAGCGCAGTGTCCACTAGACTCCCTCTGCCTATCTTGCTGAAAAAAAAATCCTACTAAAGCCGATTTAAAGAAACATCATGCTTTGAAATATATTTAGAAATCAAGTCATAATAGTTCTCTGATTTAGACAGACCGAGACAACATTGAATTAAATATCATATATAAAGGCAAAATATATTTGAAATGTTATTATTATATATAGTTAGTAAATATGTACTTATTCAGTATTCTCATGAAAAATAATAAAACATTCAACAGGATAATTAAAATCATGTGTCCTTTACGTGGTACGTAAAGTACGTAATAAAGATTGCATATTCAAAGAGACCCGATCGCTCGACACCTTTGACTCTACATCCGTTGGTACCAATGACCAAAGAATATTAACATTTTAGATCGTTTATTTACAAAATCAGTAGTGGGGACTTTAAACTGACTTTTTTTTAAAGTTCTCGCTTTATCCCGCATGGCTTGTAGAGATGATCTAGTGATCTAGTCTCTATTTCCGCCCGAATTTGAGACAATGCGTTCTGAGTGGCGAAACTCTACATCGCACTTATTGTTATTTATATCTGTCAATTTTTGTCATGTCACAAATGTTTTAAAAGAAAAAATAGTGCTGATCATGTTTATTGATTACTTGTTTTATATAAATGACGTATCTACCTCACTCTATTTATATATTATAAATTTTAAAATATTTATTATTTCTTTTATTTACAAAATAATCCAAATTAAATTACATAAATGTATGTCACATTATCTGGGTATAAGATAAAAAACTTAAATTCTTAAGTGTACCAAGCGCTATCTAACCGATTAATCTACTACCTAAATACACGTCTGCGTATATAAATAAATAGATAATCTTTGACTGATCCCATCTAGTGTTTTTCTTGATTTTTTCCAATCGTCAGTGACCTTTATTGATCCCGTCCGGCATATTAATTAACAGTAAAAAGTAATATGTAAAATATTCATGATTTTATAACCTTGTATTGTGTAAAAGGATTACTTAATTTTTATTACTACATAAAAATAGCAACTTCACGCTTTTCATATTTTTAGTATGTTAAGATATTCCTTTCTCTACGCAACGACCATAGAGACCATGGAGACATTGCGAGTTGATTGGCGGAACTCAATGCCGCGTTACGTCCAACAGAGCTAGGAAATGGAAATAAATTAATTATAATTATTCACCCGAATGGGAATGGAACCTACTACCATTGTTTACACTCAGACGTTGTCCAATTACACCACGACGGCCTCTACTACTATAAACGATAAAGTGTAACAATACGCGCTATTATATTTCTCCACTTGATGCTTTCCTACAATATTTGTGATAACTAGGGATTTAAATCTTGGAATTATTCATACAATATTTTTAATGTGGGATACATATGTTTAAAAACTCTCGTGCTAATGAGTAGCAGCTTCATATTTTTCGACAGATAGACTCTGATCATTTTCTCGCTCTGGTAGACAAAAGCGTGACGTTGAGTTTCACCACTCAATGCACAACCTCCCTAAAACTGGGTGAAAAATAGGGAACTGAGTGTCTTAAAAGGTACAGCTTCACCCTGTATCCCGCACACTGCAGGGTAGGCAGAGGGAACCCAGTGGTAAGACACTCCATTCCCCAATTTCTGCCGTATTCTGGAGGCATTGCATGTTGAGTGGCAGAACTAAACGCCGCACTTGTCCTGGACACCAGAGCGAAGAAATGGAAATAAGTAAATATTTCATCTCCTCGAGTGGGGATCGAACCCACAACCATTCGGCTTACAGTCACACTTTGTGCCCCTGCGCCACGACTGGCCTCTTTAGAAAAACTGCCAAAAAAATCCTATAAAACACATACACATACTTACATATGTATTATATATAAAAACAATGCAAAGTTTACAAACAAATAAAACATAATAGACCTCTAATAATGCTGTACAATTGACTGCACATTACTATTTACGAGGAGCCGAGACGATTTCCCACGATGTCGTTTACCAGAATCGGTGAGATGATTCGTACTAGGGTTGTTTATTTAACGTATGGATTTTTAGTTTATAATATATATTTTTTTGTTTAGCTTCACTATTTATCCCGCATTTAGTAGGATAGGCAGAATGAATGTAGTGTTAAGACATTCCGTTCACCGCTTTCCGCATTGTGTTGAGTAGCGGAATTTAACGCTGCACTTTGTCTTACTAAAGTAGGGATAGAAAAATAATTCCCTGAGCGGAGATCGAATCCAACAATGAGACATCGGAAATAGATTAATAATCCTGTCGAATACATAAACTATGCTAAGTATTTTATAATATTTTTTAAATTGTAATATTAAATATAAATATTATAACTTTCATAACATTTATAAATAAAACCAAGATCGTAATGCGACAGGTTTAATTATGAAACTGATATGATAAGCGTATAGAGATTAATATTTATAGGCAATTTTTTCTAGACTTTTTCATGCTGATTGCAGATATTAACTTTTCTGCAAATAAATCAAATGATTTAATGTTCGAATATAATAATATTATACATTTAATTTTTTTATACTATGTTGTATGTATTATGATTCTATTATATGGAATTAAAAAAATAATTTCCGAGAAAAAATAAAAAAAATAATGATTTACATTAAAATATAAAATTAATATTTTGACAGCCCTGCTATAGTGCATTATCAAAACTCGGTACAGTTGAGATCACTTGAGCTTCTACCTGTAAACATCTCTGGGAACTTGATAATGGCTGCATGTGATCTTACTGATAATAATTAATTATTGTAATTTTATTAGAACACGCGTCACTATGTGAACAAATATATAATATTTGTATTCATACATTTTAAAATGTTTCTTATGATGTTATAATATAATATTGGAGGCCAATCGTGGCGCAGCGGCACGAAGTGTGACTGTAAAATCGACTGGTCGTGGGTTCGATCCCCACTAGAGGAAGTGAAATATTTATTTACATTTATATTTTCATTTCTTCGCTCTGGTGTCGAGGCAAAGCGCGGCGTTGAGTTCCACCACTCAATACGCAATGCCTCCAGAACTCGGCGGAAAGTGGGGAACGGAGTATCTTAACACTAGGTTCCCTGCTGTGTGCGGGATACAGCGTGAAGCTTATTATTATATAATAATAATTATGCTATAATATGTACTTATATTGTAGTATTCCTATCTAGATTTTTATATATATATTTTTCATTATACTGACTGTATCAATAGTATTCATGATGTCAGTAGCGTCAACCACAGACTAAATAAGCCATAAAAACATTCCAAACGCCATTTTCAATTTCAAATCTCTCGTCATACCGTTCGGCGTTCCAATTTTAAAATCAAAATCGATTGGAACAAAGATGGATGACAGTGAAAGCGCGGTCATTGGTCGGCGAGCACGCATAGATTCAATTACAAAATTATTAATTCACACAATATTGTTTTATTCCATTGTAAATAAAGCCTATATTGTAATGTCGGCGTATTGTTGTAAAGTTTTTGTACACTACCGCCGTAGCGCGTGCGAAGACGCATCACAAGATGTAATTGCCCTTTTGTTTATTAGTGACTTAATTGTACTCTTTGTTTTAGATTTTTTTGCTTAATCTTATCTTAGAAGGAATTTAAAAGAAAAAAGTGTGCGTTACAGCGACATGTGATGCGTGCTGCTAAAAAGAATAGATTTGACAGTATGTATCGTGATATTTGTCTCTAGCTTCCAAGTTACATGTAAACAGATTGTAATCGTTGGACTTGTGTCAATTTATCTTTGTTAAAATATTAGAACTTCGTATTTGAAGTTAGTACTTCACTAAATACGTAATGTAAAATAATAATGAACAATTTTACCAAAGCCAATATTTTTAATTAATGTTTGTTTAATTTTTTTGGTGTTCCGTACTCATATAATACCTTATAGGATCACTTTGTTCTCCATCCGTCTGTCGGTCTGTTAAGACCATTTTTCTAAGGCACGCGTGGAGGTATCAAGCTGAAATTTATATAAAATACTCAAGTCTACTGTTAAACTTCTAAGCCAACGCAAACAAAAGACACAGCCGTTTATGCCGCAAATTTTCGAAACTCGCAAGGGAATCAAGACCTTCAGGGTATTTCCGGTGAACTTAGAATCTTGAAATTTGGTACGAAGCGACGGCTTACAGCACAGATATAGGAAAAATTGCGAATAGTGAAAATTTATAGTTAATTCACAGAAAAAAAAATTCAAACTTATGCTTTTAGTTCATTTCATACAAAATGAGAGCATATGCCTGCAAACTTAAATTTGTCACCTTTTATAAGGTCTACAGTGTACTTCCCGTTGACCTACCATCCTGAAATTGGTATAGCCTTGGTGGGCGAGTCCGGCTCGCAATCAATAGTTTTATTTTTAAATATGCATCTCTTACTTTCATTATATTTCAACTTTCCAAGGTAACGCTGCAATATAATTCAATTGTTCATACCTTACTTACGCTTGAAAGCTATAAACAAACAAGTCATATAATTTATGGTCTCATATTCATTTGGCAGCAGTTGCCAACGTCGTTCTCTCTTTAAAATTTTTCAAGCTTCATGATGTATCCCATATATAGTAAGGTAGGCAGAGGGAACCTAGTGTTAAGTCACTCCGTTCACCACTATCCGCCAAATTTTCGAGACAATGCGTGTTGAGTGACGGAATTCAATGACGCGCTATTCTTCGACTCCAGAGCGAACAAATAAAAAATATTAATTATTTCATTTATTCAAGTGGGAATCGAACCTGTCGCGTATACAGTCACAAGCTTGTGCCCCTGCGCCACGAATGACCTTAAATCACACACACAATCAACTTGGTAACGTATTAATATAAAAAAAATAACTATTTTGGTATTTGAGGATACAAATCGCTCCGCCGCGACATGACATCTATCTCAACAATTATAAACACCAAAAACAATACTTAGTACCTACAGTACGCTCATAGAGTCGTGACCCATCTGAAGCTAGCTGTAGTTAACTGCGCAGATTTGATTTGAGGATTGTCCATACTTCTCATTATTATCTTCTCAATTGTACAATGCGCAAAAGTTAAGGAAGCCAACTTTAGGACGGTCTCACAACTCGTCAACGGTACTGTAAATAAATAAATAAATAGAAAAAAAAAGAGTCCGACTATCGCTTTCATATAATAAAGCCAGCTGTCCGTGAATAAGTAAATACGTACATTACGCGTTACGTTACGTTAATGTTCACGTTATAATAGTATTTTCGATCTCAGTGCCGTTACCGTGACGCCAGTGCTTATTTTTTTGTGATGATTAGGTATACTCGTTTAATAACTATTATTTTTCACGGTTAAACATTTGTTTTCTGTATTTTCTTCTTTTCTTTTTATATATATATTATATATTTTTAATTTTTATGCCTTTTGTAACAGCTGTAAATGTGAAAAGAATTCACATTGAGGATATTCGTAGTGTAGGGAAACGCGAGGTTGTTGGTTCGTTCCCACTCGATTATATATTTAATATTTTCATAGGTTCGTTCTGGTGTCGAGGCAAAGGGTGGCTTTGACTTACGCCTCTCAACACGCAATGCATTGTCTTAACACTAGGATCCCTCTGTCTATCCTGTTATACGAGATACAGCGGGAGCCTGAAAAAAAAGAACTTTAAATTACGAGGGTAGGAAGAGTAAACCTAGTATCGGAGTGGCGGAATTCAACACCACGTTTCGTCTTATTACCAGTGAGAGAGAATGAAAATAATTCATTTCTCCTAGTAAAAATCAAACAGACGCCATACTTGTCTTATTTAAAATCACCCTCACGTAACTAAAGATGCAGATTTCTTTAAAACGCGCGATTGACGCCCTAATGAGGCGGACAACTAGTTACTTCTGCGCAATAATATATATGCGTATAATAGGATTTTATAAAAATGTTCGTATAAATAAGTAACAAGGAGGTGGTAGCGCAGTAGTATACCACGCGACTGTAATCACAGTGGTTCCGAACTCAATTCCAACTCGGGAGTGTGAATTATTTAGATAATATTTTAATTTTAAATTCTACCACCGAAGACGCAATATCTCGAAAATTGGAGAGGAAAGTGGGGGACGGAGTGTCTTAGTACTAAATTCCCCCTGCCCACCCTGCCACAAGCAAGATACAGTGTAAATCTAAAAACAAAAAAAAAAGGTAATATCTAGCAAGTCAGCTTCACGCTGTATCCCGCACACAGCAGGGTAGGCAGAGGGGACCTAGTGTTAAGACACTCCGTTCCCTACTTTCTGCCGAATTCTGGAGGCATTGTGTGATGAGTGGCAGAACTCAACGCCGCGCTTAACCTCGACACCAAAGCGAAGAAATGGAAATATAAATTTAAGTAAATATTTCATCTCCTCGAGTGGGGATCGAACCCACAACCAGTTGGTTTTACAGTCACACCTCGTGCCGCTGCGCCACGACTGGCCTTAAAGCAAGTGAGCACAAAGATGTGCATGACCGCAGAAGTGGCACGCGTGTGTCGCACGATTGCACGCGTTACCTGCCTAGCTGCCCGCGTCCACGTTTACGTGTCGATGGTGATATGCGTCGTTATGTAACCGTTGACTAACAATAAGAGGATTATTTTATGTTTTAGTCATCTTTTATCATCTGTTTTGATTGGTGGAGTAGATAAAGTGAATTTTTAGTATTTTTTTTAAATCTTTTTTGGCCATGGGTGTATCAAGTTATATATTATACTCCAGGTGGACCTGGCCTCCAGTGGTTGGCACGATTTCAAAGTTTTTTTTTTTTGTATGTTTTGACCCTTAATGTTTTATTTTGCTACTAGTTCGCAGCTAACGCATTTCGTCTGATCATACTATAAAACTCAAACATTTTAAACTCATAATAAGTATATAATTTATTATATAATATTCGTCATCTAGAAGAATATTCATATATCTGATGAATGTTTTATAATATTCTAAAATGACTAGCTCCAGAGCATTGCCTAAATACACCGATCAACGTAATATTGAAGTGAAATAAACAATATATATGTTATTCACTTTGGGAATTTTTTGTGAATTTTTCAATGAAGTAAAATTATTATAACAATAATTGGAGAATTACTTACCAGTAATTCGTTTTGTTTTCAGCAGTACCCTGCTGAAAACAAAACATTCGTTCCGCACTAGACTAGGCCTGCCTATAGTAATATTCTTTTAATTAAAATACTTACACAACCACGTTGTATTCTGAACGTAGCAGAGTAGACTCAAGAACCTAGTATGAAAACATTTCATTCTCAGTTTTGCATCCAAAATTTATATATTCCATTTAAGAGCGGCAGTCAACACCTGATTTGGTCTATTAGACCTGTCAAAATGAAAACAGTTCATTTTCTTGAGAAAAAATGAAATTGACAACCATCGCGTCTAAAGTTTTTATTTTTAATAAAAAAAAAAATAAATCAGCTTCACGCTGTATCCCGCACATAGCAGGGTAGGCAGAGGGAACCTAGTGTTAAGACACTCCGTTCCCCACTTTCTGCCGAATTCTGGAGGCATTGCGTGTTGAGTGGCAGAACTCAACGCCGCGCTTAACCTCGACACCAGAGCGAAGAAATGGAAATATAAATTTAAGTAAATATTTCATCTCCTCGAGTGGGAATCGAACCCACAACCAGTCGATTTTGCAGTCACACCTCGTGCCGCTGCGCCACGACCGGCCTCAATTTTTTAATATTTTCGTGTATTTTTAATAAACATTGTTTTTAATATTTTCGTAGTTGGTTTTTTACTCAACTCGCAATGTTTTGAGAATTCGGCAGAAAGTGGGAAATGGAAGTGTATTAATGGAAACGGAGTGACTTGACAATAGGTACCCAGGCTCTAACGCTAAAAACAGTTAGTTTTTTTTATATTAGTACAGTATACGTACGTTCCTAGATCTATAACTGTGTGTATGAATGTGTATGTAAGTGTCAAATTATGATTGCCTATGAAGAATAATTATTTAATTTTAATAATAAGGATTAGTTATGGGCTAAGGATTTTGACCTTTCATTGATATTAAAGTGATAAGACAAACTTATATGTAGATATATCGATACTGGATTGTTACTTATGGTTTTCCTTGAATTTAATTGTCCATGGTCAAAACATACACGAAATAGATTATATTGATAAAGAATAAATTTAAAAGTGTTGTAAATGATAAACCAGAGGAGGCCAGTCGTGGCGCATCGGCACGAAGTGTGACTGTAAAATCGACTGGATGCGGGTTCGATCCCCACTCGAGGACATGAAATATTTACTTAAATGTATATTTCCATTTTTTTGCTCTAGTGTTGAGGCTAAGCGCGGCGTTGAGTTCTGCCACTCAACACGCAATGCCTCCAGAATTCGGCAGAAAGTGGGGAACGGAGTGTCTTAACACAAGGTTCCCTCTGCCTACCCTGCTGTGTGCGGGATACAGCGTGAAGCTGAAGCTGAAGAGAACCTTGTGTTAAGACACTCCGATCTTTGCTTTCCGCCCGAATTCGAGACATCGCGTGTCGAGTGACGGAACTAAACAATCACAATAAATTCATTCCATACAAAGTTATATTCCTAAATTATTTAATATACCTACATATGTATATATTTTTTAAGATTGCGGCACATTAACATATTAACCTTGTTAAGCATAGTGAACCTGGGAAGTGATACTAAGTGCTAAAACACTCCGTTCCCCTTAAAAACACTTCCGTGAATGGAGGAACTCAATGCCGCGTCACCTGTTACCAGAGCGACAAAATGAAAATAAATTATAAAATATACGTGCAAATATAGATTTCATTACAGTACAGTTAAACTCTTAGCAGAAAGTTGTCGCTGACCATTCGTCTCGCCACCGCGGGGTCACTCATTTAAATACAATGAACACCTACATACGTATATACATACTCGCGAAAGAATTTCGGTTTCATATGTTGACTATGGAGTGGATATTTCTTACGTATTTGTACCTACAAAAATGAGAAATTATTTAATTTTTTGTAAAAAAAAACAGCTTTACCTTTATTTTTGTTATTATTATTTTTGTGAGAGAGAACGGGAACGAGAAGAGAGTTTTATGAATGAATTAGAGACATTGTGTGTTAAGTGCGAGGCTCAACCCCGAAATTTTGTAAAATATGTACTCACAAATAATTGTAAATGCCTTTTTTTGATATTTTTAGTTTGTATTATTAATTATAGTTTATGTCGATACTAGTGCTAATTAGTTAATTTTAGTCTTAACTTTAAAATAAAAAATAAAAGTATTAAGTATCTTTCTATAAACTATTAAGTTAAAATTGAGAAATTTAATAAATTTTCTATAAAATGGTGCATTCATTATTGCGTTTTCATAAAATCTTTATTACAAATAAAACTCTTCTATTACTGAGTGACATGAGAGATAGCCCAAAGAGAGAATTTCTTAACATTTCAACGGGAGGAAAAGACGAAATTTTTCATTTTACCTCTTAAAAGTCTACACAAACAAAGCAAACGACGAATTGTTAAAAATAGGATAGAGGCAAATTATACAAAAAGAAATACTTCAATTTTTTTTCCTATTATATCCTGCACATAGCGGGATAGGCTGAGAAAACCTGGGAACCTAGTCTTAAAACACTCCCATTAAGACAATTCTATTCCCCACTTTCCGCCCAATTCTGGAGGTATTATGTGGTAAGTGGCGGAACTCAACACAGCTCACCTCGTTACTAAAGCGAAATGGGAATCGAACCCACAATCTATCCCACTTACAATCGCACTCATACACCTGCACCACGACTGGCCCCAAACCACTTCTATCTAGTTTACAAATATTTTCAGGCGTGAACGATCTCGATATAGCAATAGCGATCACTTGTCTTCACGCAAGATACAAGTATGTTACAACACGCTGAAACTGTAAATCGGGTTCAGTAGAAAAAAAACATGTATTGCGTACATCCTGCACGGCCACAATTATTACGTTCTGATAAACAATCGAAACCCTTGGTTGGTAAATGTATTGGAATCGGTTGCAAAATTATGATTGGGCAAAGATAGAAAAAATATGTGCTTAATGCTTATTTAGTTATGTTTAAGCACTATTATAGAGATATATAACATTATTATATAGAGGCAAGTCGCGGAGGAGGGCTTCAAGTGTGTGACTGTAAACGCCACTGGTTGTGGGTTCGATTCCCACTCGAGGAAATGTAATTTAAGTAAATATTTCATTTACTTCAATTTCATTTCATTTCATTTCATTGGTGTCGGGGCAAAAAATGAAATTCGGTGAAAAATGAGGAACGAAGTGTGTTAGCACTGAGTTCTCTCTGCCTTTCCTGTTGTGTGCGGGACACAGCATGAAGCTGATTTAGTTTTATTTCTTTAATATACATATGTATATGTAGAAAGTTACAATAATTCTTGATATTTGACGATATGATGATGCAATGACGCTATCGTGGCGTAGTGGGACAGTGTACAGTCCACGCGGGGGCAATCATTTCGATCACTACTACACGTAATTAATAAAATTATTATCCTATCCTATAGTGAAGAAAGTGCGGCGTTGAGTTCCGCCACTCAACACGCAATGTGCAGAAAATTCGGGTGCAAGTTACGATAGAAGCATCTTAACATTTTCCCTATGCCTACTACCTACTCCTATGCGGGAAAATTGAGGCCACTACTGACTAGGTAGGTGTTAGTGGATTCATTTAAAATGAAAGTAACAGCTACGTCTATAATTTTTAATAATTATTTTGACTAATATAATATTTAATCAAGATTTGAATGTTGTTTCCCCGTATTTTTACATTATGAGATATGTATGTGCTCGACGATCGATATCTTATCAATAATTTCGATTGAATAATTTATTTTTATTCAAATTGTCTGCTATTTTAATACTTTTATCTTTACACATTTCTTGAAATTTGTGGAGCAAGTAGATATTGAATAGATATTACAAATTATTTCGGTTTTTACGGTTGGTATTTGGGAGAGAACTCGAAAAGAAAGTAAAACATCCCTAAAATGGAATCGCCTTGAAAATAGCTAGTCTTAAAATGTAATTGTCTTTAGCCTTATGTTAGTTGTTAAATCCATAATATATACTTATCTAATATTATAAAGCTAAAAAGTTTGTTTGTTTATACGCGCTTATTTCAGAAACTACTGGTTCAAATTGAAATATTATTTTTGTGTTGAATAATCTAATATATGGACTAATGCTCTAGACTACATTACATCATGTCAATCTTTTGGTTGTAAAAAAAGATTTGAAAATCACTCCGTTCCCCACTTTCCGCCGATTTCTGTAGGCATTGCGTGTTTAGTGGCGGAACTCAACGCCGCGCCTTGCCTCTACACCAGAGCGAAGTAATGAAAATATAAATGTAAATAAATACTTCATTTCCTCGTGTGGGGATCGAACCCAAAACCAGTCGATTTTACAGTCACACCTTGTTTCCCTGCGCCACGACTGGCCTCTAACTTATTTATTTTGATTTAAAATCAGTATTCTGTCGTATGTAATGACAAAAAATGGGAATCAAATCTATACAAATCTAATATTATCCTTAAAAATCTATTCCACATAAATATTTTATAAGTACCTAATATAGTATGAACTATACGAAATATATTATATGAAAGTTACACTCAGTTGTATACCAGAGATGTTCAGCCACACCCAAAGCTATCTAAAGGAAATCCACCCGTAGACGGCAAGATTAACGGAATGGCTTCCACACGATCAATAGTCTAATCTCTCACCCGTCCTTGTCTCTCCAGATGGGTGCCTCATCTGAACCCGAACACCCTACCACCTACGTGTTAAGGACTATAATTCCGCATCCAAGCATCTCGCTCTTCACGCCTACGTAAAGTGAGGATTTGGTAAATGAATTTACATACAGGATTTGATAAATGAGTGTTAGTAAGTAGTAAGTGCAGTAAGTAGCGGCCGTTGTGGCCCGATGGCACAAACATGTTATTGAAAACGTGGCAGGTTCGATTCCCACGTGTGGGAAAGAGATATTAAATATGGTAACAAGATAAGGTAAATTAAGGTGGTCGAAAATCTCGAAAACCATTCTTAACACTATGTTCTCTCTGCCTAACCTGCTATATGCGGGTTACAGCGTGAAGTGTAAAAAAAACAATAAAACATTTATTTTTAAGCAATGTAAAAATACTTGATGTTGATATAAGTTTTTTATTTATGAACTGATTCAAATAAAACAAATATTAAATGTAAAGTAAAATTTATCAAAGTAGTTAAAACTACATTTAAAAACTACATTTAAGTCGTTATTGATTTTGGTTAACACTAACGTACCGACAAATAGACAAAAATAAAAAATATACCTATTGTTTTGTATTCTATTACATTGATAACTGCCTCCAATAATAGATTTTCTCATATATTTTCCATGTACAGACATCGATTGGTTTCAATTTTATTATGTATAGAGAAATAATAATAGCATGAATCATAACCTTACATCTATTTATTTTTAATGAGTAAGATTATATTTTATAACTACTACGATTATATTTACCATCCGATATTATGAAAACAAAGTGCAGCGTTGAGTTATGTCTAAGTGACAGAGGTTAAGTCTCGAATTTCGATTCTTAATGCCTACACTAAAAAATAGAGAAATAATTTCTCCTTACTCAATTTTTTGCTTAAGAAAAAAATTAAAGAAACAAATTGTTAAAATTCAATATGTTTTTTTTAATGCTATATGCATTACATTATAGTTATCTATACAAAAATACATATTATCTTTCTTTTAGTCGGTTTAAAAAAAATTGTGTCGCTATACAATAATATACATTTACTACTTATTTAGAAAACGTATAAAAATTTGAACGTAGCGGGACTCGAACCCGCGCCTCCCGGAAACAGATCATTAACACTTTAAAAATGTTTAAAAATATATTTACTATACAGCTACATTCATTTTAATTAATAGTAGACGAAAAGTCTTAACAAATGAATGATATTATATGGGATTTTGTAAAAACCCACAAAGAAGGCACGGAATTTAGCTGAAAGGTTCGAATATTAATTATATTCTCCCACCACCCCAGCACTGTCTCGCTAGTAGCGCCTGGTACCGAAATTTCTTAGGCTATGAGATGGTGTAAAATATATATAAATCATCAATTTTGTAACTAAAATGTAAATTTATAAAATATACGCCTTGTATTTACAAACTACGGATGTGACTTTGATTCCCACTTATTATCTCGAAAATAGGTGAAAAATGCCGAACGGAGTGTCAAAACTGTGGGAGAGAGAGTGGGAAAAGGGAAGAGAACGCAATGACAATTGCTTTACTTACTTTCCAGTTAAAAGATACTCGTATGAGTAGGTAACACGATTTTTGATATTTGTCTAACTATAAAATGATTTATTTCATATTACCTAATATTATTAAATGAAAATATGTAAAATACATCCACATAAAAATAGTAAAATATAAATATACATATTATATTTAAATAGCATTATTCAAAGTATTTTATTACAAACGCTTACAAACAAAATTTTCCCGCCACCCCCTATACTATTTTCCGAGATTTTCAACAAAAGCTTTCTGAACAATGGTATCTGAAGGTGTTTGATGGCTTGTATTGTGTACGTACGGCTTTATGTTCGTAGGGAGGGAAGGTTCGTAGCGATTCAGTTAGAAAATACTTTGTGAGATTGATGTGCACTGACAATGGAGTTTCGGTGACCTTTTTACAAAATTACATGAGTAGTTTCAGATTGCGTTTCTTATATATGTATATTATAGACTTATTGTCACTAATATAGTAAATAAATAAATCAGCTTCACGCTGTATCTCGCACACAGCAGGGTAGGCAGAGGGAACCTAGTGTTAAGACACTCCGTTCCCCACTTTCTGCCGAATTCTGGAGGCATTGCGTGTTGAGTGGCAGAACTCAACGCCGCGCTTAGCCTCGACACCAGAGCGGAGAAATGGAAAATATAAATTTAATTCAATATTTCATCTCCTCGAGTGGGAATCGAACCCACAACCAGTCGGTTTTACAGTCACACCTCGTGCCGCCGCGCCACGACCGGCCTTTACTAATCGACTAATGTAGTAAACCTGAAAAAAATGTTGGGCTAATCGCTGTAATAGTAGGAACTATTGGTTCGGATTGTTTTTTTTATGTTGGATAGTTCATTTATTGAGGTATGTTACTTTAAGCTTTAAACTGTGTCAAGTGGCTATGCGGACGAATCTCCAAGTTAAAGCTGGTAAAATATGGATTTGATTATTACTTTGAAGGGCCTAACGATTTTTTATATTATAGTTATTTAGTATTTTAGTTAGGGCCAATTGTGCCCACAAGCGTGCGATTGTAAAAAAAATATTAATAGTTTATATTTTATCTCAAAAGAACAAAATAATGTAACTTATAAAATATAGAAATAAAATAATGTAAACTGTAATTAAATATTATTTATTATAAAGGAAATGATGAAATTTTATATTAAATATATAAGAAATAAAATACACTTTATTTATATGATTTATGTATATTCTAACACATAACAATGTGAGTATCCCTCTTAGGTTGGAAAATCTCAACCAATGGGACCCTGCATCAAATAGAATACGATCTCGAAATATTCCAGCCATACAACTTTACTCACAGTGTTCCAAAGTTCAAGCGATTTTTACATTATTTTCTTATATTTATAACATTTTATGATTCAATTTCTTTTAACAACATCTAATGTTACTTAAGCTCTTTTTGAACTAGATTAAGAACGAGATCGATTCTCTTAAAGTTGTATCTTTTAAGCAATTTTAAATTCTAATACAATGGTATAGAGCTGTATTTCTTTCGTAAATAGCATAATGATAGACCAATTTAAATACGGAACAGTCAAAGATGGTTCTCTGGGGAAAAACTGTATTTTATTCACGGGATTATCGTCTTTATGTTGTCGAGTCATCGTCGATTTTCGTTTGCTGAACCAAAGTTAAGCCTTTTCGCTTCCAGAAAGTTCTAAAATCGATTTGCTCTGGGGAGACCGTCACGTCAGATAGTGGTGTTTCCAACATAAAGGTACGTTACGTAAAACTGAAATAAATATTTTTTTGTGGAATAAAACTTTAAATTAAAAAAATTCAATACAGTTTTATGTTATTCTCTATTCCCCAGTCATTGAATATTGTGGTCTGTCAATCTAATTAAGCAAGATCGCTATTAAATTATATAATTTTAACATGGAGAATACTAAAGCGTATGTAGAGTAGGTAAATAAGTATTAATTAATCTTCGAATCTCAATGCTAAACAAAAATATGAAAAGAAGAGAAAACAGAAGAAAAGAGAATCAAGAAGAAAACACATCTAAATTTCCAAGCTCCCATCTCATTAGAACACGCCCTGTGTTCTATTATACATATATACTAATATTATTATTTGTTGAGGGCGCCGCCCGCCCTAAGCGGGGGAGTCTACTTGTACATTATAGGCTGACAAAGGGGTGAGAATTGTGCAGAATGTCTCGTTTTCAGAGAATTTTAGAGGACGACATAGGTCGAATAATGTGAAATAGCAAAGATTGTTGTTGGCGATAGTTATAAGTTCAAATATAACGAATTATGTTAAAATTGTAACCAATATTTATTCTTTTTAATGAATTGAAGGAATTTTGGAAGAAACTCTAGTCTTTATTAAATATAGTTTTTTTTATAAATAGAAGATAAGTACATATTGCGGATCCTAATGATATAAAACAGCCATTTTATAGGAACGGAGAGAACTGCAGAACTTTATGGAGATTAGAAGTTTGACTGGTTTTTAGGGTTCCGTGCTTTTTAAGCAATTAAGAAATCATAAGAGATCACTTTGTTGTCCGTCTGTCTCAATTGTCTGTAGAGATCCTTTATCTTAGGGAAGTTTGGAGATATCGAATTGAAATTCAAACCCTATTTTCAGTTTTACGGTGTCTTGATTTCCTGAAAAAACAGTATATCTATATTTACTTAAAAAAAGATATGGCGGTTTGCATAGCAAAAAAACGCGTATTTCGACACTATAAAAGAATCAAAATTAATAGGGTACTTCTGGTTGACGTAGAATTATAAAATTTGACAGCTAGCATCTACAGGTAGTACTAGTTTAGAAAAAAAAATTAAAAACTCTACATTTGTGGTTAAATCCTAAAAACAATTGGCAAAATTTGGCATTAAAGCCGCTAGTTCAAGTCAGATATCAGATGAACGGGCCCTGGCTAACCTAAGCTTGAATTTCAGAAAAAGCTCGAGTCCGCCAATTTTTGTACGGGATCTTCGGTGGACAGGCCTGAATCCGGTTTGTCCGGTTTTTGTAATCATATAATATACCTATGTAATATAATATATCATGGTTCTGGTAAAAACACAAGGCGCGGTGTTGACTTCCGCCACTCAACATACAAGGTCTCGAAAATTGGCCGGAAAGTGAGGAAAGGAGTGTCTTTCATTAGGTTCCCTCTATCCTTCTATGAAAGGATACGAAAGATATATACATACTAAAACCCTAGGTTTTCCACATCTACATAAAGCTGAATAAAAAAAATTATTTAAATTGGACTTTAGGTAGTCATGCGCCACGGTCATCATTGATTAGAAAAACAAATGTTGTTTGCGCATAGCCGCCCGCCCTCTCGTGGCCTGCAGGACACGACGCCATGCATTATGAGTGACTATATGCGGATAAGGGTGAATTATTTGTATAATATATACCTCTATATATATATCTATACTAGCGACTCCAACGCGGCTTTGACTGTTGAAAATTATTTTATATTATAGAACAATCGCAAAATCTCTACATAAACTGTAGCCTATGTGTTATTTTGACGTATGAGCTATAACAGTAGAGTCTCAAAAAGTTTTTGCGTGAAGATTGAACAAACATCTATCGTCGCAAACTTTCACAATTTATAATATAAAAAAAATGTATTCTCTTTCCTATCATCTTGGGATTTGCGATTTTGCACTGTCAGGTCTTCTCAAAGCAGCTTTACTTTTGGTATCCTTGGGTATTCCAATCTAAGGTTTGTCTCGGTATGTGATTAGGATACCTTCGGCGCGTGTTTTGAGCACGGGCTGATCCAACTCCATTTTCGGTGATTAATCTGCTGGTCAACCAGGGTTTTATTGAAGTGTTCCCATAGATATATGGACTATAGTGGAAGTATGAAAATATATCCTTTTTTTCGCGGATCGAATCCACAACTATCTTACTTACAGTAAGACGCTGTCAAATTTATATCCTAACCTAGAAACTAATTGTCTCTATTTATAGCCATTTCTAGGTTTCTTGCTTTAAACATAAACAAAAAAAAAATTAAATTATGTTGTAATTTAATTATGTGAATATCAATGTGTTTCTTTCAACATATTTTTTAATTCTCATTTTTATAATATCAAGGCTTATTGATTGATACCTTTACATCTTGAATATGAGTTAAAAAATGAGAACAGAAGTAGAGCAGAAAAGTATTTGGTTATATGGTTACGGATTCTATTTTCAAATAAAAAAAGCGTCATCCTTTTTCCTTTATGACAGGCTAGGCAGGGTAAAGGGAACCTAGTCTAATACACTCCTTTCCATACTTGCCCCCCAATTTTTGATTCGTTGCGTGTGGAATAGCGGATAATCATCTCTCCAGTGGATTATTATGTAATGGCAACTTCTTATGAAACAAGAAAAATATGGAACAAAACAACAAATGACAACGAATTTGTTTTTTATTGCTATGGAACATTTAATTTCGAAGTTATTACTGTTATTTGATATGATTCGAGGCCAGTCGTGGCGCAGGGTAACAATGTGTGACTGTAAAATAGACTGGTTGTGGGTTCGATCCCCCACTCGAGGAAATGAAATATTACTAACATTTATATTTTCATTTCTTCGCTCTGGTGTTTAGGCAAAGCGCGGCGTTGAGTTCCGCCGCTCAACACACAATGCCTCCAGAACTCGGCGGAAAGTGGGAAACGGTGTGTCTTAACACTAGATTCCCTCTGCCTGCCCTGCTAGCGTGAAGATTATTCGTACGTTTGTTGTAGGGTATGTATTAAATAAATATGTACACTTATACCGAACAAAAACAAAAGAATAAAGTCTTAAAATAAAAATCAATAGTGGAAATCGAATCCACGACCGTCGCGCTTACAGTCCATACGTTCCTCAATAAGACAATATATTTTTTCCTTTAACTGTGCATATCTAATCATTTTTCAAAGTTAAATATAGGTTAGGTTAGATCGAGATTTAACTGTAAAGGCTGAACCGAACGTATGTTTAGATAACGGGCTGAATACGCTATTGTAGCGTAAGCATTCTGATAAGGAAGGTGAGCTATTCTAAAACTTTTAATATATTTCGTTTTATTTAAACATTTTTAAAGGTTTACATTATATAGGGGTAGGCTAAGGGAACCTAGTGTAAACATATTCTATTTTCCACTTCTTTAATAATATTTTTTAAATGTATTGTAAATATCACTGCATATTTTGTATGATAAGACGATGTGTCTTTGATATTTGTTTTATTAACATCATTTTATAAATATAAGCAGTTACTAAGTTATTATTAATAATCTATTGTTGTCTAAAGGAGAAGCAAAAGAAAACATTACAAATCTCCCTCCCTCCTCCTCTGTAAATAACATAAAGTTTTCAAAATTTAATTGCTTTCAAAATTGATCAATAAATGAAATTATATATTTTTTGCAGAATAGTTCAACTGATAAGGTGAGTCAGGGCCGCGCCCGAGTAATGCGGGTTCCGGTGTTTCAGGGAATCTGCGTTTTGATTCAAGCTATTTTCACCCATATCTTAAGAGTAATAAAGTTCAATTTCAAATATTTTTATAAGATAATTGTTAAGAAATTTTATCACTTTTGTTAAAGTATTTTCGTTTCTATTTAAAAGAAGTTAGAGTTGATTTTAGAGTATCTTCTTGATATTTTATAAATAATAGCTTCATTCTCCGTCTGAAGTGTCAAACTAGTGCATGAAGGTGTTTTCAGAAGCATTTTCTTATATTATTTCTTTAAAAATGTATATTACGATATATATCTATAAAACAATAAAAATATTTTTTTTCTCTTTAATTAAAAAAAATCTACTTCAACTTCTCGGTCTATCTACAACTATAAGCTCATTACTAGAACGTATTTCGAAAGCGGCATAGTCCGATAATTTCAAAGGGGCGAGCTTTAGTGCGCAATATAAAGAGGTCACGTCCCAGGAACTACTCCGAGCTCCTCATCCTGCAACACGATGGATCCAAGATCCTTTCCCTACATAAATAGGGTTTTGTCTTCAGGGTGCAGCAGCATGACCAGCAATTAAACACGTAATGTTATAAATATATGTAATATTTTAATTTTCCAATCTAAAATATCACATTTTTACTGATTTCTCAATAAATTATTCAGATTGATAATGAACGAGATAAGATTTATTTTTTACCTATTAAGTATATCATATTGTTTGTGACGCTCCAAAATTTGATCAATTCACCTTTTAAATGATAATATTAAAGCTTGATCATGCATCACTGTCATTTAGTGAAGTACGGAAAATTATGAATTTACGTCATCGAAATAATTACACTATATGATGCATATACGAGCACGGAGGTAAGCAGGTTCAATCTTTCTAAATTGAACCTACGTATATATTTAATTTCATTTCTTCGTTCTGGTGTCGAGGCAGAGCGTGGCGTTGAGCTCCGCCACTCAACACGTAATGCTTCCAGAATTCAGCGGAAAGTAGGGAACGGAGTGTCTTAACACTAGGTTCCCTCAGGGTGCCCTTGAGTGCGAGGTACAGCGTGAAAGTGATTTAATTTCATATCTGTTAATATTTTCATATCCTCGCTCTGGTAACGAGATAAGCCGCCACTAAATATATAATGATTCAAGAATTCTGCGGAAAATGGGAAACGGAGTGTCTTAAGTCTAGGTTCCCAAGTTCCCTTTGCCCGTTGCGTTGTGTAAAACTTGAGGATTTATCCCCGTGATTAAATAGCAATTACTAAAACTCTAACCGCAAGTACAATAGGTTGTATCAAAACGATTAATATAACGTAGAGCCTTCCTTCGTAAGTTAACCATATATCAGAAAGAAAACCATTCAATTCTAACCAGTAGTTCCTGAGATTAACTCCTTGCATTCAAACAAAACTTAGCTTTTTATTACTAATATTGATAGGTACTATATAAATACTAATACTATACCCAAACTATGTTACATTATTCAATGCTTAACAATTCCTCAGCAGCAAATAATATTTAATTTCTTTTTTCTACAAAATTTAAATAATAATAAATACTTCAGAATTTAAAGCGATCTTCTGTTATTAAATTTAACAATGGCATATAATTTATATTTATTTTTTTTTCATTTTCATGTCAGTATTTGTCCCAGATTATAGTAAACAGGTAGCGTACAAGTGATAGCTTATCTAGAAGATTCGGCAAATCCAACAAACTAAGTGGACCACTCGACCGTCTCAGTTTCCTATCATTGATAATATCATATAAATTGTAATTTATTATCAATTTTGTGAGATATTAAATGACAGTTTATGTGTGAAATTACTTATCTTGGACCTGATGTGATTAGTTGAAAAACATATTGTATGTAACGAAAAGAAAAAGTTTTTTTTTATTTATAGTATTGTTATAAGTCCAATTATTGGTGGGATTGGGATAAGAACCCAAGATCATTTTAAATGAATCTGTTACTTGTTATCTTAAGAAATTTCTTAGCACTCTATACATTCCCAGTGAGTGCCCATCGCGTTTCAGGGACTTCGATTCAAATGTAAGTAAACCGTCCGAGGTCTTTAATCACCTGAAATTGACAATATTTTTAAATAAAGACAGGTTAAGTGTGAATCGGACTCGCCCACCGAGGCTATCGTACTAATTTAAGGATTGTAAGTCAACGAAAAATACAAATTCTAAAATGTATATTATGTGTACTACAAAAATAATTTTGTAATATTTTTTTTTCTATTATATGAAATACCAAATTAATTTTATTGATAGGTCCACGGGAAGTACCCTATCGGTTTTAATTACGCAGCGAATTTCATAAAAAATACAGCAAAATCAAAGTATCTATAAATCCTCATATTTTTTTTGATTGCGTTGACTTAAGAAAAATCATCTAAACTCTGTATCTCACACATACCAGGGTAAACAGAGGGAATCTAATGTTAAGACACTCCATTCCCCACTTTTCGACGAACTTTTCGAGGCATTGTGTGTTGAGTGGCAGAACTCAACGCCGGGATTTTACTTTGGTGCTAGAGCAAAGAAATAAAAATATTAATAAATAATTCATTCCCCCGAGTGGGAGTCGAACCCAAAGCGTGTCTTCAATTCGTTCATGTTACAATCACACCCTTGTGTCCTTGCGCCATGAGTACCTTTGAGTTAAAGCTTAATTTTTCTGTGCTTCACGGGACCCACGGGACTACATTTTGAGGTACGTAACCCTAAAAATAATATTTTTTTTAGGGTAACGTATCTAAAATTGGAAGGTTTAGTTACTAAGCTAGATTAATTTTGTTGTTATAATACGTTACGTTATAATATTTTCTCGAGAAATACTCAAACTGAATCTTGGAAGTAAGCTTCAATTGACTGTACTTAAGGAAAATCCACGATGTGGATACAGCGCTTTCAACGCCGTCCATTGTCCGGCGTTCCTTAATTTTATTGACGTGTCGAGTGAATAGATATCCGATTTCCGAGTATCGATTCTTTCTGTGAAGTCACATGACGAAAGTGTGTCACTTGTAGATTTTTATCTTTACTGTTGCCGATTATCGGTTTTTAAGTAACATCGAGTAATCTTATGCCGGATACGTTTTGATGTTTCAAGTTCTGATGTATGTTTGCTATGTTGTTATATATGTACATTTTTTTTTTGAGATACCGTGTGGTTTAATATATATTTATTTATATTTCAGCTTCACGCTGTATCCCGCACAAAGCAGGGTAGACAGAGGGAACCTAGTGTTAAGACCCTCCGTTCCCCACAATAATAGTAGGTGGTTTAATAGTAGGATGAATTATAAAAAATCTAAAATTTAATGTAGTCTACACCAGTGTTAACTGTAAACACGACTCGTTGTGTGTTCAATTCGCATCGAGGAAACGAAATATCTATTTAAATTTATATTTTAATTTTTTCCTTCTGGTGTCGGGACATAGCGCAACGTTGCGTTCCACTCAGGCGGCGGAAAATGGGGTACGGAGTGTCTTAACACTAGGTTCCTACCGACTACCCTGCTATGTTCGGGATACAGCGTGAAGCTGATTTTACTATTATGTCATAAGACATATATTTGAAGTAGAACGAGTTAAATAATTATTTTAAATACAATTCCTATTTTATACTAAATATTTTAATATATAATTAAATTTGAAGCTTTCGAATTTTTTCTTTGCGGCTCTACATAAAGTAAAATTACCAAAGAAATAAAAGCTTCATTGCTAACAAATAAAATAACAGTTAAGCGACATGACACATCTGTTAGTAGGGATTAGGATTCAGTGAGAGCATCGTCTTAGAATTTCTTCTGAGACATACGAAGGTATCCATGAATGGACATTCAAAGGGTACGTGATGAATAGTTAAAGTGAATCTGCCTGTGTAATTGCCACAGTGTAGGACCACATACACACTTGGTTATGTTTATCCAAATAATTATTTGTGTTTAAATTACGAATAAAGTGTGTTTAAATAATTAATTTGGGTGGTGTTGGAACTATATAGGAGGCTAGCCGTGGTGCAGGGGCTGAATGTGTGCGTTGTGGGTTCGATTCCTATTCGAAGAAATGAAATATTTAATATTTTTTTTTCGCTCTCGTGGTCCGCCACTCGACCCGCAATGTCTTCAGAATTCAGTGGAAAATGGAGAACGAAATGTATTAAAGGAGTGCGCTGCGCTAAAATAGTGTCAACATAAAAGATTTTCCAGCCTGAGTTTAAGCGTTCTCAAATTTTAAATTAAACTAAAAAAAAAATAGGAAAATGTAATTAAGTAATAAAAAATAAAAAAATCTCGACTATACTTTAAACAGATCTTTTCCAGCCGGCCTACCTACGCTACTGTCGTCGCGCATTGACACAGGCTCCTCTGATCTCAGAGGAGTAAATATTTATTTGAAAAGACAAATCACAGCGTTGATCTGATTTTAAGATGTATTAAAATATTTTGTATTTTTTTGTAAGATTAGTAAATTGTTCGGTTACTTTTTTATGCGCCATGTAAATTTTAATATGAAACATGGGCTTTAAAGAAACTCGTACTCTCGTTCTTGTTTTGTCTATTAGTGTTTTCATAAACTTCGTAATCTCCTACATACTAATTTTAAATTTCTAAGGCCAGTAGTTTTGTCTGTGCGTTTTTGTCACTCATTTATGGAAGAGCTTTATATATACTTATAGTTTATCTTGTAATTTCTTAATTATTACGCATGATTCATATATATTTTACGTATTTTACCGCATATAATTTTATGAAATACCCAAATTGTAACAAATTTTTAAAATAAATGTAAATAAATTTTATATATAATATGATAAAGTCAAACAATTCGCGATAAAAATAAATAAAACCCGTGAATCATATTGAAAATATTTAATTTTCTTACTAACTACGATATAAGACGGTAGTCTTACTATTAATGATAAAACTTTCTATCTGCAGCTATTTATAGGGTTCCATACTAAAAAAGAAAAAATAAACTAAACTCTATGCATCACTTTTAGTGTTAACTTTTTGTTTTATCAGCTTCACGCTATATCCCGCACAGAGGGAATCTAGTGTTAAGACACTCCGTTCCCCACTTTCTGCCGAATTCTGGAGAGATTGCGTGTTGAGTGGCAGAACTCAACGCCGCGCGTAAATATCTCCTCGAGTGGGGATCGAACCCACAACCAGTCGGTTTTACAGTTACACTTCGTGCCGCTGCGCCACGACTGGCCTCGAGTGTAACTTCTATCGATTTATCTGTATAAAAATTATATTCTGTATGTCCGTTTGTAAAAGTTGTTTTTGTCAAGAACGTCTAGAGATTTCTAGCAGAATTTAGAACAAAAATACCCTACAGAGACTTGGAGGACAGAAAAATTTTTACGTAAATAACGTTGTTACAGAACCCTTCGTTGCGCGAATCCCACTCACAATTGACCATTTTTTTCAGCCGTCCGAAATTTTATTTACCGTTTACAGAGATAGATGGATATTGGGACACGTTCCGCATCTTAAGTGTTTGACAAACCAAACGAATTATCGGCATATTATCCTGATAACGTAACCTAGTTTAGATATGCCACATAGAGTACATAGGCGTGTTGACCAGCTCGTTTGTTATTACGACACCGTTCCTGGGATTTCGTTGAAACCTGTATATATAGAATGGCTTAATAAAATATGTATTTATAGATTATTTTATTTCCAATAACCGTGACAGTTACGATTCTGAATTATTAAATTAAAATTAAATGTTTTTTTTTTAATTTAATTTTCGAATTATTACATTAGCTTTATTTTTTTTCAGATTTACTATTTTTTCTCACTCAAACCAAAATAGAGGCAACTTATTAATCCCTTCATTTACGTCCAATTGATGAGATATTGCGTGTTCAGTGGCAAAACTCTATGATGCATTTTGTGTATGAGAACCCACAGCCATCGTTTAGAATCCGACGCTATCGGACAGCGCATGGTTTATTAGTAATCTCTTAATATTTTCACTATTCATTCCCTGGCTCCATCATCAGATCAGCTTGATGAAGCCATATTATGTACTGTCATCTAAGCTACGTATCTAACATAACTAACTTTTTTATAATATAGTAACAGTTATAAGTAAACCTACCAAAAGTGTGTTAAAATACACAAATGAGACCATTCGTGGCAGGTGAGCGTGAAACTGTAAACGTGACAGGTTGTGGGGTCGATTCCCACTCGAGGAAATGAAATATTTAATATTTTCATTTCTTCACTCTGGTATCGAGGCGAAGCGCGGCGTTGAGTTCCGCCACTTAACCCACAACGCTTCCAGTATTCAGCGAAAAGTGGGAAGCGGCGTATCTTAACACTGGGCTCCCTCTGCCTACCCTGTTACATAAAAAAAATACACTAAAAAGGATACAAAAAATCAGCAGAAAATCAACATAACGAAACAAATTTTCAAATGATCATCATTATACATACGTTTCAAGCTTATTGTGTATTACATACCCTTCGCGGAAGCCGCGGACGGCGTCTGAATCAAAATATCCTCTTATACCTCCCAACTACACTTGACCTTCCTCCCCCCTCTCCCCATTAACAAATCCAACGAAATCAGAAGTGTGCATCACACTTTTATGGATCATTTTAATTTGGTTAGGAGTTATAGACAAGATATACCGTTAGAGCGGATCGGCATTTGACTGAATGAACACTGCCCATTCAATTGGTTCGGAGAACCACAGAGAATATATTGTTTTGATTGTAAAAGCGTTTGGATCTACGCCGTGAATGGCATTCGGTAATTAATTAGTATGGAAGTTAAACTTGATTTCGTATTTATAAGATGGTTTCTTTAAGTTAACTGAGAGGTAGAGGCCGTCGTGGCGCAGTGGTACAGGCGTGTGCCTGTAAGCGTGACGGTTGTGGCTTCGATTCCTACTCGAGGGAAGTCGAATTTATTTAAGTTTTCATTTCTTCGCTCTGGTATCAGAGTGTATTAACAGTGGGTTCTCTCTGCCTACCCTGCTAAATGCGGTATACAGCGTAAAGCTGAAAACTATATTGAAATATTTATTTATTGATAGCTGGCGAACGCAATTTTATATGATTGGATCTTATTCAATTCGATAAAATAATTATTATATCTATAAAATTAGTTATCGCGGTGTTTGTCTATAAAATCGACGGTTGAGAGTTTGATTCTCGCTTTCGTAACACAAACAAGTAAACTCTTAAAATATTAGGCAATGCGCGGGGAACGGAGTGTCTTAACAATAGATTCTGCTATAAGCGGGATACAGCGTGAAGCCAAAAAAAATATGTAATAATACACTCGTATGGGTTTTCCCTTTTTCTCGAATGCGTTACTCAGTATACAATTAGGGCATTGTCTTATTAAGACGCATGCTTGTGGTTGTTGATTCACGTCGTCAATTCTGTAATTAATTATAATATATGATTTTTTTTACATGTTTTCCTTTATAATTTGCGGTCTAATATTTAACGTTTTACATCTGAATTAAATTTGTTAAGTGTAAGTAAGAAAATAAAAGTAACAACTTTTATTTTCTTCTCTGTATACCGCAAGGGTAGGTAGTGGGAACCTAATGTTCACCTAGTGTTAATACGTTTTCACTTTCAGAGAAACCGCGTGCAGAATGTTGAAAATTTAATTAAATAATTCATTTAGTCGAGTGGGAATCGAGCCCACAATTGAGATGAACTTTGAGATGTCTGTCCGTATGCTGTGCCACTAAGCCACGACAGCTTCAGTTTTTCTTCCGTTCTACACTTTATCCAGGGAGAGTGTCTCGCCACTTATGTGCACGGAAGAATCCAGCAACGTGAAGTTTTACTCCCAATATTAATAATCTATCTCCTACGTCAATCTTCGATTGTTCCATATATATATCCAATCTAGAGATTGGATAGATATATGGAACAATCGAAGATTGACGTAGGAGATAGATTATTAATATTGGGCGTTAGTGTATAAAATGAACGATCTATATATAATATTCTAGTCCACGATAACCACCTCTAGTCACCATTCAGGGAATATATCTATAAAAGGATTTTCTTACGATAAAAACAAATAGAGAGACATCTAAGATAACACTTCACTCCAATTCGAGATTGCGTGTTGAGTGGCGGAACTCAACACCGATGTTGTCAATGAAGTGATGTAGCCGATATATTTTACTATAGTGGTTGATGAAAAATCACGAAAGTTAAGTATGATTTTATATAATCTATAATAGATAAAAATAATAAAAAAGAATTATGGTATATCTTACTATTTTACAACATACTCGATATCGCAGCTTTATTCAATAATAATAAATAAGTAAAAATAATTAAAATGTATTGGTAGTAAAAATAATCTTATTACAGAATAGCAAGCCACTCGCGGCTTCGCCTGCTTTAACTACACAATTATTTGTTTACTAATCTGAATTAGTTTTGAGTTCTAATAGCATTGACATTTAAAGATAATATCTAAAACTAAGCTAAACTAAACTAACTTCACGCCCAAACCAGTTGAGCACGTTCTTCTTCTCACAGTGATATCTTCGTTAGTACCTGCCATTCTGCATATCTATTCATTGTGGATTTAATCAGCTAAGCTGACTCCGCTCATTTTACGAAGACATCTTATCTCCACAGCATTCATCTTTCTTTCATTCTTTTTCTGTAATACCCACGTTTCGCTGTCGTATAACACTGCATGGTGTACGGCCAAACGCGGAGCTGTGCTGACATTTTGCTGTCTCATCAATGCAGTTGAAGCACCGTGAACTCTGTTACCGGCAACAAAACGCCTTTCCACATCTATTTCCTGACATCTCTATTAAATATACTTCCTAAATATACTACTTCATTCACTTGTTCTAATATCTTACCATTTATATTGATTTATACTTATCTTACTCGCATTCAGGCTTAGACCATTATTTTCACACCCTTCTTTGCAGAGTGGTGATTAATACCTGCAACTCGCATTCTGATGATGTAATGAGTACTATATCATCTGCGCACAGCAGGCAATATACACTCAAGTCACCTCGTCCAAGACGCGTGGCTCACCATATTTTATCATCTCGGCAGTAACTAAAGCTGCCGTACCACATTTCAGACTTCGTATTGCACTCTCATCTTCTTTTAAATTGATTTCGCCATCAGCTACTTCAATACACAACGTTCGCTGTTACTTGAGACTGAGGCGTCATCACATTCATGCATCTCCTTGTAAAATTCCGCCCATCGCTGCAAAACGTGAAGTTGTTCTGTTAAAATTTCGTCGTCTTTTGAGGTAAGATAATATTTATGTATTGAAAACGAAAACTTCAGCCAATTCAATAAATTGGCTTGATTTGTAAAATATAGTACACTCATTTGAGGTCAGTCGTGGCGGAGCCGCAAAAAGTGTGAATGTAAAATGGAAAGGAAATTGGATAACGGAAGTGTCTTAATAGAAACGGAGTGTTACCAGCAGGTTCCCAAGTTCCCTTCCTACTGTGCTATGATCGGGATACAGTGTGAAGCTGAATATATAATAATAAAGAATATGTAGATTTAAGTTCTAAACTATCAAATTCACATCTCAACACGAGAGGAAATTAAAGTGAGGTGCGGAAGCGGCGGCCGTTGGCTCTAGATGCGGTACACATATTGATGGCGTGAGATGTTGTGTGTAGCTGTGATCAACGTAGCGTTCACGTATTTAGTATATTTTATATTTTGTTTTGTGAAGCTAATTCTTTATAAGTTTTTTTTTATGTAAATTAATGATGGAATTTAATAAATCTTGTTTTATTTTGTCATTTATCTATTATATTATTTTCAATATGAATGGTCAAATAATAATATAATTGAAGCCGTCGTGGCGCACCGTAGCGCCTGAATGTAAATGCGGTAGTTATGAGTTCGATTCTCATTTGACGGCTATAATTTCATTTCCTTGTTCTCATACCCTAACAAAGCGTGTTTCTCAGTTACGCTACTCAACAGACAACATATAAATAAATTTAATACAAATATAATACAGTATAAAGCTAAAAAAATAAATGGTAGCAGATCGCGGTCTGTACATGGAATATATATGAAAAATCTATTATTTATCAATGTAATAAAAACTCAAAACAATGGGATATGGGACGATGGGCTACTTTTGCCATTTTAAACATTATATTAATTTATTTTTTGCTTATCTAAACTTAGTATTCATTGTATACATTGAAATTACGAAATTTCTGTTCGTGTCAATAATAAAATGTTAAATTAAAAGATCTGGCAGTACGGAAGTGTCGGCCGTTGGCTCGGGATGCGTTTTTCATACTTATGAGTACAACAGCTTACAACTAGGATTTGGTATTTTACGTTTAGATCATATTAAACATGAAATAAAAATATATTTTAAAATATTAACAAAATTCCAATTTTTTTTTCAAAATTGATTGGGGTTCAAAGAGTCTTTCTATATCACGTATTAATATATATATATATATATATATATATATATATATATATATACATATACATATATATAGTATATTTTATAATAATACTATATATATGGTACTTATAATTTCACACGGTGAAATAACTTAATTAAAATTAATAACTTAAGGCCGTCAAACTTAACCGTAACCGTTTTACCGTAAAATTTAAGGCTGTCGTGGCGCATGGGTACAAGCTTGCCTGTAAACGCAGGCAATTGTGGGTTCGATTCCACACGAAGGAATAAAATCTATCTATCTATAGAAGGACATGTACCTGACTGCCGTAACCGTTGTGCGTAGAAACGTGAAATTTGGACAGATGTTTATTTTCATAATATGGACATCCACTAAGAAGGGATTTTGAAAAATTTGAACCCTAAAGGGATGAAACAGGGTTGAAAGTTTGTATGGAAAAAAAATAAATCAGCACCGATTTTAATAAAATTTGAAATTCAGACTCTTAAAAATATTTCATTGAACACGTGTTTCATGGTTTTTTGGTATTCACCCCCTAAGGGTGCAAATAAGGGGTTGAAAATTTATATGGAAAAATCTTTAAATCGCCACCGATTTTTATAAAAAATTTAATTCAGACTGTTAAAAATATTTTATTGAGCACGTGTTTCGTGGGTTTTTTTTAGAATTCACCACTAAGGGTGCAAACAAGCGGGCGAAGCTGCGCGCGTCCGTAGAGCTATCAAAAAATATATATTCACTTATAAATCTAAAAGTGGAGGCTATTATGGCACAGTGGGACAGCATCTATGTAGATATAAACGCAAAGCTGTGCGTTGGATTTGCACTTGTTGAAAATCATGATAATGAATTATTTTCATTCCCTTGTTCTGATATGACAAAAGTATATTCTTATAAGTATTCTACCATGTTTTATACCTAGCTAGTTATTATCCACGACTTCGTTTTCGTGGTGAAATTTAATAACTAAGAATCGTATATAATATTAAACACATTTTATGTTTTTTTGCATTTTTAAAGTGTTAATCCACACTTAGGAAAGAAAACTACTTATGTATTTAGAAAACGTATAAAAATTTGAACGTAGCGGGACTCAAACCTGCGCCTTTTGGAAATCGTATATGTAAGAGATAGGAGTATAATATGTAGAAGAACGTATAGCTTAGTGGCCAGAGCGTCTGGTCGGTTTCCAGAAGGCGCGGATTCGAGTCCCGCTACGTTCAAATTTTTATACGTTTTCTAAATGAGTTATGTGTCTGTGGTATCTTTGGCCGCAGATTACATGAAATTGAATATCACTGGTGAAGCAAATCGTGATTAAATTTAACCTATAATAAATTTCCTCAATAAATTAACTTTAAAAAAGAAACAGAATTGCTCAAATTCGAACCAGTAGTTTCTGAGATTAGTGCGTTCAATCAAACACTTAGCTTTATAATGTTAGCGTAGAAGTATAGATATAATACTCGTAATGTTTCCTCAGTAATAAATCAGCTTCAGGTATTTGTATACGTAACTAAAGATGGATGATCTCCGTCGCAGTAGGTAGGTGGACCTGCTACTTAAGATGTGGATCACATTCTCTTAAATTCCAATGTAAGTTTGAGTGGTCACTCGGAGGCGATTTGAATGTACTTACTTGCTGTACCTATAGTGAATGTTGACTATTCTGTAAATATATGTTTAAGTTTTATTTTATTTTAATTTAAAAAGTGTTTTATACGTAAATATAAGGTCTTGGGGTTTTTTTCGTTTCAACTTCAGCATACATAGGTGTACATATAAGGAAAATAATTTATTTACGATCAGAAGCTGAGCTGTTGCGCCACGACCCCTTCAACTGATGCTAAATTCACGTAAACCATCAACTACTCTGCATTCCATATATAACAAGGCAAAAAGAGTGAAGCGTGCTAAAACACTCCGCCAAATTGTCCTCTTCCACGTTAAGTGGCAGAATTCAACGCCGCTAACAAGATAATGCCTAGTTACCAGAGCAATGAAATGAAGTGGCGATTCAACCCACAACCTTCGCGTTCACACTCCACACGCTGTGCCACTACCTCACGAGGAAACCTAAACAATTCAAAAAAGGTATAACTATAAAATTATTTTAATATTATCAGTTTGCAGAATAGTCACTCTCAAGTCGGAATTCACAGTGTCAGTTACACGACATCTCAGCCCGAGATACGATCTCAATTGAATCTGGTATACTTCATAAAGCTAAGTATGTACGTATCTAAGAACGCGTTTTGAATATTAAACGCAAGAAAGGGCATTGTTTTATTAGCCTGTCTGCATATGTAGATTACTATAGATGACCGCTCGCACGTTTTCCGAGAGGCGCGGGTTCGAGTCCCGCTATGTTACAAAAATATATTTGTTTATTATGAAGATTCTTCGGTTCCAGTGACTTCATAGACAAAACCTAGTGTTAACATTTGCTCACTTTCCGCTGAATTCAAGACATTGCGTAATAAGAGGCGGAACTCAACGCCGCGTTTTGTCTGCCATTTAATATTGGTATTTTCATGCGTTTGGTTTACATAATTAAATATCATGAGAATAGATGTATTAAAAGTTTTTTGTTTCCAAACGTACAAAGTAAGACTGTCAAATAAACAAAATTTATTAAAAAATAATTATATTTCATCTAACAAGTAGAACCTCATGGCTCTTGACCATCCATATGAGATAAGATATAGATAATGTATGCACTGTAAAAATCAATATTTGACGTATTGTAAAGTATTATGATCACCTTCAATGTGGTGTGTTCTACTTAACACCACATTTTTTTTTATTTTTTGTATTAGACAAAAAGAAAAAGGCGTTTAATATATTTTTTTAGTTATTATGTTTATGTATATTTTTTATAATATATATTTTTTTCTATAATAAATTGTCAATACAATTATATAATAGTAGTTATCAGCAAAATATTTATAAATATAATAAAAAATGTATTTATAAGAAGAGATATTATTTTATTATTTGTGTATTATCCTATTACTAATGGTTCTAGTCTCAAGTCGAATTGTTATGCGCCACAGACTTTTTTAGTCCGTGCCTTTTTTGTTCTTAATTAATTATTAAAAATGTTATTTATGACAATAAAGTCATAGAAATGTCGATAAACTTGATAAAAAAATATCAATGAGGACGTTTCTTTTTGTACAATTTTCTTGGAAAGCGTCGGTTCTCGATAAACGGGAGGAATATGAGAACCACTATTGGACAATCGATTCTGATTATTTATCGATTTAATAGTAATTTTAATATTGATGAGAAAATCGAGTTGGCAGAAGCAATTTAAAAGAATCGATTTTTAATCGTTTTAAATTTAGTATTTGCTGTTTATTTATTAATGTTGGTCACTCTTAATTATGAGATCTAAGTCTGAGTCGGCATCTCAGTCTACCACTAAGACAGTAGATATGTGTAAATTTGTTTAAATCTCACATTTTATTCTGCATATAGCAGAGTAAATAGAACGGCAAAATAAAAATAATTTATGAACTACTTTCATTTTGCCGTTGAGCATACCCGAAATGGGGATCGAACTTACAACCACCATTGACGGCCACACACAATGTCACTGCGCTACGATGGCTAAGAAATAATAAATCTTGAATAAGCCTTAATAAGACTTAAGTGGAGCACATTCAATACGACAACGTAAACATGATATTCTGAGTACAGCATAGTGTCTCGTTGTTAGATCTCCCTTATCACTAGCGATGGAATCATGTTCATCTCATGTGAAGGTAAACCGAGTTGCAAATCCACACTAATATTAGCTTAGCTATTAAATTGTGAGTGAGTGCCGTTGTGTTTGTATTATCTGTGTGTGTTATATAGGTTTTACTATTTAACGTTTATTTCTTCTCTTTTATGGTTCAGTATTTCAAAAGAATACAATTTCCGTTTGTCTGTCCGTCTGTAGAGCCCTTTTTCTCAAGAACATGTGGAAGTATCAAATATAAAATTAATATCAAATGCGCATGTATATTCAGTACTGTCCTTTGAAGGGAAGATGTTTATTTGCCGTTTGTAGCGTAATTAAAAATTATAAGCTTCTTTCTGTTAACCTAAAATCGAGAAATTGGTAGAGGTACCTCGAGTGTGAGAGTCAGAGTCGGACTTGTCATATTATTATGATTTTTCCTGCATATTGAACCTTTACATACTAAAAACATAGTGATAAATAACTGTGTTGCATTATTCGCTTTTGCTTGATGACATTGAATATTAGGTAATAAAATTAAATGCAGATGTACATACGAGTATGTAAATGTTAATGTACTTAATAAATAAAAATTAAAAACATTTCTCATTTCTCAAGGCGGATTTTAACTATGTTTTACCAAGAATACCGACGCGGTAGGAGCTCCTAGGTACAAATTTTAAATAGTCAGTATCAATAAAAAGTAATATAGTAGGTATTATAATAGTTTCACGATTTTTTCCGCATAGCAGTAGACAGCGGGAACCTAATGTTAAGACACTTTGTTCCCCATTTTACGTCCAAGTTTCGAGATAATGTGTGTTAAGTGGCGCAACTCAACCCCTCACTTTATCTCTTACCAGAGCCAGGATATAAAAATAATTCTTGTTCTTGATTGGGAATCAAACATAAACCGTTCCATATAGCATTATCAGGTTCACGCTGTATCCCGCACACAACAGGCAGATGGAACTTAGTGTTAAGACACTCCGTTCCCCACTTTCCGCCGAGTTCTGGAGGCATTGCGTGTTGAGTAGCGGAATTCAACGCCGCGCTTTGCCTCGACAGCAGAGCGAAGAAATGAAAAAATAAATGTAAATAAATATTTCATATCCTCGAGTGGGGATCGAACCCACAACCTGTCGATTTTACAGTCACACTGTGCCCCTGCACCACGACTGACCTCATAATTATTATAATCATTTTAATATAGAACAAGAAAAACTAAAAAAGGATAAATACAAAATGTACATTAAAATATCTAAACTATAAGAATGGAATTATATTATATTTTTCATTTAGCTACATAAATTTCGTTATAAAATTTAAAAATTACAAAGAAAATCTTTGACACATTATTACAAAAAACGTCATACATTGTTTACAGAATTTGCAATTCATATTGTATGTAAGTTACCTGTGTTGACCTCAAATCTTTCTAGGAACGAGGAAAACGAGTGGGAATTACGCAGGCGCGGTAGATCACTTCCAAAAAAATAACACTCATCGGTTTTGTAATTAAAAATTTAAATTTTTTTTCAAAAGGAAATTTTTATTTTTATTTAATTTTAAGCCATTTGCACAGATACATTATAGAAGAAGAAGACAAAATTAATTCACTTTATTTTCTTATTTTAAATATTACAATCATCGCTAAGAAACCAAAGGTAGAGAGAGACCTTTAGTTGACTACCTTGAAACTTTTCAAAACACTTCGTGCTTCATATATCGTCCACATTTCGGATATTGAGTATTGGATGATGGGGATCTACACGCTATGTTTTTTCGGAGCCAGGGGACAAAAATAATTATTTTCCCTAAATCGAATCCGCAACCTTTCCCACTGTGCCACGATCCTACAGTACAAAGAAACAGAGTATATTTACTCTTAAAATATTTCTTAAAAACAATCTAACAGTTTAATGTATGTATGCCGCCGATATAACATACCGCCTGTATAAGGACCCAGTGGATTGATTTCACCAACGCCCATTGTATGCGGATTCTGCGTATCGGAGATCACTGCGTGCGCCTGCGCATACAAATTAGTACCGAAGGCGAGGTATGTGTTAATTTGTTATTTGGCTGTGCTTTGGAAAGTTATATTATTGATAGATTGGGTTAGGAAGGCGGAGAAAACAACGAGACTCTCTGTTCTTCGTTATTTACTGGTATTTGAGACTTTCTTGATGATTATTACTTTTTAGTTGATGTTAGATTTAAATTTATTTTTGTTTATTTTTTGTAAATGATAGCAGTTACAAAATATGTTTGCATCTGTTTTGCAATATTACAATATTTAGGCCAGTCGTGGCGCTGGGGCACAAGTGAGCGATCGTAAACGCGACAGGTTATGGGTTCGATTTCCACTCAAGGAAATGAAATATTTAATATTTTATTTTGTTCGCTCTGGTAACGTCTTAACAATTTGGTGGAAAGTATCTTAATTAGAACAGAATCTCTTAACACTAGGTTCCCGGGTACCCTTGGCCTACCCTTCTATATGCAGGATACAGATTACAGCGTGAAGCTAAAAATAATATTACAACGAATAAGCTTTAATTTTAGTCATTATATCAATATTTCATTCCTATTTTTTTTTCACATATACAAATTATGTGTTTATGTTTCTTTTATAAATTTAGCGTAAATTCAAGTACAAAAAAGATTGTTTTTTTTCTAGATGTGAATGTTTATTTGGTTGTCATGTCACAAAGAGCGTTTGACTATGATCGCAAAAGTTGTGGGTTCGATTTTCAATTGAGGAAATTATTATATTAATTAAATTTCTTCGTTTTAGTAAGAAGACCAAATTTGACGTTGAGTTTTACCACTCCACCGGCAATGTCTCGAAATTTGAGTGAAAATTGGTGAACGGGATGTCTTAATGCTAGGTTTCACCTCCTTACCCTGCTGTATATGGGATTATAGCGTGAAACTAAAAAAATATTTAAGAAAGAAATGTATCAACTTAATTATAATTTGTGTATATACAAATAAAATACAGTCCTATATTAATAAAAGAATAAATAAATCAGCTTCACGCTATATCCCGCACACAGCAGGGTAGGCAGAGAGAACCTAGTGTTAAGACACTTTCGTTCCCCACTTTCTGCCGAATTTTGGAGGCATTGCGTGTTGAGTGGCAGAACTCAACGCCGCGCTTAACCTCGACACCAGAGCGAAGAAATGGAAATATAAATTTAAGTAAATATTTCATCTCCTCGAGTGGGGATCGAACAACCAGTCGGTTATACAGTTACACCTCGTGCCGTTGCGCCACGACTGGCCTCATTAATAAAAGAACATACTTTTTAAAACATTTTATGACGATATTTGTCATAATTTTATGACCTCCTTGAAGCTCATTAAATAACATATTATCCGGTTTTCATAAAAGTTTTTTTAACGATCTATATTATAAAATCTAAATGACTCAAACGCATTCGACCCAAACAACTATAGCTTTTGTAACTTATACTATATTATCTCAAAGAGCGTTTCTCACGCGCGTATGTGCCTTCGTACTTAGCATGTATCTCAGATAAAAATTAAAATAACAATTGAATTTCAACTTTATTTATATTGAAATAAGATTGGTTTTGGATTGGGTAAGGTTTAGTATTTAGTCGGCAATTTATTTCATGCTGATCCTCCACTGGCGATACGCGGCGATAAATGACTCACCGTGCTAAACTATCGTAATGTTATACTTCAAAATAATTTGTAAAGATTATAGATTAATGCTAGATAATGATGATGAATCATTTCAGTGATTGTAAGTGAAAGTTATATTACAAATCACTTGTTTCTTAGATAACATCTCTTGCTTTTGGAAAGAAGCCACTATTTGAAAACTAAAAGGTAATTAGAAGGTTTGGATTGTCTGAATTATTTTCATTAACCTGCTCCGGCGAGACAAAGAGTAGCGCTGTGATCCGCTACACAATATTCAATGTATGGAGAGTCTTCACACTAGTTTCTCTTCGCCTTCTTGGTAATATAGGAAAAATTATGAGGCTGTTTTTTTTATAACTTGATATATAAAAAAACTTAAGTAAATCGGAAATGATCTAGTGATTTTATGATCTGTTTATCGAGAAAATAAAAACAATTTATTTCTCCGAGTGGGAATGTTATCCCAACTATCGCGCTTACAGTCAGACTCTGTACTGCTGCACCACGACGAAGCATGTAAAAAAACAACCACCTAAAGCTCTTCCTCTTTTCTTGGCGTTAATCCCGGCGTATGTCACCAGGGTCTGCCTTTCTGCTCAATCTACTCCACTTTCCACGGTCTTTAACGTCCTCGGTGGTTAGTCCAAATAAAAATCTAAAGCTATACAAAAATATAATCAGTGGAAACATATTCTGTGTAAGGATGTCCCTCCATGTCTTCACGGTCGAGCGGCTCAGGTCTGGGCATGTCGAGACTCAGAAACGAGACAGGAGAAAAAACTAAATGCCCCCCCATCTTGTTCATTATTTTATGCGAAAACGTTGAAGTCATTAAACGTCGCTCGTCGAGTTATCTTTGAGCTGGTTTCCGTTTGAATATATTATGTGGTGACAATGATATATTTTAAATACATATATTTTATAAGAAATATATTTAAAATAAATAAACGTATTATATAATAAATAGGCATATAACTACCGTTGAAGCTGTCATGGGCTAAATTGTCGCAAGGGAGAATGAGTTATATTAATTTCTTAGCACTAATAATAAGACCTAACCTAAGTGGTAAAACTTAACGCCGCGTTTTGTCAACACGCAATGTCTCGAAATTTAGCGGTGCGGGATACAGTATGAAGTTAAAAAATTGCTATATAGTGTACACACATAAACGAAAAAAAAAACAGCATAAGATGATTCTAGTAGTCAATCATTTATTTTTATGGTTTTCTTTAATATTGTCAATATAAATCAAATTTGCTTTCTTATAATAATTAGCAAATACAAATTACACAAAACAAACAAAAATTATATATAAAAAATAACAACTTTCTAAGCAAGATATTTTTACTTCCCAAACACTTTAATTAAACCATGACATTTCCTCCGTCCGGACCTCAACGTATATAAGATGGCGTCACGGTCTGCTAGCCACAGGAGCCCGTTGGAACTCGCAACTGGCGAACCCATTTTTTTCCTGCTTCGATGTAAAGAACAAAGGCTTATTTAATTATATATATAGGTATATTACATACAGTAAGGATGTGACTTACGAATAAGGTGGTTCCCAGTTTGATTCTCGGTATTTATAAATGTTTTTAACATTTTTAAAGTGTTATTCCACACTTAGGAAAGAAATCCTGGTCAGTTTCCAGGAGGTGCGGGTTCGAGCCCTGCTCCGTTCAAATTTTTATACGTTTTCTAAAATAAGTACTTTTAAATGTTATTTGGATTAAATAACATGTAAAAATATCGAGAATCAAACTAAAAACAATCTTATAAGGTAAATAATCTTATCCACGTCTTGTTTTCGGGCTCACGCTGTATCCAGAACTGGGGGAAGAGAAAGAACCTATTGTCAAGTCATTTTTTCCCCCTGATTTCCATGCGTTGTGTGACGGAGACATATCTCGAAACGAGGGAGTAAAAATAATTTAATTGAACCTACAACCCTCGCCTTTATAGTGAATCGGTATTATATTGCGCCTTGATTAATACATATTGGCATATCTTCGATTTTAGGTGGTTCTCAGTTTAATTCTAGTCATTTTTAAACATGTATCTATATGTTCTGTTCTTTAAGATATTGTTGCGTCAAGTATTCTGTGTTAATCATAAAAATTAAGAACCCTTATGTATATAAAAAATAATATTTTACTAGAATTTGGTAAGAATTAGTAATACGCAAAATTTTTATATCATCAGCGTGTTACTTATATTTTACAATGCTTAAATTACAAATGCACCTAAGTTTTAAATCTTATAAAACCGGCTTCTTCTACATATAAATGGTAGATTGTATGAATTTAAATATTTAAATTTTCTTACAACGTTTCATACTATAAAAAATAAAGAACGAATATATTATGTTAAAGTAGTCTAAGACAAGATTCACTATAAGCACAGTTATCTAATATTACGAGATTGGTAAAGGAAAAATAGTGCTAAAACAGTCCTTTCTCCACCTTCTGCCAAAAAATAACTTACAATTCCTTAAAAAAAGATTTGTTTGTTATCCAGTGAAATTTATAAGTTAGGCAGCCTTAAAAGTACTACATAGATATTATTTTTCATCTATTAAAAACATTGTAAATGCTTACGTGACTCACTGACAGGTCTTCGATTCGAAGATTTGCCCGCTCTAGCAAAACAAAACACGGCGTTGAGTTTCGCCACTTTAAAACACAATGTCTCGAATTACGGAAAGTGGAGAACGATTGTCTTGACACTAAGTTCTCTCTGTCTATGGCGGGGGCCATGCGGAAAAAGCGTGAAGCTATACAGGAAAGCGCGTGAAGCTCAGTTTTTTTTATAAATTAATATTGTAAACGTATTATATATTAAAATAAAAGTTAGTACTCTTTTCCTTTGTGTACTGTAGAGGGAATGCTTAAGATGTCTTCACAGTCCGCTGGCCGCAGGGTCCGAGTGACCTCATAAGGAGATGCATTCTTCTTTGTTTGAATTCATTTTAGTATTTCATTACATTTAATACTGAACAACTTATTACGTTTAGAGAGGCGATACCCAACGCCGCACTGTATCTCCACACCAGAGCGAAGAAATGGCAATATTATACATTTCATATATAGATATATATATAGATACACTATAATATAGGTATAGATGAAAATAAAAGAAACAGGCCATACATTCAGATAGCCGTCATGTAAATGCTTATCACCTGCGGAAGCTGTTATCGGTACCTGCTCTCCGACACACTTCACTGCAGACGTTATCGTCCCTACATACTAAATACTGTATATATATAATAAGTACATAGTAGTCTTGTTTTGTTTTTGTTATTCGTTCTTTTGAAGTGATAAATGTGTATTTAAGCGAGTAAAGGAACGATTCTTGCGAACTAAGACTCGTATTTATAAACCGTTTTTAAGTTTGAAATCGGTCTTGAGATACCGTTTTCGTTCATAAATTATATATCCAGAAACGACATCTCAAGTTCGATCTCAGACTTGAGAGCGATTTATATATACGGGCCTTAGCGTCGCAGGTACGGATAGTTATGCGGTTGTCAAAATGTAAAATAAAAGTTGTTTATTAAAATCTGTCATAATTTAAATTTGCTAAAAAATCTTATAAAACCTGGAATATTTGTTAGATTTATATATATTAATTAATATTTACTTTTACTTATAAGGATCAGTAATACCTAAATTAATGTTACGAAAAAACTCGAAATTATAATGTTTACTATAAAAATAAAACGTTTTTTCCAAAGTTACCAAGGAAAATTACACATATTACACATTACTTATTAATCTTAACATTTTTATTCAAATATATAGCTATATACTTTTTTTTGTTTCAAGAAATATGGGTAAAACCTTGCTGGCATTATAATGGCTGGAAAATACGTAAAGATGCTTTAGATATATGGACGAAAATGGGTGATTAAAAAAGTTCTTAATAAACATATTGATATAAAAAAAATTATATCGGTGAAGGAAAATCACGAGAATTTTTAAAAAGCAATTTTTAATATGGAGATATAGTGAACGCTGTGAAAAAGTACAGTGACAGCGGCGTTTAGCGCTACCATTCTTTTCCAAAAAGCGATGACCGAAATGAATGTGGGTTCACAGAAAAATAATGAAGCTGAAAAAAATCTGAATTGTTGCATATATTAATTTTATTTCGAAACTTTCTTATCCTCTCGCAGATTAAACGTATGATATTATATACTTACATAGATAGAGAACGCATTTTTTTTAACTTTATGCTGTTTCCCGCACATTGCAGGGTAGGCAGAGGGAAACTGGGAACCTAGTGTTAAAATAGTTTGGTCTCCGGCAAATAACATACCGAACTACTAGGTACTACTTTAACGATTAATAAAGACGAAGTCCTTTTTTTGAAATGGTTATCGTGTATTTAAATAATATTTATTAAACGTTATGCTTTCTAATTTATTTATTGTCATCTCGTGTATATTAGATTAATAAACATAATTTCCCTTTAATTTTTTTTGACATAAAGCTAAAATACCATTTTACTTTTGGGTACTAAAATATTATGGCCTTATTAAATTTTACGTGAACGCATTATAATGAAAGTTAACCTACATTTAATAGGATCATTATGTCGTATTATTTGTCTATGAACGTCACGTCATTCTGTTTTTGGTAAGCGGAAGTGTTTATTTTTTTAATTATTATATTGTAATATAATAATTATTTAATGAACAATTATTTTATAGTAATACTTTTTATTTAATGTGGGGTATGGAGTATCTTAATACTGGGTTCCCTCTGTCTACCTTCCTATAAAGCGGGATAAAGCGTGAAGCTAATTTAATTTTTTTATTCACATTATAACAAGCTTAAATGACAATCCATACTATTCTTTGAATAAGCATTTCAAAAAAAACAAAACTCAAATGGAAAAAACAAAACAAGATCGAACGTCCGGCGATTGGTGGACGCGACGTTGCCGCTCCGGTCCCCGTGGAGATGCGCATCTTCCCACCCTTTCACACACCATAAAAATTATATGTTCATCTCTTTCATACATCCGCAGGATCGTCTCGCTTCAAGACGCAACTGAGATAATTTTATCTTTGAACTTCGAACGTGACTTTTTTTAATCGAAGAACCAATGAAATGAAAGCCATTTAGGTTTTCTTTTTATTTAAATTTGTTTATTTGTGATGTTATTAATAAAAGTATTTTCATTAAAAAATATGTGTAAATTATAGTATAAACTTTTCTTATAAATTTTAGCAATACGTCTATTTAAGACAAAATTATTTCAATGAAAAGTAAAAACAAATGAAAAAAAGAGTAATTATTGATTTTTTTTGTTTTCTTTTATAACCTAGATATAAGAACATTTGGCTTAAAATTTTAAAAAATGCGGAAAATATTTGAGGCCAACGGGTCAAGGATGTGCGCTAGTCGAACCAGCGAAAGCTTCTTACTAAAAGCTACGAAGCCTTAAGTCGCTGTATATAAAAACTGTCAAATCAACACATAATAAATTTTTATATATATGGCGAGTATCTATTATATAATAGTAATATTGTACTTTATATAAAGTTAGCTCAGATTGTTTTTTTTAACTTAGTGATATAATACATTTATCTTCCACTATTGAATCTATGTTTATCAGTTAGCCATATTTCAATAACACAACAACTAATAATAACACTTTATTAATAATAATAAAAATAATAATAATTACACTACACTCTCTGTACACTGTTTTAATTGCTTGGCTACAAGCCCACGTTAATAAATTATTAAGTAAATAAAAAATAAAAAAATTAAATATAAAGGATAATAATAAAAATAATTAATAATTATTTAGTTTTCGTGAAAATAAAGTAATTATCGTTTTTCTTATATACAATAGAGGCTGTCGTGGCGAAGTGAGACATCGTCTGTCTTTAAACACGATGGTTGGTGAGCTCGATCTCTACTCTGGGGATTATTTTGATTCTGGTAGACTAAGCAAGACGTTGGTATACGCTACTCAACCTTATCAGTAATATCTCAAAATTGAGGGAAATGTAGGGAACGTGTGTCTCAACATTAGGTTTCTTGTGCCTATTCATGCTATGCAAGGTTTTTTTTACAATGGGGTCGAAGCCACAGGTGAGAAGTGATGAAGAAAGTGAATATGTAAAGGTCAACAAAAATGGCCCGAAATAAAATGATTTTGTGCACGCACAGAATTGTTGTTTTTGTTGTTGAATGTTAATATTTTCGAAGGGATTAATGTATTAAATAATAATTTAAACAGATAACTAACATCAACGGTCGCTGCCTGGAGAAAGGGTCGCGTGCGCAAAGTGCAAGACCTAAGTATGAATAGATATGAATTGTACTTAACTATTTATACTAAGGTGAATCTTTCATATTTTCATGATTCTTTTTACTTTTCATGAGAAAATACATTTCACAAGAAATAAATTTTAAACAAATACTTACTTTAGGTAGAAGGTAGAGGCAAGTGTTGGTGCCTTTCTCAAACTGGGCCACTAGAGCCTTATTTGAGTCCTAGACATTGCCTTGAGATTCTCTCCATGCAACTAGTTCGGGGTATATAGCAGGGGTAGCAGGGGGGGTGTTAAGAAAGTTTATGAAACATTGTGTATTGAGTGTAGATAATAGTAAAAGATAAGTATATATAATTAATTAACAATTATTAATTCCTTCGAATGCAAATTATTTACAGTCACGCATGTGACGCTGCGCCACGATGGTTTCAAATAAGAATATGATTTTTTAAATGAAATTAAAAAAAAATAGAATTTAGCCATGTCTAAGTTTTAACAGTCTACGTGGCAGGTGCGCGGGCGTCATCTTTAAGAAAAAATAGCTTTCGTGGGGGAGCGACCCTATAAGTATACTCTATAGATCGATGCGTGTTAAGGCGTCGCACTTTAACTTATAACATGTTGACCTTACGTTTTTTTATAAAAAAATACAAATATTACAACAAAGAAAATGTACAGCATGTTATATTTTTCGTAATTAATATAGGCATGTTGAGTGAAAGTATTACTTTACGGATGTATGGCGATATTTAATGTGAAACTTACATCTTTTATAATATTTACATAATTACAGCCTTGCAAGTTGCAACATGCTATTGAGTCACAGTTTATATAAAGACGAATTTATGTCTGTTATTCTTTTTGTATATAGGGTGTATTTATTATTTTTATGTACTAGGTACATAAAAATACTTAGTATTTTAATTAGATTAATCGCGTATATTTATCGCGCGTATCGCGTTTAAGATTATACATTTTGGAAACCCGATCCGTGGCCACGGGTAGACTCACTCACTAATAATACAGTAATAATCTTGAAGATCAAGGAACTTATTAATACTCGGTATTGTATTGACCATTCATTGTCCAGGATTACCAAGCTGAAATGGCAGTGGGCTGGTCACATTTGTCGCAGAACCTATGACCGTTGAGGTATACGCGTTCTAGAGTTCGCGTCTTGGCAAATGTAATGTTTCTACATTATTTTTTTCAATTCGTCCTCCAGCTAAGCGGGGTGAAGAGGTACAAACCAAAAGACGACATTCAGCATTCGACGAAGACTGGTGATATTTAAAAAATATGTATTTTTTTGTATGAGGTAGTCTTCTTTTATGTTTTGAGGTACGGAAACCTTATAGGATGACAATATTATATTTGTTCACACAAAATAGGTGCATACTCCCGCAAGCTTAAGTTTGTAAACTTTTGTAAATTGTATTTCTCGTTGACGTACAATCGTAAAATTGGTACTTTACGGGAACCTCGGCGGGCGAGTCCGACTCACACATGACCGATTTCATTTAATGTTTCTGATTTTTTCAATTTTAAATAATTTACTGTTTCGCTCCTTAATCCAAATGAACGGAATACAAATGTCGGTTTGTTTACGACTTAATTTTACTGGGTTATCGTGACCGACTCCGGCGGGTGACATCCGCCTATTGTGCACTAACGTAACGCTCCCCGATACTTTGGTGATTTTGAATAATGGATCAAATTAATTTAAGTTGTTTTTTAAGCAATTGTTACTACTTTTTTCGTCTGTAAGAAGAGAAACAAATTATGTAAAGTTTTTTTTAGCTTCACGCTGTGTTCTGCACATGGCAGGGTAGGCAGAAATCAAGTAACCTGGGAACCTAGGAACACTCCATTCTCATTCTGGAGGCATTGCGTGTTGAGTGATGGAACTCAACGGGCGTTCTCCGCTTTACCTCTACCAGAGTGATGAAATGAAAAGCTTACAACATTTTCTGTATTTGATTACATTACATTATCTGTATTTGATAAGTCTCTATATTCAAAGAATTATTGATTTAAAATGTATATTCCCAAAATTAGTAGACTATTTAAAAAAAATATTATTAATATTTTATTTAATTAATTGAGCCCTTGCAATGAAAAGTTTTTTAACTTTGTATCTCGCAAATTGAGGAAACCGAGTGTTAAGACACTCCGTTACCCAAGCACCGCCCAATGTTTAAACATTGCACGTTGAGAAGTCATATTTCATAAAATAAAGTATGGCGTTGGCGTTAGCATTTTAAAAGAAAAAAATATGCAGTTCTGCTGATGTTCTACAAATATTTAATACCTATATATACATTTCGATCTTTAAAATTTATAAAAAGGAAAGGTTAATGTTGTAAATTATTAGATTATACAATAAATCTCCTTAAAAATATCTTTTTCCATATCAATTTGCATATTCTGATTATCTTGAAACAGATAAAAAATACGTAAGAGATTTTAAAAGAATGGAGTATTATTCGTAAATATTTTTATATCTCAACGTGTTTTGTCTTTAGCTCGTGCTGATTGTTACGAAGTTATTCAATTTAAATATAATATTATAAATCAGAGATCATTATTTCATAATAAATTGATAAAACAACATAAGATATTCCATATTGACGCATATGCTATTGAATTGCTGGCGGCTTCCCCTGAGCGGAATGGCTGATTTTGTATCTATTTTGTACTTTTTACGTCTTAAGTGTAAAACTTAAACGTCGTCATGGCACAGCAGTATAATATTCGACTTTTAACTTGGGGGAAATTGAACCCAGAACAGAATAAGCAATTCATTCGTTAATTATTTTCCTCTTCTCGCTTTGGTAAATTGACAAAGAGCTTTAAATTTTGTCACTTTACACGGAATGTCTCAGAAATTGGGCAAAAATAGGGAACTGAGTGACTTAAAACTAGGTTCCCTCTGTCTACCTTTCTATGCGGGGGACACGACTTTTAAAAAAAATAGTTTGAAAATATTTCAATCATAATAGTTTTCAAACCAAAATTAAATCCAATATTACGAAAGCCATAAAAATAGGTATTGTCAAGATATAACCTATTGCCTATAGCTGAGTGTGAGGGTGCCATTACCATAGTAACTGTACACCGCGGAGTTCGGACCCTACGGAAGGGTACAGCGGAAATGAGGTTTATTCACCGGAAGTGGGGGTTCCCGATGGTTGTCTATCTCGCCGTGTAGCGTCCAATTTGTTTCTTCATACCTACTTACGTAAGAAATTTTATACTTGATGCGATGTTAAGCGGATTAATATAGTGTTATTAAATTTACTACTACTACTTTGAAATTGTTGGTTTGTTATTCTTTTATGATTTTTCATCTTAGCGGCACGGCGGCGGTGTTTGACTTTAAACGAGACCGTTCTGGGTTCGATTCTCACTCGAAGGAAAGGTTTGTTTTTTAAATTTTCTCGCCCTGGTAATTATCGTAATGTTTCAAAAGCTCATGCTAAAACATGCCCTAATAATATCAAGTGCGATGTACAAATGACAATTTTTATTTAAAAAAAAAACATTATTCAGGAAAATTAGGTGTTATACGAAGGCGGAACCCAACGCCGCACTCCACTTAATAGACGAGGAAAAATTACACTACGATAATTCCTAATAATAATCGCATCTAATGATCCAATGTTTATTATTTAAAATAGTTAACAAAACCTCGAATCTAAACATGTTACAAGTCATCTCATCACAACAAATTATAGTATTAACAGTTCATTTGTAAGGTCCATTGTGAACCGCACACCCCCACCCTATCGTTTAAATCAAAATAATCACATCACTACGCATTACGTGGGGTGACTTTGACTTTTCCGATTCGCCACATCTGGAGCGCTCACAATGGTGAAGTCAACCCTCGATTATAATTAATACAGGTGGTAAGCCAAAATTTGTTTAATTTGTGGTCCATTGGTTTTTGTGGGCACAAAGTGTGATTGTAAAGTCGACTGGTTGTGGGTTCGATCCCCACTCGAGGATAAGAAATATTTATTTAAATTTATATTTCCATTTCTTCGTTCTGGTGTCGAGGTAAGGCGCGGCGTTGAGATCAGCCACTCCACACGCAATGCCTTCAGAATTTGGCGGGAAGTGGGGAACGGAACGGTGTCTTAACATTATGTTCCCTCTACCTACCCTGCTGTGTGTGGGATACAGCGTGAAGCTGTTTTTTTATAATAGTGATAATTTTATAAGTACTACCTAAAGATCTTAGTGTTTCTCATGCACCGCTTAATTTGCATATATTGATTTGCATATATTGCATTAGATACATTGCATGTCTATAGTACTAATGATAATTTCTTATTATGGATAATATGTCATTTATTATACGCGACGATTGTGGGTTCGATCTCCACTCGGAGGAATGACTACTTTATTTTTTTCGCTCTTGTAACAAGATGAAAGTTCAATGACTATAGAGGTAAATAACTTGGTGTACGCGATATTAGTAGATGCAAATAAAATATCTTTTTTGTTTTAAAAGCATACTGCTCCAGGAACGTATTTTTCTTCGTTGATACTAACGAGTAAAAGGTTATTAGAAGAAGTTTTTTTTGTATTATATTAAATATTACAATTAAGAAATTGGAAAAAAAATTTTTGGAATAAAAATTAAAATTGAATCCCCTTAAATAATATTAGAATCTATATCCACAAGCTAAAATCAAACACGTCATCTCAACAAACTCAATAAAAAATGGAAAAGAAAATCAACAATTATTGGTACCAAAGCGCAAGTAATCTGGCATTCAGCTATCTAGCGTCCGCTCTTCTTGAAACTACGTCGGTCGCCATGGAGACGTGCCGCATCAACACACAGACACGTGTGAATATCCAGGTGACCTGATCCGTGGTACAATGGGAGATTTATACATTTAATATATTACATATAGAATTTTATTAAAAATAAATAAATAAATCAGATTTACGCTGTATTCCGTACACAGCAGGGTAGGCAGAGGGAACCTAGTATTAGGACACTTCGTTCCCTACTTTCTGCCGAATTCTGGAGGCATTGCCTGTTGAGTGGCAGAACTGAACGCTTCGACACCAGAACGGAGAAATGGAAATATAAATTTAAATAAATATTTCATCTCCTCGAGTGAGGATCGAACCCACAACCAGTCGGTTTTACAGTTACATTTTGTGCCCCAGCCTTCGCTCTGGTGTCCATGCAAAGCGCGGCGTCGAGTTGCGCCAATTAACACGCAATGCCTCCAGAATTCGGCAGACTGGGCGGAGTATCTTATCACTGGGCTCCCTCTGCCTACCCTGCTATATGCGGGATACAGCGTGAAATGACAAAAAAATATATTGTCAGGTCTCAGTATGCTTCAATCTTGCACCGTGACTCCATCCCCGTGTTTATCCGCCACGTCACCGATGTCATATTCCGATAGGAGCCATTACCGCCACATTATCTACACCACACAAATGCCAATAAAAATGAAATGCATTGGCCAAACTAAGCTCACAATGTAAAGTTTAAATTAAATTGGAAAAAAATATGCATAACTAAAAAATGTATTAATAAAATACACAAGTTGCTGTATAAACATTTTTTTGCACTGTATGTTTCGGCATAAGCAATTTGATAATAACTAATTGTTTAAGATTTTGCTTAATGGCTCGAACTAAAATATCTAAAAAAATATTCATATTTCGAGCACGCTTGAAACACTATTAATTTATCATAAATATAGCGCCATACACACAAATTAATTTTTAATACATACTTTCCTTAATATATTACCACTAAATTTAAGAAAAAAAGTATTCTTTTAAAATAATCAAAACTTGAAATGATTTTATTAATTTGTTTGTCACAAACTCTTGCCAGCAACCGCAGGTAAAGGCGCTTGAACAATCAACACGCCGTCCTTAGATAAAGAAGACACGATGCTGTGAGGGTCCACATCCTTGGGAAAGTGGAACTCTCGGTGATACTTCCTAAATGTGGCGCTCGTATCAGACTGTTCCTCGTGTACTGCTAATACCATTAGCTTATTGTCCAACATGCTGACGGTTATCTGAAGAAATTTTGTTTTTATGTGCTTAATATGAAAACGACATAAGCTTAATGTTAAATGTAGCTAAACTCTGTTTCCGCATAGCAGGGCAAACAGAGGGAACCTAGTGTTAAGACACTCCACTGCCCACGCACCACTCAACTTTAAAGAAATTAGATGTTGAGTAACATTTGTCTACCAGGAGGAAATAAAAATAAAGATAATCATTCCCCCGATTGGAAATCGAATCCACAACCATGTCGTTTCCAGTTAGGCGCCGTCCCACAACACTACGACTGCATTTTCCCGATAGTTACACATTTTAACTAAACTCTTTCATCGGATTATTCGCATATATTTCGTATTATACATATTTGGAAACTCTACGATTCAAACACAATAGCAGTAGCCCGTCCAGTGTCTATAATAAGCCCCAGTCTAGTCTACCCGTCACTACCGGATAGAGTTTTATTTATAATTCTAATATATCATTTAAGTGTATAAATTAAAAGAAATAAAAACATTACAGCAATAATATTTTTGGTTGAGCTCATTCTTTTTGTATTTAACCTAATAGAGAACCCACAACTAGTATAAGCACTGTCACTACTCACCTGCGCCAAGATTTTTTTTATAAAACTACACATATCTGTCGTTTTGCGTTTGAAACTTACAAAATTGCAGTTTCTATGTATTTTAGTAATGTAATAGTAAGGAATAGTAAAAAGTAACAACTCCTTACTTCAGTAGGATCGAATTGGCTAACGTCAAATTGCAGTTTCAGAGTCCTGTTTTCGCCTTCGCCATCTATGATTGGGGAATTAGTGAAATCGTAATTCGCTTGGTCGTCTGTGGTCCCATCAATTTCTAATACAGGCTGTCCATGGAGACCCACGCTAGTGTTATTAGAGGAAGCGAAATTAAATTATGTGTTAATGGGTTCAAATTTCATAAATATATATTTTTTTTAATATCTTTGACAAAGCATTACTACGCTTTAACGGTAGGCTTAGTTCGAACGACACGTTCACGTAAGCGAATTACAACATTCCTAATTTGTAAATATACAAACTGTAACTTGTAAATATACAAACTTTTATAATAATTAAATTAATAGGGCACCTAAATTTTGTTATTTCGTCATCAATCCGTTTCATCTCCGTCAAAAATTGCTCTCTCATAGAAGAAAAAGCAGTGTCAAAAATTAAAGCATTAGTTATTTGAATTGGTAACTCCTGAAGCTGATGGTTCGACATTTTTAACAGATTTTCTGTATTTTCTAAAGTTTTTCTGATTTTTTTAAATTATATTTATTATTACATTTTACTTTTAATTTGTATTTCTACTTTTTTCTTTAGTTTGACACTATTCTAATATATCATGATTCTGAAAGAAGGTTGTTTTTTTATTTTTCTTTCTATGTTTCTTGTTTACTTTATTCGTAGATTATTTCAGCTCTTTTTATACGTGGTTATTTTTGGTTGCTAAAAATTATTTTGATAATTTCTCTACAAACATTTTGAAGCATGTGTGTTGAGTGGCGGAATTCACTGCCGCGTTGCCTCAATTTTATAGAAAGGCTAACGATAGACAAATAGTAGGTTAGAAAAATTACGCGAGTAAAAAATCCAGGCAAGCGCGAGTCGGGCTCGCCCACCGAGGGTTCCGTACAAAAATTAGAGGTCTCAAGCTTATCTTAGCCAGGGCCATTTAATCTGATACCTCACTTCAATCACTGGCCTTAATACCAAATTTTTCCTGAACTAGTACTTCCTGTAGATGTTAGCTGCGAAATTTCATAATTCTAGGTCAACCAAAAATTATCCTATTCGAAATACGCGTTCTTTGCTATATAAACGGCCATGTCTTTTTTTAAGTAAATGTGAAAATATATTTTTTTCTCCAGTGTTCTTTTTTCTTTAAAAGATACGGAGCCTTAAAAAAGAATTAGCAACTTGACATTTTCTTATAAATGTCAATGCACAATGCTGCCAATATGAAATTCGAGCAATTCAATTAGCATTTGACATTTCATTTTTCTCGTCCAAATGTCAGACAGAGATAACCTAATGTCACCCCCGAGATGTGGTATTTAGGGGGCAGATTGTCAGTCACCCCGCCGCGGCGCCATGACGACCGAAGTCTAAACATCGCCCCCTATTAATCTCGATGCTAGGGCGTGTCGAATTGGAAGGGTAACCGAAAGCTTTAAAACGAAGAAGTAGGTATATTAAGCCAGATAATTCACTTTACCTATCGTGTCAGGTAAATCACTTTTAATTAAATTATATTTTTTTTAAACAACAAATTATTAAGCAGTGTCAAGTAATTTAATAAGCAAATTAATATTAATTTAATAAGCAAAATTGTATTTTTTATAATGATACCATGTTCATTAATTATACATTACCAATATAAAATGCGAGGGCATAAATTCTAAATTGGCGGGAAAGCCGCCAGTTTGACAGATCATTTTTTATTTCGTTCGGAAATTTGGCAGCCATTGTTCCACAAATTACCAGGTGGCCAGGAAGTGAAATATATTCGCTTCGCCATCAAAGGTGTGCGTAATTTCAATTAATTTAATCAGATTTTGGGGTTTGTGATTATTTTGTGCTTTCATGTTCTCGAACGGTAAAAAGCATTTGGATGCAAATTGAATTTTTTTTAAGAATTATATTCATACAAAGCAAAATACTTATTTCATCACGCCTACTCTTACATATATTTTCTACTTGCCTCGAAATGGTCCTGTAAAAAATAAAATAGATGATTTTAATTAACATTGTATCAAAATTTTATAACAATTTTATGTTTTAAAATTTTTTAAATTATAATTAATTCTTGCTTACATTTAAAAACTACATACCTAGAATTAATATTTTACTACAATTACATTTTTATATAAAAAAAATCTAAGGTTTCAAACGTGTTATTAATATTTCATCTGTGGTAGCATTATTAAATTAATCAATAACCTAAATTGGATCTATCGGTCTCGAATACCTCCAGGGTAATTTAATTTCTCTAATAGCATAATAGGATTTGCTTCTGAAAGTCTATCGTGCTAATCTCACTTTGAGTAACATTAAGATGATTTGTTTGACTTCGAATTTTACCTACTTATTATTTGAAATTATCGTTTATACAATTTTTATCTTAAGAATTAAGTACAAACATATCTAATTATTATAATTTTATGTTATTTAGAAAATAACAGAAATTTGGCACAACATTTTCTTGCGGTGTGTAAAAAAAGGAGTGTAAGGATGCACTAAAAGCGTTTATCGAAAATATTATGGTAATAGGAAAAAACGGGAGCTTATATTTAATGCAAACGAAGCTGCGGGTAACAATCAATATTATATACTTACCTCTTTATTCTTAGTAGTAAGGTAAAAATTACTTTTGCTAAAAATTAAGTCAATCTGTTGAGTCATTACCAAATATCTAGCACACCCTCGGGACAATCTGCATGGTGATATCGTAAACATGTACGACTAGTGAAGAAATATTGTAATATATTTCATTTTAATTATAGGTATATTTGTATGTTTGTAAATGCGATGGTTGTGGGTTCGATAATTATATTTAAGTTATGCAAATTTTGCCGCCCTAGTAGACAAATCGCGGGGTTGAGTTCCGCCACTCAATACGCAATGTCATGTGAATTGATCGACAGCGAAGAAGAGAGGGTCTCAACACTACGTCCCCTAGGTCCCCTACGTTCCTATACAGGAAAAAGCGTGAAACTGCTGAGTATTAATTTAACTTTTACTACTTCGCAACTTCGTAAATACATTCATAATTTATGTACACTAAAATGGAAATTTTACCATCATTGATGAACGTTTGTTGCCGTGTTAAATAGAATAAACACAATACTTATAAAGAAATATTGTACCTCGTGTGTGTTAATTAATTGTGTTGCGGATAATTGTTTTATTTTTAAGTCTATATAAATACTTACATTTGTTAGATTTTTAACATAAATATTTTTTATGGGGCAGCAGCGCCACAGAGTCTAATTGTAACCGCGACGGTGATGGGTTTAATTCCCATTGGTGATGATTTTTTTTTATATTTCCTAACTTTAATTAGGAGACAAAATGCGGCGTTGAGTTTCACTACTCAATACGCAGTCTCGAAAATTGGGCGGTGTGTTCAGAACTTAATGCTAGGTGTCCTGCACCCTGTTAAAATATCTTTTTTCAATGATTTCAAATTGAATACAAAAGATGTGGTTTAATTAATATCTAAGAATCAAAATTCCGTTTACCGAACGTATATTTCCGTTTGAACTGAACTTTCCGTTGAACTTGATTGAGGTCAGTAAAGCTATCTAGAAGTGTCAAATATCATATATTCAATACCATGCGCGTGCGCATCACGACCGCATTGTGTACTGTAGCGCGTGATGCGTCGCCGTGATGCAGTCATCACGGCGGGTTTAATTGTCTTCTTATATGTTTATAGTGTTTATAGTGGTTATACTTATACATACATGGTTTTTTTTAAACTAAAATCAATCATTAGATGTATTTTTGAGGCCAGTCATGGCTCAGGGGCACAAAGTGTGACTGTAAAACCGACTAGTTATGGGTTCGATTCCCACTTGAAGAGATGAGATTTTTATTTAAATTTATATTTCTATTTTTTCGCTCTGGTGTCGAGGCAAATTGATTTCTGCCACTCAACACGCAAAGCCTTTAGAACTCGGCGGAAAGTGAGTAACGGAGGGTCTTAACATTATGTTCCCTCTGCCCACCCCGCTATACAGGATACAGCGTGAAGCTGATTCAATCATTAGATATATATAGGTACTTTTCTTTTATTCACGTTGTCAAAGTAAAACTAACAAAGAATTGTGTATGAAATATGACAGATTCTAAGTGGCCGAAATCATTTTGACCGCGGACCCAGTGTGTCACATAGAAACAATTAAACTATCGTTACGTAGCCATCATACTCAAACGTTCCTGAGAATAGTCTATTCATCCAAACGAACTATTATTTAGCTGTATAATAATAGAGTTCATTATACTTTAGTAGTTTTAGATGAGCTAGTCAAGCCTTGGGAGACTCAATATAAATATTTAATATTTCAATCTTTAATCAAATCAAATCAGCTTCACGCTGTATCCCGCATGCAGAGTAAGCTGAGGGAACCTAGTGTCAAGACACTCCGTTCCCGACTTTCCGCCCAGTTCTGGAGGTATTGCGTGTTGAGTGGCGGAACTCAGCGCCGCGCTTTACCTCGACACCAGGGCGAAGAAATGAAAATATAAATGTAAATAAATATTTCACTTCCTAGAGTGGGGATCGAATCTACAACCAGTCGATTTTACAGACACACTTTGTCCTCCTGTGCAACGCTTGGCCTCAAATAAATATTTTTTCTAATATGTCAAAAAAATTTAAGATTCCATTTGGCAACTCCATTTATTTATTCACATCAAATAAACATCCCCATCAAAAATACAGATGCAAATACAAAGTAATCATTGTAATGGAATAATGAAAATGCATTTAATCAGTCAATTTACCCCAAAAAGTAATATATACCCGTACGCGCTCATCCCGTTTCTATCTCACGGTGATCGCGTGTCTGTATGTTGTTCACAGATTGTTTACTAGTGGAACTCGATTGTTTTGGAGTTTTTTTAGTTTTGTTACTTTAAGAAAAAAGTTAAATAATATGTTAGATATGGCGTTTCATGGCGCACTTGCGCGTGGCTGTAACACGACGGTTGTTAGTTCGATTCCCTCTCGTTGGAATGAATTGTTATTTATTAATATTTTACTATTATATTGAAAAATAAAGTAGCTTTAAAGAACGTATTGTCTTACAATCATCAAAAGATGATGCTAACTTTGTGTTCATCTTTTCCCTTCCTTAAAATAAAATAAATGATTTAATGTATACTTATTTAAAAGGAAAAGTGCTAACTAAAAATAACAGAAATAATTATATTATAAGAAAACAGTTAAATGTACGTTACAAATTAACAATTAAACAAAGTGATACCTACTGATTTTGTCAATCGTAAATTAGTAAATTAGCTTCACACTGTATCCCGCACACAGCAGGGTAGGCAGAGGGAACCGAGTATTAAGACACTCTGTTCCCCACTTTTCGCCTAGTTCAGGCGTTGCGTGTTGAGTGGCGTAACTCAACGCAACCATTTTTAATAAAACGAATTTATTTATTTTTGTAAAAGTAGTAGTTCCTATTACCCCACCCTTCAGTGGCACAGTGTTTGTGTTTATGTATACCAATTAACTGATTGTTGCGAGGTAACGGGGCTGTAATACTCTAATCACGTTGCCGGTCCATATGCTTAGGGGTTAATAATGATTATATTGATAGATCCACAGCGTTATAAAAAATTGGTATTATTTTTAACATTTTTAAAGTGTCATTCCACACTTGGTAAAGTGAGATTTTTTTGAAAATGTGTAAAAATTTTAATGTGCAAGAGGCATGGGTTCAAATCCTGCTTTACGTAAACGTTAAGCCTCTTCTTGCCTAAAAAACATGCTTGTACGTCACGATGGCCTCTACAAAATTTAATAATTTAAATATTCTTTGGTCCTGATGGGGCTTAAGCTAACACTCATGTTTACAGCCGACACTGTCTAACGACTACGTCTTCGTACTTGAATAAAGTTATAAGACGTTTCAGATAAGAAAAAAATAAAATTTAAACTTATTTTTGCTTATCACTGTCTTTCAGCGAATAATTTTTGAAAGCACAAAAAAATATTTTGTTTTTTTTTTAATATTTTCACGTGAACTTTCTCATTATAATTTATTTATTAAAATATCGAAAAAGATTTTTTTACACTCTATCACCCCACACATATAGGCTTGGCAAAGGCAACCGAGTAGTAAGACATTCTGTCCAATTTTCAATATATCGCCCTTTGAGTGGTGGAACTCAACGCCTCGTACACGATTCACTGGATTAATTAAAAAATATTTTTAACAGAAAAAAAAAGTTAATTTACTTTTATTTTATAATATCTTTTTACTATAACCATTACTTAAACCACTGTTCTTCATGAAAACAATAGATTAGTAGATTTTTTTTTTCAGTTTACGTATCACGTGTACAAAACACGAGGTCATCGTATAGGTACTTATCTATAAAGTAATTAAAAAAATTATAATTAATTTAATCTTTATAATAATTATTATTATAAATAAAAAGTAAATAAACTATCAGATGAGGCAATAGATATCGTTAGATGACTATTGAATTGTGTAAAGAATTAATAATTATAATAATTAAAAAGAAGTTTCATCTAATTGAGAAATATAATGTAATTATATAATATTATAAAAATATAAAAAAATAATATAAAAAAATCGATGAAACATTCATTTATTGTTGTGTAAGATTATAACAATGTTGACTTCCTGGCTCTGTAGGAGATTCGATTCTTGATCTTATCAGATAGAATTTCAAATAACTCGAAAAGATTGTACTTATATTATAACTATAAAAAAATTAGCTGATAACATTTATAACAATAGCTGCGGCGTTAAGTTTCGCCACACAACTTGCAATGTCTCTCGAAGACCATTGTGTACTGAAACTTGATACTATTCCTGATACTTGATACTTGTTCCATTGTTTATACTTGGGTCAAGCCGGAAAAAGGGAACCTATATATCTAAATATAAGGTAATTTAGGTATATAGGTAGGTTCCCTCTGTCTACTCTGCTACGTGTGGAATACAGCGTGAAGCTAAAAAAATATTGGTACTATTCATATACAAACACTAGATTCTCTGAGGGAACTCTTAGTTTTAACAAATGGTCATTTAAAAGAACTATGTTGAAAATGTCAAACATAAATACTATATTAATAATGTTAATAAAAAAAACATCTACGTCATATCAGTCTTATTCTAAAAATACCTTTTGTTTGGCTAGATATTTGACGAAACCATAATATAAATTATATTTGTTCTTTACTATGAGTCCCACGAGATACGTGCCGTTTTATGGAATTAAACCCACCGACCTTCCCCTTTATGACCACCGTAGACAAACTTCGTGAATTATTTTTATACATCGCTCGTTTAGTGCAGCAATGACGTAATTGTTTGAGGCCAGTCGTAGCGCATCGCTCGTAAAAGCAGCAGGTTGTCGATTCGATTCCTACTCGAGGAAATGGAATATTGAATATTCTTAGTTCCTCGTTCTGGTAACCAGGCAAAGCGCGGCGTTGAGTTCCGTCACTCAACATGCAATTCCTCCGGGAACGGAAGTATCTTAATGGGAACAGAGTGTCTTAAAACTAGGTTCCCACATGTTTCTTCGTCCTACCCTGGTACGCGCGGGATACAGTGTGAAGTTAAAAAAAAAATATGTTAAAAAAAATCTATTAGCTTAATACATCGGTATTCAAAACAAATTTACAACTCAATTGTATGTGATAAATACTGTTGACAAAAAAAATATAACTCATTCTATTAGCGCTATGGCGGGCTATGGCGCGCATTAGAATATATTTATTAGTACACTGACACGAATACATACATATAATATTTTGAATGTTTGTATGTTTATTTATAAAAAAAAGTGGTTAAAGTATTTTAAGACATAGCAATAACATATTTAGTAAGTGGCTTACTAGTACCCTAGTATAAGTTACTTCGAAAAATTAAACATGAACAGCCTGATTCGTTAACTATTTTTTGCCTGTTTATCTATTTTATCTGTCAGCTACTGACAAGATAAAAAAATCCTCTAAAGTATTTTTTTTACACACTAAGGAAAGTAAATATTTAGAAATTGTCTTTTACTCAATCTAGGACGTACATGTCTACGTAATTTCGACGTACATATTATAGCTTTATACTTTATTTAATAGACAGTGAGCGCTTGGTTTCCAAGAGGCACGGGTTCAAGTCGCGCTTAGTACAAATTTTTATTCGTTTTTAAATAAGATTATAAAAACTCTAATAAATATATATTAGCAAGCAAGTTCACCACTAGAATTTATTAACTTGAATTCCAAGCGTTCCACCATAAATTAAACCAATGTATGTTTGTAATTTATAGTTATTATAATTTATATTTTTTTTCTTATTTATTAATATACAACACAAAAATATATATAGAAAATATCATATAATGATAGAAAATGTGTACAAAAGATACTATCTCTAAAAGAAATCTCTTCCCGAAACTCTTGAATTTGAGACGTGCTAAAAGAATCGATACAGTTACCTGTATGGGTTCAGTACACTATCTTTATTAAGTGGTATATAACTACGTTAATAATAAAATTAGTTATAATTTAATTATTAACGTAGTACAGTACATATTTAATATATAAATTCGCAATACGGTACACATCGCACTCTTGCCAACTTAACCGCGGCTCATAATTGATATTTAAAATGATACGTAAATGGTGGACGCCGTGTAGGGAAGTTGTATTTAGGACATGCGTGTTGATAAGAGTAGCTTCTATTCTTCTATAGTCATGGATTGAACGGCCGCATACTTTAAAGTACTTGTGAATGTTGGATTATAAATATGCAAGTAGGGTAAGAATATATTCATATAGCAGACAAGCAGAAGGAACCTGGGAACCTAGTAGGTATCACTCCGTTCCCATTAAGCTTTTAGTGTTTAGTTTTAGTGGGTAGTAAAATATTCAATTTTTTCCATTGACCAGAATGGAGATCGAATCCACAACCATCGCGGCAAAAGAGTGGTGTTAAACAATGCGTTCCCCACGTACCGCTCAATTTTTGTGTCATTGGTTGATGAATGGAACTCAACGCTGTGATTAGTCTTTATCTTTACCAGAGTAAAGAAATAAAAATAATTCATTCCACCAAGCGGGAATCGAACCCACAACCATTGGATCTGCAATTAAATGCTTTCTCACACCGCCATGACGACTTCAAAGAAATATTTTAATAAATCGAATATTACCTTTTTTTTCTATATTCATTAAAATTCTATACACGTAGACTGTTGAGTGATCATTTCTGTGAACATATCAGCAAATAATACGCGTCACTCTTGTTTTACATAGGATTTAGGCTGGGAGCAACGCACCACTTTACTTATACAATACCTTTTTGACCTCTTTATACAAAATTGTATGATACCTAGTAGGTAGGTAGTAAGTAGGTAGCTACTAGAAGAACGAATGAGTTTATTAACTCGATAACTCTGTACACAAGTAGTAGTCTTGGGGTACAAGCGAGTGGAAATAGGGGTCGCAATATCGGACCATTCAAGCAAAACCGGGATTTTCGATATCGACTTNGTTTTGGATGTTTTTGGGATAGGGATCACTAGTGCGTGGTGCCATGCATCAGGAAATTCACTGGAGGACAAGGAGAAGTTAAAGATATGGGATAAGACAGGAAGAACAGCATTAAGCGATAACAAAATCATACGACGACTAATGTTATCAGAGCCAGTAGCATCTGATTTAATAGCTATAACGTGCTTACGGATTTCTGCCGAAGAGATGGGTGTGAAGAGGAAAGGAGGTGAAGGATTTGAAAGTAGCGACAGTGAGCGAAGGGGTAGGTAGTAAGTAGGTACCTACTAGAAAAACGAATGAGTTTGTTAACTCGATAACTCTGTACACAAGTAGTAGTCTTGGGGTACAAGCGAGTGGTTGTATACGTGACAAGTTGTGAGTTCGATTCTCACTCGAAGAAAATTAAATATTTAATGTTTTTATTTCCTCTCTCTAGTCTCGCGGCAAAGCGCAGCGATGGCTTTCACCACTCAACACGCTCACTCCAGAATTCGGCGGATAGCGGAGTGCCCACAGTCTCCCTCTGCTTACCCTGCTATATGCGGGATACAGCGTGAAACTAAAAAAAAAATATACCTATAATTGATAGATCACGTCGGTAGTACGTATGTTATTTATTAAAATACTTGAACGTGCCCGTGATGTCGTTTGTGTGGGATCTATGACAAGTCTCACTCAGGGAATGATTCTTTTTCATTTCCCCGCTGTAAAATCGAAACAAGGCGCAGCGTTTAGCTCTGCCCCTTAACACACAATGAATTTCGAAAATTGAGCAGAATTACCGAAATGACTTCATGTAGTAGAATTTCAGACAGGAGCTAGTATTGTTTTAGATTTCTATAGATTTTTTTTTATAAAAATACCTCATCGCTTATCTCTATGTCGTCTTGTATTAAGAGCAAAAGGACAAAAGTATTACAGCCTCTGACTAAACAAATTTCAAAATTAAATCAGATTAAATTTAGCAATACATTGATAGTTTTTAACGAGAAATTCTTTATTTTTCTACGCAAAATCTTCAATGGATGTTGATAATAGAAGTGTTTACGAAATATTTGTGGTGTGATAGTACAGTGTTGTTATCTCAAGGTGTGGACGAAACGTTTTAACGTTTATCGAGCAGTCTCTGATGAGTTTGTTGTAATCTACTGCGCACGCGCCGGTGCCGAGTAACAGGGTATCAGACAAGGCATATAATCCTAAATAATTCATAAATATTCAAAATATATAGTAGGATAGATATATTTTTCTTGTATATGTAAATTTATTAAAAATGGAATTATTAAATGTATTATTTATTATTTAATACATATTTTATTGTTTAACATAATAAAAAATGTAATACACACGTACTATAATATATAAAAAGAAATGAAAAAAATCCTCCCTGTTCAATTAATATATGTACTTGAATAATTTAGTAAACTTACTTAGCTTATACCATATTTTTATATAAGCATATATTTAAATCCATCGTTTTCTTTGTTCACTAAAAAAATATTTTAATAAATTGAAAATTAATTCTGCTGTTAAAAATCTTTTATACTTTTAATAGTATATACTACTTGGATGCCACTTCTGTGCTTTATTTAGCTCTGGCGGATGTTGGATTCATCTCATGAGCATTCGCCTCTTATCTCGCGCAGTAAAACTGGAGGCAAGGAGCTTTAACTAATTTCACCTAAGTTTCTGTTTTTAGAAAAAGCCACTGTCGAGACTAAAAGGTCGCATTTTTGGAATATTTAGTTACTTTAAATGTTTTGTTGAAGATAAAATTGGCTGAGTGACAAATCTGGCGGCGCTAATAGGACATATTATCTCTACAAGAATTTTTTTTCTTTAAATATGTCCATTGAGCTTGAGCGTTTTCCCTCTGCCTAACCTGCTGTGTGTGGGATACAGCTAGCTAGGTAAACAAAGCACGACGTTGAGTTCCGCTGCCCAACAAGCCGTGTCTCAAACATTGGTCGGTGCTTGGGGAAAAGAGATACTTAACACTAGGTTCCCTCTACTATAAAAATATCCACTCCTTAGCTATAATGTACAGAGAACCGTTTCTAAAATCGAAAGCTCTACAATCCCGTATTCACCATAGGTACATATGTAAGTATAATTTGATATGTATTAGCGTAATAGCACAATTGGAGGCGGTCGTGGGACACTCTCCACTCTTATTCCATTATCTTGCCGTTTCTAGGATTTCTCGACAGATTCATGGTATTTTGTGTAATTTTCCATATGTGACGACACAACTTACTCAATATATTTTTTATTTCTTTGTTCTTTTGGTGGCGCAATGCTTGTGTATTCGAATCACACTTGGGGGAATGATTTAATAAAAAAAATCTATTGTATAAAGCGCAGCATTGACTTGCGTCACTCATCAATGAACGCCCAAGGAAGTGGAGAACGGAGTGCCTTTAAGTAGGCTGCCTCTACCTTCGCTACTATATGTAAACAATAGAAACTATAATAATTATGTTAATAATTAATATCTTGTTCTGCTAGTCTCTTTAAGTAACTCGGTATACTGCGCGTAGAGGGTAAGCAAGGGGAACCTAGTTAAAACACTCCGTTTCTATTAAGACATTTTCGTATAACGTTTTGAGGGGTGGAAATCAACGCTGTGTTCTGCCTCATTATCCCAGTTAGGAACAAAAAATATTAAATATTTTATTTCACGGAGTGGGAATCGATCCCAACCATTGCGTTTACAGTCCCACGTTTGTGCCTCTGCACCGCGACATATCCATAAACTTTACTGCGTTACATACTTATTTAGAAATACTTATATAGAAAAAGTAAAAAAAAAATTGAACGTAGCGGGACTCGAACCCGCGCCTCCTGGAAATCGACCAGGTTTTTCTTCCTAAATGTGGAATAACACTTTAAAAATGTTAAAAATACTTCGTGACATTTTCAAATACTGCCCAGAACATGTAACAATTTTATCCTCACATTAGCATAATATACCTTTTAAGTACATCAAATTAAGAAAATAAAATATAAATAGCAAAACTAATTTCATAGAAATATTAACATTTACGCAAAGTCTGATAAGAACTTCATTAATGTGAACGATTCCCTTGAATTAAGGTTTGTTACAGAATGCTTAAAACGAGTTAGGTCGAATAATAATGTGGTAAAAACGGGAAATTAGTAAAATAGTTACTTTATTTAATTATAATTATAATAATAGAATTACATTTATACATCAAACCAACGTTTAAATATTTCTTATTTAATTCCGTAAAAAAAATTATACATCTAACTGGTAGGAGAGAAAGTAAAAAAATAACTACACAGATAAAATTAATATAATAGATACAACTCTAAGTTACGGTCAAACCTTTTTTTTTTAAATCGGACTCATTGGAAAACAACATCAAATGATCAGCTATTTTACGTAAGCTTAGCCGTCAGTGTGTCACCGCGACACACTATCATTCTTTTGTTGAAATGATGCCTTGAGAGAAAAACTAGCTAATATATAGTAGTGTATTCAATTATATACATACCTATACATATTACAAGTTTAAATTACCTATAGTCACAAGCTAAATTTGTAAGAAAATCGAGGTCGTCGTGGCACAGTAGTCGTGAGACACCGTCTCACTATAAACGTGATGATTCTTTACCTCGCTTTAGTAAACATACAACAAGATTGAGTTCCGAGGCTCAATTGTATATTAAGTGGCGGAACTCTCTGTCTCTGTCTCGAAAGTCGACCAAATATGGAGGAACGGTGAGTCTTAGCACTAGAATCTCTGTCTAGCTTGCTATATGTGAGATATAGCATAAAGCTATATACGTAACGTCCATACAATACAGCACAATAACACATACCTACCCTAGGTAGTTGTAGTAGAAGTAGTACACATAAAATACCCTCAAAAACAATAGAAATCGAGAAATTACTTCCCCGTTCTCGGAAGCCAGGCCGCAGTTATCCGGCTTTTAGCTGCACATAAAAAGAGCAAGCCCCGCTCTCCCCCATCACGCGGGAGGGCGAGCTCAATCGATATGCAAGTATAATGTACCTGGGATACCATGATACTTGAGAAATGTAGGACTTGAATGGAGTAAAGATGTTTTAGGTTAAGTTTTTTTTAGTTTCACAGAGACAGACGGAATCTAGTGTTAAGATATTCTGTTCCCAATTTCCTGTCGAACAGGACCCACAACCGTCGCGTTTACAGTCTCATATTGAAACTCTTAAACCATATTAATCTCGTAAATTAGTACATTTAGTTTTATAGGTTTTTGGAAATCTAATATTTTGAACACTTTCGAACATTCTGCAGTCTTTACTACTTTACTGCAGTCTAAACTTTATAATACTAAATATACGCGTTTTAATGATTACATTTTCTTCAGCTTCACGTTGTATCCAGCATGTAGTCTAGTGTTAAGACCTCACTTACCACTAAAAGTTGCCTCGCTACCAGAGCGAAGAAATGAAAATATTAAATATTTCATTCCACAAGTGGGAATCGAACCCACAACAGTAGCATTTACAGTTACAAACTAAATAATATTCCATTTTCCATCCTCCCCCGCACATCATGGTCACTGCATACACCCTCAGGTGAGGTATCTGTATCTGTGTGCGCGCTGCGTGTGTGTGCGCGAGACTCGGTGGCGTCGAGCTGTAGATGGGAAATGTTGAGAATTGGCGCGAGTTTTATGAAAATATGATTTCTTTTTAAGTAAATAGAAAGTCATTCTTACTATAATATATGATACTTTAATATTTTTATAGTTTTACGTCTATTTGGAAGTATTTGCCGCAACGACGTGATATGATAATACAAATTATTATCAGCAAGGAAATTTAAATAATTCATACTTCAGAAAACAAGCTTCAGGAAAGCGATCCTTTGCAAAAAGCTTTTAAGTAGTATGGTATGAGCATTTTAATAACTTAAAACAACTTAATATTTTAATAAATTATCCTCGCTCAACGGTTAAGCTTACAACGAAAAATATCTGTTCATTTCGCGCTTGAATATTATTAACAATTTATCTCGATTTCAATATTATTGAAATGTCTTTATTAAACACAATCGCATCAGGTATAATGTATCTATCGTGACGCAGTAGCACATCATCTGACTGTAAAAACGTTGGTGTTGGTGTTGTTGGTCGTCGGAGTTGAAGTTGAACCAATAGGTTCAACTTCAACTCCGGGAATTGCATAAGTTAAATTTGTTCGATTTCGTCAGAAAACAAAACGCAGCATTGAAGGCCGCCACTCGACAATTGAGTATTATGTGGGGAGTGGAGTGTCTAAGCACTAAGTTCCCTCTGCCTATCCTGCTATATGCGGGATACAGCATGAAACTTTTAAAAATATCTGTTATACCATTTCTCCCACAATCGACTATACCGCAAAGCAGGCGGGTTGTTTTTAATATTTCATCGTTTCAGCACGCGCCTCTCGTGGGAGCTACTATAAGATAAACATAAGCTAAACACACTTTATACTCTAAGATAAAGATTATAAGGTTCAAAATCATATAATATAAACTTTCAAAGTATGAGTGTCCAGTGACACACCCTTTATTTGGTTTGTCGTTTTATGGATTATTAAAAAAAATTTGCTACAACGATAGCATCTGGGGTTTTTGTTGGTTAGAAACATACATTTTATATTTGTCTTGTAACAAACGTCAGCTACACGCTTTTTTCCATATAGAAGGGTAGGTGGTGGGAACCTAGTGTTACGACAATTAGTTACTCAGGAACTGACCATATTTCGAGTTGAGAAACTCAACGCCGCTCCGTATCCACAGTGGGGTCTCTTTTTCTATCTTATGTTATTTGACGGCGCCTAATGCCGCGCTTTTTTTGCAAGAGGACAAGAGAAGAGAAACAAAAATAATATTAATTTAACCAATTTTATAATGAGTCCAGTTATGGCGTAGGGACAAAAGGGTGTGGCTATGAACGCGATAGTTACAATTCTTCGGTAAATGGGTAACGGAGTGTCTTAACACTAGGTTCCCGCTGCCTATCTTGCTGCGTGCGGGATACAGTGTAAAGTTGAAAAACTGTTTTTCTTTTATTTTTACGTTTCATCCCTTATATTATAGAGAAACCTAATAAAAAACTCCGTTCAACCTGACCTGCCCTTAAATAAACAACATTCCTTTACATAACACCTGACCTGAAATTGCACTAAGTTCATAATTCGTAATGAGAAACAAAAACATAATTTATATGTAAATGTGTTTACTCTCACTCGCTCTAGAGTACAGAGGCAGGTTCCCATATCACAATCATCACAACACAACACAATGCTAATCAATATGCATATATACATACATACGTAACAATTACATTTTATCTTAGTTATGTGATGTTTTTTACTCAATTCTCAAAGGCTACGTTTCGCTATTTTATAGAGTTCATGAAATGCTGTATACGCGATGGTTGCAGGTTCCACCTCCACTCAGGGTAGTAAGTATATGTTACCTATACTTAACTCATGTATACTAAATTGCGATATATTTAGTTATGTTTATTAAATGGAAAGTTATGACTAAATGACTGCTTATGTCGTGAAATGTAAAAAATGCATCAAATTAAAATATTAATATATTAATTATATTATAATTATGTACAATAGTTGTTTTTGTGTCTAATGGTAGGCAGAGAGAATCTTGTCTTAAGAAATAACATCGCGTGTTGAGGAGCAGAACTCAACGACGCCATTTGTATTCTTGCTTGATATGAAAAATTATCCATTTTCTTCAGTCGATATGGAACTCAAAACCATAGCACAGTCAACCTCCACTGCGCTGTTACATCCACAATAATAGTTTTACCTGTAATATTTCTTAAAAACCAACACATATTCTTCATTAACAATAAAAATGGCGACCAAAAAAAATCTCAACAAACACATTGTAAACAACTATAAAGAATATTAACAAATACTATTCACAACTTATACGTTACACTAATCCCTTCAAAAAGACCCTAAGATAAGGTCAAACTAGATTGTATGTATTCAAAAGACACCTTTTGTTACAGCACGCCAATCCCTGTTTTTCAATCGTACGCTTTTGTCCGGGGTGTGGTCCAGATGACCCTAAGGTTACTTACTGACCAAGGGTCAGTCCGGTCAGTCTGTGATTAAATTAATTATATGCTATATAATTCTCCTTAGTTGTAATGTATGAGGCGTGCTCTGAAAACGACCGAAACATTTATTATTAGGTCTTATTCATGGTTGGTCATTATATCGAATTAACTTCTTTTAATAAATATTTGTAAGCAGTTAAGTAAAGATTACGTATTTTTTATTAAAAATACACATCAATTGCCTTTAAGAAATAAAATAAATATTTTGAATTAAAAATCAAGCCACTTCTTTTCTTATAATACTTCAATCCCATTTTTTTCAATCGTCCGCTTTTGTCCGGGGTGTGGTCCAGATGACCCTAAGGTCGTCACTGGCCAAGGGTCAGTCCGGTCAGTTTGTGATTAAATTAATTATGTGCTACATAATCTTACATTAAAACTATTATAGTGTATGGAGCGTTCTCTTAAAATGAAAGATTTATTATCAATTATTCATTTGTTGGCTATGATGTGGAGTTGTGTTTTTTGTATTTTTTAGTCGGAATGTCTCGTTAAGCAAAGAAATCATAATGAGGAGGTACTTTAATTATATGAGACGATATTTTAATTATATTTAATTTAGGGCTTCTTTTGTTATAGTCTATTTTTCAATCATCCGCTTTGTCTGAGGTTTGGTGCAGATGATTCTAACGTCGTTATTGACCAAATGTCAGTTAGATCAGTTTGTATAATAATAAAATCAATTATATGCTACATAATCCCCCTTAGTTGAAATACGCTCATTGAGGCATTTTCTTAAAAAGAACATAAAAAAATGATATTAGTTTATGTATGATGGTGACATGAAATTATTTTTTATAGGTTAAAAATTGATGTACAAAAATAAATTGATTTAGTTGTAATTTTAAGTTTAATCTCTTAAATAATTGAGGCCGGTCGTGGCGCAGCGGCACAAAGTGTGACTGTAAAACCGATTGGTTGTGGGTTCGATCCCCATTCGAGGAGATGAAATATTTACTTAAATTTATATTTCCATTTCTTCGCTCTGGGGGTCGACGCAAAGCGCGGCGTTGAGTTCTGCCACTTAACACGTAATGCCTCCAGAATTCGGCAGAAAGTGGCGAACGTAGTCTTTCACTAGGTTCCCACTGTCTACTCTGCTGTGTGCGGGATACAGCGTAAAGCTGATAAAAAAATCGCTTGAAAGTAATTTATAATATTTAAATGTAATATTGGAAGATGTATTTTTAGCTCTACCTGTATCCGGCATATAGCAGGGAAGATAGAGAGTATCAAATGTCAAGACACTCCTTTCTTAGCTTTTCACCCGCATTGGACAAATTAATTGGAAAATAACTTATTCCCCTGAGTGGGAATTAAACCTGCAACCGTCGCTTTTACAGTGACACACTGTCTATGATAGAATTTGTTATTTGTTATACTATAACAATAAGATGATATTAAGAGTTTTTCTTTTGTGCAATAACAAGAAGATATTAACAATCGAACGTTATACAACTATAAGTACTTATCGCATGATAAATATCCGAGAATAATCTATAATATATTAACGTAACAAACATTATAAATCCTAACTCTTCTATTTCCGTGTATTTCTATTATTTTTTTTATTTATATTTTTATAATTTACTTTTTATATAAATAATATAATTGTAAAAGAATTATATTATACTAGAGGGCGCGCGCGGCTTCGCCCGCTTATTAGGAGTTAATTCTAAAAAAACCACGAAACACGTGTTAAATATAATAATAGGTAATAAAAAAAGGTAATAAAAAAATATTTTTAACAGTCTGAATTGAAATTTAATTTTTTAAAGATTCAATTTTTTTTCCATACAAACTTTCAACCCCTATTTCATCCCTTTAGGGTTAAAATTTTTCAAATTCCCTTCTTAGTGGATATCCAGAATATGAAAATAAACATCTGACCAAATTTCACGTTTCTACCATCAGCGGTTACGGCTCTGCGTGCGTCTTACCTCTGTCAGTCAGCACAAGTCCTTTTATATATATAGATATTTTTTTCTTAATTGATCTTTTCTATGTTGTTTTTACCTTTGTTAACATTGAGCATATAACTTCTTTAATACAAAAATACAATGAACATGTTAATAAGTATTATTTATTATAAAATAAGAGAAAAAAACTGTCGAGGCGGAGAGCATAAGCGTGTAAACACTACGTTTGTGGGTTCGATTTCCACTCAGGGGAACGAAATATATAATATGTTCATGTCTTCATTTTCGTAGCCAGGCAATGCGCGGCGTTGACTTCTGCCACAAGATAACACAAATACCGTTTGTAGTCTCTTATTGGCAACTAGTTGTTAGTATTTGGAAAATGTTTAAAAAGAAATAGTACAATTGGAATATTAAAAAATAATCCCTATCTCTTATATTTTTCTAAGTCCAGCTGCCAACAAACAATGGCATCGGCAAGGGCCGTTACGTGAAGAAACTTAATTGCTTATATTTGCATAAACACCTCGGGGGATGTTGCAAAAACTTAACAATAAGCTTTTATATGATATACGCTTTGGTGATTGATTGCGCCTGGTTACAGCGCTGAAGGGTTGAAATGGTTGAGAATGTCTTGGGCTTTCGGTGTGTTAAACTGCTATCTGAAGATGGCAATGGTATTTTTAAAATATTTTTACTCAAATGTTTTGTTAGGATTAAGAAAGATGAGTCACTCGATTCTCTGTTGACAAGATATTTGGGGAAAATTTTAGAATCAAATAAGGCTTCACCAACTGTATCGTTTTCTTTCATTTTATTAAAAAAAATATATATGTTTGCGCAACATGCTTGATATAACATAGAGAAAAAATGGAAAATATTCTAAAAAAAATGTAATAACCCTATGTTAATAACTCTACGAAAGTTTTTGAATAGTCAATTTCTCATATCACAAGCTGCAAATATCTGTATATTCTCCACGCATCTCACCTGAGATAAAAGATTTAACAGTATACACGCCACTAATCCTATCAAACACAGCATCCCACAAAAAAACAAGACATACCGAAGCAAAATAAAGCTAAATTACCATAAACAACACATTACGAGATGGCGGTTGTAACCGGTTGCGACCGGTTCTGTCCGGAAATTGTCAGTTCCGACACTCAGTCCTTTGTTTTTTTTCCGAGCCACAATAGACCCGGTAGTAGGGTCTTAAGCGATTAAGCTCAGGTCAAGAATAGGATGGACAAAAGGACTGCAAGACGCATTTTGTTTGTTGTAATTGGTTTTGATCATAGCTGGGCGATATAGTTCCCATGGCGAGAGAAGGGTTAAATGTGCTTAATATTTATTTAAGAATAATTACGTATTAATCTCTAACAATGCATTTATATATCTTTCTGAGAAATTAGTAGAGTAGTAAATATAACAGAATGATTTTTCATAAAATAACATTTAAATAATTTTTGTGAATGAAAATGAGATATTGCTTAATTTTCAGATATTTAATTATTAGATATTGCTTAATATTATAGTTATTTAGGCAGCATCACCTATAGTTAAAGGTTAAGTGTTACTAAAAGGTAAATACCTTTTAGTAAAAGATGCTGTACCTACAGTAAATTTAAAGTATCTTGATTATCAAAATTTAACGTCAACATGGCGAAGTTAGATATAATGTGAAGCACATTTTCTTGAAAATGTCTCTCTGTGTAACCTGCTGGGCTAAAAAAAGATAGAAAAGTGGCATAAGTAGAACTAACTGAATGTTAAGATTTTTCAAATCAATAGAAGCAATAGTTCCTGATGAGAGCGTTTTGCATAGTACAAGCATTGCGAGGTAGACAGAGGGATCCTGGGATCTAATGATAAGACACTCTGTTCCCATTAAAACATTTCTGTTCTTACTTTCTGCCGAATTCTAAAGACATTGCGTGTTGAGTGACGAAATTCAACGCTGGCAAAGACAAAACAAAGACCGAGAAAATGAAAATATATAATATTGGATTTCTACGAATGGGTATCGAACCCACAGCAGCGTTTACAGTCACATGCTTGTAGGGCATAAGCACAATACGCTACGACTGGCGCACCCATGTAACTTAGTAAACAAACTATTTTATGTACAAAGAACTTTTCAAATCAATATAGGCAACAGTTCTTAGGAACTATTCCAAACAAAATTAACTGATTAAAGTATTTAACCATACAAACTCTTTAGATTTATAATATTAGTATACATTTAAACAAAACAGTTAAACTTAGCATATGTTTATTATAAAAAAAGTCATAAAGACCGAGATAAAATAGTAGCGGAGCTGCCTGGGAACGGTCAAAGGTCACATCTCGGCTACCGAGTCACTTTACTTGGAAAGCCGGTGTGAGAATTACATAATAAAGTCTAATCCTCATTACTTAGAAGTAATATAAAATCTTGTTGAGAAAACTTTGTTGTGGATAATCGTTTTTTTTTAGATATTAAGTTAAAAAACAAAATCACTGGGTTTGTAGTTTTATTTCACCACTAACTTTTTAGCTTCACGCTGTATCCCATATACTGTATGCACATTGTAGCAATAGACAGAGGGAACCTGGACCCTATACTTAAGATACTTTACGTCCCCATTAAAGCACTTCAGTTTCCTACTTTGCGCCAAATTCTGGAGCCATTCCGAGTGGCGTGCTTTGTCTCGACACCGGTGTGAAGAAATGAAAATATATTATATATATACTTCATTTCCTAGAGTGGGCATCGACACAACCTGTCGCGCTTGCAGTCATATGCGTGTATCCCTGCGCCTCGACTAGCTTCAATTTATTAGATCTTACTCCTTATAAAATCTTCCTTATTTAATAAGAATTTATTATTTACATTATATGTTTGCGAATGCCTATCTAGACGCGCGGTAGCGCGTCATTCCAAGTTCATCGAAATAGAACTGGCGAGCTGTACCATGTGTAATATTATACGAACCATTTGGGGTCACTTTTGACCCCCGCGTAGTTTAAAAAAATATTCCACATGAACCTATCAAATTTTGCTCATATTTATATACTGAGGCCGACGTGGCGCAGCGGCTCATGGTCTGATTGTAATACCTGAGGGTTGTGAGTTCAATTTCTACCCGGGATAATCAATTATTTTTATGTACTCGCTCAATTCGTAATTTTTCGAAAATTGAGTTGAAACTCGGAAACGAAATATCTCAGCCGTTCATTTTAAGAATTGGTTAAGCAAAGATACAAATCATTTTCTCCATTTTATTCTACGTTTCGCTTATTACAAAATAAACGGAACTCGATATTGATTATAAAAGCTTAACAGCGAATGTTAACGCTGCACTTAGTTTCAACCTAACTACATATTTTCAACATTTCATTTCACTTTTCAATATTTCATTTCACTACTACGGTGATGTACAATCGTCGTTGTCTTAGTTACTAATACTTTTTTAGAATTCATGAAAAATCAAAGTGCAGCCTGACTTCGCCCGAATATATTTAGCGTAGTAAAGAAATAATTACAAACATGTTGTATAAAATTCTAAGAGAAATTTAATTAGAATTCATTCATATTAGAAATTTGTCATTTATAAGATACTTTTTTCAAAAAAAAATTTTAATCACATCCTCGGTTATATCTATTGTGTTCCTGTATTACCTCATATAAATGTACATAATACATCAAGCAATATCTTGAATTTGGGTAAAAAGCGAAAAATCGAGTGTTTTAACACTAGATTTAAGAAAAGTTATTATTTATGAATAAGCTCGAATCCTATCATCAATTGTTCTATTTTTTATTATTTTTTATAACAGCCTACTGTTTTTATTACCTACTTTCTGCACGATTCTCGAGACATTGTACATTGAGAGGCGAAATTCAGTGATAGGGAAGGAATTGAACCCACAACAATTGAATACTGCCAATGGATTGCCACTGCACCTCGATATCCTTCAATAAATATACAGTACCATTAAAATATAACAATAAAACAAAATTTAATTAACATCATAATCTCTCGGCTCTCATCCGCATCTCAAATCTGACGCTTCTCAGATACAACGGCCATTGTTCCCCAATTTACATCAAGACGTAAACAAAGAGCATCCATTTATCTTTCGCATACTAACTGACCCATTTCTATTCTGCAAACCCTTCCAAGCAAAATTTCCCACTGTCCATCCATACAATGACCGAAACCCTTGCGCTGCTGGTTATGGGAAACTTTCTGCTCTAATTTTGCATTGTCCGAATTATATAATGGAGCAACGTATTCGCCATTGGCGTTTTTATATGCTTTTAATATCGGTTATAATAACCTCACCTGAGTCCAGAACCTACTGACCGTTATACGTCATTTTAACATGTGACATTGGTCATAGCAAGTAATAAATATAGTTTTTACATGTTTTTATTACAAAATGAGGGCCGTTTTGTTTTTATGTAATTTTTATTTTACGTTTGAAAATATATTGAACGATATGATGTTAATTAAGAAGAATAACAATTTCTAGGAAAATTATGTTATTTATTATTTTAAGTCAATTATCAGAGACAGACACGGTCTAGACAATCGTGTTCTTGTAAAAAACGATTAAAGATATGTGTGTATCGAATAGATTTTTTATTAATTTTAAGTGTGTAAAACACACTTATACCTATATTATTTTTACAAATATTCTGTAAAAATTCTATACATTTTTACAAATTGCTGTCATTTAAATACGATAGTAATATCTTAAGGTTATCGCGATTTTCCATCAAACCGTTGATACACCGGTCTCACTTTAATTGTCCTTTAAATTTCTAAGGGTCATTCGTACCCCGCTCAGGTAGCCAACCCGTGCTGACCTGCAAACACAATGGAGAGGTCACACAACCCTTACGCCGGTTTAAACAGCCCAAAATCGGTGCAGCGTGATTGATAGGGTCAACCCCGCGTCAAATGACCGAAGTGACCCGAGCCTTAGAAAACCACCCCTTTCTTACAAGGCATTATTTGTAATCCCTTTCGCGAATCTATTCTATTGTGCATCATCTATTCAGTTTCTATCGGACGTTCGTTTATCGAAAATTCGCGTTCGTGAGAACGATCTAGTTTCTTTGCAAAACTGTAACGTCCGAAGGACAAAGACGTAAAAAGGATGGGAAAGTAGTCTACTACTGTCTACTAGACAAAAGAGTGGACTCTTTTTAATGATTTGCTTTGTTAGCGCTGCTTTGATACAGTTTTTGTGTGGTCATTTGTGACCGTTGGGCAACGGATTTGGCGATATTATATAAGTCTGCACGTAACGGTTAGGTGTTACAACGGGGATGCAATTGGTGCGAGAGGCTCGTATGCACTAATGTATGAAAATTATAATATTTGACAATCTGTTTTAACCTATAAGAAATTATAGCAATAATACAAAAAATGCATATGTTTACACTTATGATAGTTTAAAATGTCATTTTGATTTTAATTGTTTTTGATAAATCAAACTTTTGAAACTTTTGAAAATTTATTTTAATAGACACGGAAAAAAATCCTACTATAAGCTACGATAAATTAAAGTTTATATATTCTTATATCTTGACACTGTAATATGATCGTAACAACAATTATAACCAATAATCATCATAAGTTATTACTTATGGTGATTATTGGTTTGAAGTTTATACATAAGAAATATATTAAATAATCATAATAAGAGGCCGTTGTGGGGCAGCGTCAAAGCGTCTGACTATAAGGAAGTCAATTATGGCTTTAATTCCCACTCGGAAAAATGAAATATTTCATACACTCGCTCTGATAACGCAAACGTTTCGAAAGCTAGATGGAAAGTGAGGAACGGAGTGTCTTAACTCTAAATTCCATATGCCTACCCTGCTATATGCGGGATGACATGATAATATATGAATATATTTATTAAATGGCACCAAATATATTAAATGGAGTTTCTTAGTTTTCATGCAGCATTAAGTGTTTAATAATAAAACTTCAATAAAAGACACGGCAGAGGAAACGGCGTGGGAGATAGGGGTGCGACCGGACACCTGTGTGTACGCCGCGTGACGCTTTTGATACTTTTACATATTATTATTATTGAAGGCGAATAAGGCTTGTAAGAACACGAAAATATCCTTTAAGTTTAAAGTTAGATACAATCAACATTACAGTCGTTGTGTGTGGCGCAATGGTACACAGTGTGGTTGTAAACGCGGTGGTTGTGAGTTCGATTCAAACTCGGGGGATGATTACATTTAGTTTATTTTGCTAAGCCATTTCTCTCATTTTTTTATAATAGCTTCACGCTGTATTTTGCATATAGCAAGCAGTAAGCAGAAGGAACCTAGTGATAGATTACTCCATTCCCAATAAGACACTGTTCCCCATTTTTATCTCTATTAATATTAGTAGCATATTGCTTTGTTAAAATTACGTGTTTGTTCAGAAGACAGTTACAGAACACTTTCATTCATATTTAAATTACTTTGTATAAAGATAATTTTATTTGTTCTAAGTATAAGTAAGAATGGAGGCCGTCGTGGCGCAGGGGCATAAGCGTGCAGCTGTAAACGTGACGATTGTGGGTTCACCTCCTACTCGGGGGAATGAAATATTTAACTTTTTCATTTTCCTGCTTTGGTAACGAGGCAGAGCGCGGCGTTCAACTCCGCCACTCAATAATGGCACTCAATAATCGTAATGGCTCCAGAATGCAATGAATAACTAAAGTTAAAAGTGAATTACAATATTGTGAAAATATTCTTATACACTTAAATATGAGTTAATATAATGTAAACATATTTAGAGAGAATCTATGTTTCTTATTTTTAATATTTTAAAGTTTTAGTTACGAGTTTTTTTTACACTCGGGATAGAAAGATATGTTTTTAAATGTGTTTAAATTGAGTTCCAAGATATTCAAAACAAATTCTACATAAAATTTAATATTCATTTGGTAACTAAATTGATCTGTGCAGTCTTTAAAATGTTTACAAGATAAAAAAGTTTCATAAATATAATGGAAACGGTTTAAGGATATTATTAAAATAAATAAAAATATCAAAATCTGCCATTTGGTGCGGGCGATCGACGTTGTCTTGAGAGGAAGCCTCGGTGGAAAAAACCTTTTTTAACGTATCTATGTATAATATTATTTAAATAATATAATAACTATAACTTGAATCCAAATATGTATGAATGTTAATCAATACAATTATTGAAACTATTCTTATTAGAGTTTATTAGCTTCACCCTGTAACCCGCACACAGCAGTGTAGGCAGAAAGAAAAAAAGAAGGAACCTAGTGTTAAGACACTCCTTTCCTATAAAGATACTTCCATTCCCCACTTTCACATCAGGCGTCGAGTTACGGATTTTAGTGCCGCGCTTTATCTCGTTACCAGAGCGAAATAATGAAAATATTCAATATTTCATTCCCCTGAGTGAGAATCGAAACTACAACCGCTACGACTTACAGTCGTACGCTTGTGCGCCTGCGCCACGACGTCTTCATTAGAATTCGTTTCATTTATTTTTGTAGCGGACAAAAACTAGCCTGATACTACGTTATCTGTCCACACTGCAATGTCGGTAAAAAGCGTAAATTCTTATTACGTAACAAACTGTTTATTTTTATCAATTCTGTAGAAAAAACTATTTTCAAAGCGTAAATCCATATATGGCACACATTAATACCTTTAAACTAAAACAGTATACCGCAGGTTGTTTTCATGCGCACATACATATACACATGCGCAGGCGCAAGCACCTGCCGGCCGCACGTGCCAACTGCTACCCACCCCTGCATCCGGGGACCGCTGGACAGTTACTTTTTTACCTTTTAATATTTTTACTTTTCAACCTTATTCTACATCCTCGCGTTATTGAGGGCATGAACTTTCTTGTGAATCTGTATTTGATGATTTTTTACTATTATATTTAGTACCTTTTTTGGCAGCATTTGATTTGATGAGTGAGCGGAAAATGGGAGAACGCAATGTTCCAACGTAATTCATAATCCTGTTCTGGCAAGACAAAATTCGTAGTTGATTGAATAATATATAAATATTCCCCTTTTTCTTGAAATTTCGAATTTAAGCAATAATGTTAAATAAAATATTTCTATATTACATTTTTTTATCGTAATTTGAGTCGTAGTTTTTAATGTCTAGAGTCGTCTGACTTCCGCCACAATTGATACGTGTTATATTGTGATAAGTACTTGTATAATGAATTCGATTATTTATTATTGTTTAGTTACGCTTTACGCACTAACTTTTTTTGAAATAAGTTTTTATCTGCGGCTTTGTCGTCGTCTTCGAATGGCTATAGCTAAGACAGTGTATGAGAAATGTCACTTAATATGGCCTATATATAGGTTTCTTCAATAAATGAATTATGTAACACAAAAAGAGTTCTTCAATTCGAAAATGTAGTTCCTGAGATTAGCACGTTCAGTCAAACAAACTCTTCAACATGGAAAACGAAAAAAGAATGGGAATTATCTCTTACTTTGCACAATTTAAAATATTTTTTTTTTGTTTTTCATTTATTGCCGATCAACGGCATTGATAATAATGTTTATTTTAATAAAAACCTAAGTGTCGACAATTCTAAATTTATAATAGGCTTAAAAACTCGTTTAATAATGAAGCTATATATTATGTACATACTAAGCTATTGTTTTTTGTAAGGTAATTCGGTAAAATAAGCCGCCAATAATAACATGTTGTCTCAACTGTCATACAAGGTAAAGATCCAATATAGATTAGTTGATTTAACCATGCTCAAAGAAAATATAAAAAGATTACCTTTTTTGAAATTAATATTTTTAAATAGCGTATTAATATCCTTCTAATTTAAACGGTATATCAATACATATAAATATATAAACAACACCTAAAAATTAAAATAAATTGTTAATTTAAGTTAATTTAACCGCCAAAATGAACCGATACGTAACGTCTTCCCAATATGGTGTAAGACGGTGAGTTATAAAATGCAAAAACTACCCCTTGTAAGTCGTTACGTATGAACCGTACAATGCTGCCATGTGTTCGTCCAGGTGAAAGAACTAAAGAATTAAAGTTAATAATAAGTTAAAGTGATAATTTCAGGTGTAGTTGTAGGTGTGAGCAACGTTTTAATGAAATTTGATTGAATGCAACAGAAGTGACTTCTGTTCCAGAATAGCGGGTATATTTATATTTATATGCGTTTGTAAAATCGTTACATAAAGTTTTGTCTAACATAAAGTCTCTAGCTTCACACTGTATTCTGCACATAGCAGTGTAGGCAGAGGGAACCTGGGAACCTAGTGTTAAGGCACTCTCTTCACATTAAAACGTTTTCATTGTCCATTTTCTGCCAAATTCTGGAGGCATTGAGCGTTGCGACAAAATAAAGATTTTAAATATTTCATTTGCTTTGAATGGGAATCGAACCCACAAAATGTGGCGTTGACACGATTGTGCTGCTTACTTACTTATTCTGCTATGTATGGTATACCGCGTAAAGCTAATTAAATATCCTCATTTTTAAAATAAACTAAATTAAAAAACACGCTTTTCCACACCAAGATGATACAAGTGCTATAGAATGTGCTCTTCATAAAATGGAAGAACCTAAGGCCAATATTCAAGTCCTGGCTCCATCATCTCGACACTTAGGTTTGTCAATTGTCGACACTTAGGTTTTTATTAAAATAAACATTATTATCAATGCCGTTGATCGGCAATAAGTGAAAAACAAAAAAAAATATTTTAAATTGTGCAAAGTAAGAGATAACTCCCATTCTTTTTTCGTTTTCCATATTGAAGAGTTTGTTTGACTGAACGTGATAATCTCAGGAACTACATTTTCGAATTGAAGACTAGGTCGTTAATATTGTATTGTCATCTGAGTGGTTCATATTCAGATCCTTACATTATATTAGATACATAGTATGTTACAGCCCACCCTAATAAAATAGTGTTAAAAGAAAGAACTAATGATTCTATACAGACAGTACAGCGCATAGAATATTTTTATTGCACCATTCTTCAACTAATTCATTTGAAACCTTACTAAGGAGTCAAGTAAATGAGTTTGGTACTGAAATCGAACCCACAACCAGTCGGTTTTACAGTCACAATTCGTGCCGCTGCGCCACGACTGGCCTCTGGTTATTGGGCTAGTTAGTGGCGTACAGACTATCTTTACACAAGGTTCCCAGGTTCCCTCTGCCTAACCTGCTAAGTGTGGGATTCAGCGTGAAGCAATAACAAATGGCCTTTAGTTCAGTTTTTGTTAGCTTTTTATACAGTCGGTTTTTATTATTATCCTGTCTTTATAAACAAAAGCCTATCTGTTTCATATAAAGTTTGCTTTTAATAGATATAGAGATAACTAACCAGAAGACATCTATTAACAGCAATATCATTACAAATTTGAACCCATAACTATCAATGGCAAAGCAATGCCAATTAAAATGACCAACTAATTTGCATATTCAATAAAATATTTTTTTTGTATCAAGCAAGCCATACCACGGAGTTACAAAGGCACGTGCGCGACAGGTGGCTGTACCTACAGGTGCAAATTACGTAACTACACTGGAGTGAGATCACTTTGGTCCTTACTTATTAGCCTTGGGTTAATGTCCAGTGGAGGACCGTTTTCTCCAATTATCCTAACTAGCATCGTCACCTGGCCTCGCTCGCAACGGTTGATCGTATTGCTAACTTTGTTTTTATTTGTATAATGTGAAAAAAAAATAGATATTTTTTTATATTCTTAATAAAATATGTAATATAAAATATTCTAAAATATCGATGTTTAATGTATGGGTTTGTGGTAGTGTTTGTCTATTTAGAATGGAGACATAAGACGAACTTGAACTAAGTAAAGTTTAATCAAGTGTCTTAAAATATTAATCAAATACTTGAAGAACCAAAGCGAAACTACTAATAGTACATCAAATATATATTAAATATATATTTTATTATACAAAGTTATTTAAATTTATATTTTCATTTTTTTGCTCTGGCGTTGGGGTAAAGCGCAGCGTTAACTTCCGCCACTCAACATGCAATGCTTCAAGAATTCGGCGGAAAGAAGGGAACGGAGTGTCTTAACACTAGATTCCCTCTGTCTACCCAGCTATTTGCGGGATACAGTGTGAAGCTCATATTTATTTGTAAAATAGCACAAATAAATATAAAAATAAATATATTTTTAATAATGCTTACTTATATTAAGTATATATTATTAAAAAATAAAAACAACAATAATATCTATCTTAAATAATCTTTTTTAGGCACAATCTTCCTTCTATAAATAATAAACAAAAACAGTAGATTTCACGTATTACCTTATAGCATTCCTAAAAGTTTGTTCACACAACGAATCCCGTAATCTTGATGCCTTTAAAGGCGAAATGCTTGGGAGGTGAGTGTCCGCGAGGGGTGGCCAGCACCAGATGTGGGGACATCTGCCGCTTCGCTCCACTGAGTATAACGTCTTCTGCTTAATATACCTGTATGTTCATATGAGTCTTTACTAGAAAATTGTAATGTTTCTTAGTTCGTATAACTAGCCTTTGGATAATATTATATATGTTTTTTAGCTTTACGCTTTATCCAAGCAAACAGTGTCAAAACTCTCTATTCACTATTTCTAACCGAAATAAAATCTTATAAAATCTTATCTAGACACCGTTGTGGATTTCCACTCGGAGGAATTAGAAATATTTCATTTTTTCCCTCTGGCAATAAAGCAAAGCGATTTACATGGAATGCCTTGAGAATTCGGCGGAAGGTCAAGAACAGAAGTGTTTTAATGGAAACGGAATGTCTAAACATTGGGTTCACAGGTTCCCTCTTTCGACGCTGCTGTATGTAGAATACAGCATAAAGCTAACAAAGATTATGAAATCTTGACCTTTGTATAAAAGTTTTTTATAGTTATGAGCAAAAAAGGGAACTAACTTCTTACTTAATCAGACGCTTATCTTATAAGTTACTACGTTCTTATAATGTGTTATTCTTAACTCGATAACTTCTAAGATCAAAGTGTATATTAAAAAAATATATTATTTCAATTTATCATATTTTTCAATATAATCACAAGTCATTTAAATCATTTTCTTTTGTTATAATTATTTAAAAATAAACAACTCTCTTGCCAAATGCAATAATCTTTGGGTAGTGAAAATTGTGATGCAGAGTGAGACAGAGAGAGAGAGCAGAGCTAATAACATAAATAAGTTGTATCAAATTTATAAATCTGTGAAAGGCTTAACACTTTGGCTCTGCATAGAGATATCTGCTTGCTGAGCGTTCCCTGCCGCGTTTATTATGAGGAACTTCATGAGCAGCTATTTGACCTAGTCCCAGTCGTCAAATTTCTTAACAGCATAATATCTCACAAGCTCAATTATCATCTTCAGCAACGGAAACGTCGCTCTCCACTGCTGTGCTGTTTCGTACACTGAGTATAACGTCTTCTGTATGATCATATGCGTCTTTACTAGAAAATTATAATGTTTCTTAGTTCGAATAACTAGCCTTTGGATAATATTAATTATTTTTTTTAGCTTTACGCTTTATCCCGCATATAGTAGAGTAGGCTGTTTCGTAGGAACTTCTTTCCACGTGCCACGCAATTGTGAAGTCACTTCAGGTCGATATGACATGGGTACATTCAAAAAACGAGCTTATATTCATATTAAGGGCCAGTTTGGTTTATCTTCATCTTAAGGGCAATGCACCAGCAGCTCCTCTGGTGTTACACAGGGTCAGGGTCAGTGATCACTTACCATCAGGTGATTCGTACGCTCGTACGCCGTGAAATGTTTGCCTTTAAATTTGAAAAAACATATTTTTTTAGCTTCACACTGAATCCCACAAATATCAGGGTAAGCAGAGGAAGCTTGGCTCTTATAATCTAATGTACTAGTGTCTACACATCGTTTCCATTACGATACTTCCATTCCCCATTTTCCACCGAATTCTGGAGGCATTACGAATTGAGTACCGGAACTCAACGCCACACTTTGTCTCGACACCAGAACGAAGAAATGAAAAATAAAATATTTCATTTCTTCTATTGGGAATCGAATCCACAGCCTAATCGCATATCACGTTTACAGTCACACGCTTGTGCTTTTGCGCCATGATTGGCCTCAATCATATCTACTGGTCCCTAACTCGCCTCCTCGTATTTAATCAAATATTAAATACGTAAAAGTTATCTCCATGTAAAATGACTCAATGTTAAATCAATAGTGGCTATAGATATCTGCCAAAGCACCGCAGTCGGTCGTCCGGTCGGAAGGTAACTCGAGAGGAAGCCTTACCACTTCCACCGTCTCATTACTTATAGATTGTACGCGTTTCAATTTTATTTTAAGGGATGTACTTATAAATAATCTGTTAATTTTTTTTTCTTTCAAAGAACTGTTGGCCTTTAGAGCAGAGGATTCCTTAGGTGGAGATTCGTAGGGTCTGAAAAGCAGATTAGATGGACCGACGAACTGAAGAGGGTGCCTGGTTTTAACTGGATGCGGAAGACGGAGGATCTGGATTACAGTCACACTCTGGGTGAGATCAGTGTTAAAATTGTTGATGCTCCACTTCGTTTGTATGCTTTCATTTTTATTTTAAATTTACACAAAGATATAAAAAAATAAAACTGCTGGAACTTCAGATATATAGCAGAATAGGCAGAGGGAACATAACTATAGTACACTCCGTTCCCCAGGTTCCCCCTAATTCCCGACGCACTGAAAGAGTGGCGAAATTCAACGTTGCGCTCGCCTTGCTGCCAGGCCTACGAAATGAAAATACAAAATATTTCATTCCCCAGAGTGGGAATCAAACTCACGACTGTCACGTTTACAGTCCCACGGCGGTCTCTATATCTAGATAATTATATAAAGAATACCAATAAAAACAAATTTATATGAGCATAAATTCAATGTGAATAGATAGACCTACATACTATCAGCTGTGGTACACCGCAGCTTCCCTTCCGCTGGGAATGGCAATCTCGTCGAGATAACTTATACAATGCATATAACATTGTGGTATATTGTTATTTTATTATTAAACTATTATTTTTTGTGAAAATATATTTATATAAATTATTTTTGTGTTTTATTAGAGTATATTACATAGCAATAGCAATAAACGATGATTAAATCATTTTTCCTCTACAAAAGTCTAAGCCGATATTGATAAAACTTGTTCCATAAGCTGCAGTATTTATATAATGAATAATATAATGTTAGTACCTACACATATAATAAAACAAACATTCTTAGAAATTATTTTTAGGTAGCTCAAATTTGTAAGAATCGTATAAGAATTTCGACATAGCTATATTCCAATTGACCATCATAGCGAGGAGTTATTTTTTTTTTTTAAATAATATCTACACTAACTCCGTCGTGGCGCCGCGCCGAGGCAAAGCATCTGTATAAACACGACAGTTGTGAGTTCGATTACTTATGAAGGGAACGAATTATTCTCATATCCTCTGACAAATAAACACCACACCACACGATACACAATGTCTCGAAAATGGAGCGAAAACTTCGACACGGAGTGTTTTAAAATTAGGTTCCCTCTACCTACCCTGCTATGCGAGAAAGCTGATCTACATAAAAATGTGACACAAATTACTCTACTAATTCGAAATAACAGTTATTAAAAATAATATCACCATTTGTAAACATTGTTTTTCCAATTTTACGGTTCTGAACCGGCAAATTTGAATAAGGGACCAAAGTGATGACCTTTTAATACCTGATTTCAGATAGTTTAGCGAATTTGCATACACTTCGATTTAAGGATATCCGTTATGACTGTTAATAATTCGGAATATTTTATTAGGTAGATTAATTTCAAGGGATACATTATGTATTATATACCTATATTATAATTAATATTGTTCTTGTGTTCAGGTATATGTCTCAGGTAGGTATCTATTTCTTTTATTTTTGTCCATATAAAAAATAACATTCATCACGCGTTGAGTTCGGCCTCTAAACACGCTATACCTTCTATCAGCGGAGAGTGGGGAACGGAGTGCCTTAGCTCTATATTCCTTTTCTTAGCTCTACCAACCCTACTATGTGCGGGATACAGCGTGAAGCTAAAAAGAAGGTAAATCAAAACACGATCAATATAACAAAACTGAGTGTTTTTTTAGCTTCACGCTGTATCCCACGTATAAGGCCTCCGCACTCGGTGGAATGAACTATTTAAAAACTTATTAGAATACATAATACCAACTTCAATAATATTTAATTAAATTCACATAAAAATACAACTAAACTTTTAGCATATGTAAGTAGTAGTAGTAGTAGTATAAATTAATAATTTTTAATTTTGAAATTAAAACTTTCAGAAATGTCAAGCCAGATACGCTTTCCTTTCATTTCTAGACCCATTTTACTGTGCTAAAACCCGGAGCTATCGAATCGTAACATTGCTGGGTGCCTTGGCGATAAATTGCCACTCTTGTATGTCTCTGTTTCCATTGTAGTCGAGCTTAAGATAAATATTTCTGAAATTATGTTTTTTTTCCTTACGCTGTATCCCGCACACATCAGCGTAGGCAGAGGGAACCTAGTGTTAAGACACTTCGTTCCCCACTTTCTGCCGAATTCTAAAGGCATTGCGTGTTGAGTGGTAGAACTCAACGACGCGCTGTTGTCTCGACTAGTAAATACTTTTGAGAAAGACTTTTGACTAGTAAATATTTCGTCTCCTCGAGTGGGGATCGAATCCACAACCAGTCAGTTTTACAGTCACACTTTGTGCCGCTGCGTCACGACTGGCCTCAGTATGTGTTTTTGTCGTCATATAAATTAAACATATGAAAACGTCGTGACGGCATCATTTAACTGTTAACGTAACGGTTGTAGGTTCGATATCCATTTGGCTCAAGGACTGATAAAAGGCCAAAGCGCGGCGTTGAGTTTCGCCACTCAATACGCAATATTTGAAAATTAGGCAGAAAGTGGAGGATGGAGTGTCTTAACACTAGGTTCCCTTTGCCCAACGTTATATAGCGTGCAGCTAATTAAAATACAAATTAAGTCGACGTCAATTTCTACGTGTAATACCGTCATATATATTTTAAGTTGCTGTAGGTATAATGGGAACAAGTGGAGACAGTTTGAACCCGCGTCCAGCGTCACCTGTGCGAAACATAACATGTTGCTAACTGGTAATTTTCTCTTAATCAATACCTTTTGTGAAAGTTTCATTGCAAAATCTTCTTTTTTTTTATTAAACTATATAATATATATTTATTTAGGCATTTATTTTTTAGCTACTCTAGATTTGATTGAACACCATTTATATTCTGATAGAAAAATATTTAATTTTATATTTTAATATTACTTAACATTGAACCAGTCGTGGCCTAGGGGCCTAGCTTGTGTTAATGTAAACGTGACTGGTTGCAGGTTCGTTACCCACTCGAGAAAATTAAATATTTAATTCCGCCGCGCTTTTCCTCACCCTGTAGACGAGGCAAAGCGCGGTGTTGAATTCCGCCACTCAACACAAAATGCGTCCACAATTCAGCGGAAAGTGTCGAACGAAAGAGTTTAATGTGGAAAAATGACGCCCAAAAAATACTTTTTCGTTTCGATATATGTAGATTTTGCAAAGAGTTTTATGCTAACATATAATCATTATCCTTATATTCATAGCTTAACGTTTAGTAATTACAAAAAATATAAATATGTAAATTGTATAGAATTAGTTTTTTATTGGTATCGTCTCAAAATGGATCGATTTCCGCTCTTTTCTCTTTTGCGACCATTTTAATGTTACTTTTATGATAATGCAGCAATAAATATGGAAAAATAGTTTGGCGCCAATTTCAACACAGATAAAATAGCTCTGATACAGATAATTTATTATAATTTTTTTATTTATATTATTTGATGATGTTCCTTATAAAATTTTAAAATGTAACCCATTCCACTTTAGTTTAAACGCATTGTGTTTTTACATTATAAAACGCGAAACAGTCTGTCAAAGAGATAAAATTAAAAATATATATTATGTATCTACCAGAGTATAATTAAACAAACAATCAATAATCATAAATCAATATATTAACAGAAACGGTCTCAATAAAGAGTTTTTAACTTTAATCCAGTTAAAAATAACGAGCAAAAACTATTTGAATCCGCATCGCAGTGCATTGACACAGCAGGTGTGTGGCGCGTGCGCACCTTGGGCAAAGATTACGAGATTACCCACTCCGGTATAGGTAGATTCGTATGTTATAGACATCATTGATATTTAAAAATGACTCACATACTTTTTATTTATTCCTCCATTTGTTTATTACATTTACATTGTATAATTAACGATTTTCTATATTTGATCTCTTTTTGTGCTTCCGCGGCGTTGAGTTCCGCCACTCAACATGCAATGTCTCGAAATTTTGGGGAAAGTGGAGAACGGAGTGTTTTAACACTCGGCTCTTTTTTGTCTTAAAAATAAATCTTATTGGAATTCGGATTAATTTTGTACGTTTTTTAATGTTGTAAAAATTCTTTGCTATAAGTTCTTAATACAAATGTAGTTAATTGTAACCTTTCTATGACCAACGGTGCCCCCTTTATTTATCCAAGGATTGTGATTACTTAAGAAAAAATCTTTATATGAGTTTACACACTAATAATATTATGCTAACGCTAGATATGAGGCCGGTCGTAGCGCAGCGGCACGAGGTGTGACTGCAAAACCGACTGGTTGTGGGTTCGATCCCCACTCGAGGAGATGAAATATTTACTTAAATTTATATTTCCATTTCTTCGCTCTGGTGTCGAGGTTAAGCGCGGCGTTGAGTTCTGCCACTCAACACGCAATGCCTCCAGAATTCGGCAGAAAGTGGGGAACGGAGTGTCTTAACACTAGGTTCCCTCTGCCTACCCTGCTGTGTGCGGGATACAGCGTGAAGCTAATTTAATTTTTTTTTTAATTTTTAGATATTATATCTCTCTGCTATGATTAAGGACTGACAAAAAAACTATTAAGTTCAAGCCTCAAATTATATTAGGAACGAAATAACTTTTAAGTGGCGTCTTCTAACCTAACTCGGATAATAACAACGGACAGATCATTGGCAAATAATTAAAATCGCAGCGTTGAGTTCCGCCACCAACCTCTCAACCCTGGTATGGGAAAAGCCATAACATAGCAAGTCATCTATGTTAATACCAATAAAATATTTAAACATTTTTAAAGTGTTATTCCACAGTTAGGAAAGAAGTGGTCGGTTTCCAGGAGGCGCGGGTTCGAGTCCTGCTACGTTCAAATTTTTATACGTTATTCTAAATAAATATTTTTATATTAATATGTTTATATTTTTATTTCTTTGCTCTGGTGTCGAGGCAAAACGTGGCGTTGAGTTCCGCTACTCAACACCAATGCCTTTAGAATTCGGCGGAAAATAGTAAACGGAGTGTCTTAACACTAGGTTCCCTCTATGATGCATGCATATGTTTATTCGTCTCAATATATATTTCAATCACCTTGTATTTTCTATTCTTACTTATTTTAATATCTTCGTATCATACGATAATACAACTATTTATGGTTCTTACTACTATTTTATCTTTTTGTTTTGCCAATGTGACCCAATCGTCTTAGAGGCCGGTAGCGCAGGGACACAAGAATGTTACTATAAACGTGATGGGTTGTGGATTCGATTTCCGCTCGAGGATAAAGCATTGAGTGTTGAATGAGTTAAACTCATCGCCGCAATTTGCTTCCTAACTAAAGTGAGGATATGGAAATATTATAATAAATATTTCATTTTCCCCGATTGAGAATCGAACACACAGGTCATGGGTTTGATTCCCTACATGCATGCCAGCAAAAATCAGTGGAAATTGAGGAACGGAAGTATCCTATTGGGAACGGAGTGGAACTCACCCCTATATTCCCAGGATCCCTCTTCCTACCCTGCTATATGAGGGATACAGGATAAAACCAAAAAATCCTCTATCCTGATCCTTAATTCCCATAAAATATGTTAAAATATAGAAGATACATTATCAAATATGTATAAGATGAAATAATATGAGTCAACATACAAAAATAAGAAATAAAGCTATGGTAGACTGTGACGTCGGCAGACAGTGACTCACGGAACAATGCTTTGAATCATGTCTGGATTAAACAAAAGACTTAAGTATTTCTATTAGTTTCAGTTGAAAGTGGATTTTAAAAAATAATAACATAAACTAAGTCATAGCATAGACTAAGTGCGGCGTTAAGTTCCGGCATTCAACTGCAACGTCTGGAATTTAGGCAAAACACGCAGGAAAAAACTTAGCGTCTTAACACTCCTTTTTGCATAGTAGTAGTGTAGGGGCTCTACATGCAGAGTGAAGCGTAAAAAGAAATCATAAACTAGAAAATTAGAAAATATTATTGTCTCATTATTTCAATTCAATTCAATTATAGATACTAATATTAAAGAGCTGAACAGTTTGTTTGGTTGAAAGCTCTAATCTCAAAAATTGATGTGTTTTAAAAAAAAACATACTTTTTTTAATATTTTTAAAGTGTTATTCCACACTTAGGAAAGAACGTATGGGTAAGTTGGTCAGACCGCTTCGACGATTTCCAAAGAGGCCCGGGTTCAAATTCCGCTACGTTCATTTTTTTACTTATTGGATACATTATTTATCTAACAGGTTAAATTATCCAAGGTATATTATATCCCAATAATTGTTTCAATGTAACCTGACAACTGTGTCATATGTCATACACACCTCTTAGTGATTTCTACTTAATCACGCAGGCGAAGCCGTATATATATATAATAAACAAAAAGTACCGATACCTAGTAGGTAGGAGAAAGAAGTGATATAAGTAAAGGCAGTCACTCAAGATGCAGCAATCTGTTTGGTACTGTTACTAATAAGATATATTGGTTTTGAATCTTATATTACCCATCTAATGTTATTGTTATTTAGTTTTCAGTAAAAGTTATAAAATATATGGTATTTTTTTTTACATTTTTAAATTATTATTTCACACTTATAAATTTAAAGAAATCCATTATTAGCGACCCTCTTCCATCTCCAACCTACCTCTGATGCCAAATTTCAACTATCTTATCAGTAGTTTCGTATACGCGTTATCTGTCAGTCACTTAATAAAAAATGAGTTTTACATATTATTTCTTTTATTCTTTTTTCAAAGACACTGCCGTTTTCCACTTTCCGCTCAATTTTAGAGGCACTGGGAGTAGAAAGGCGGTATTCAACACCGCCACATATTGATATACTAGAATATTATTACTAACTTTTTTCACGATTTTACATACTTAATGGAGAATATAATACTCTGTACTTAATGTGAATTGATAATAAAAACTTTATATATAACATCAATTAATGTTATCATTATTGCTTTTGCATATATTTCGAAAGAAATGTCTAAATACAAGCTAAATCGTTTAATTGGCGTTGTTCATACGGCATTAATATCTAGTAGTGGAGTTCCAGCTGCCCCACACCTGTCCCTCGTATAGGGATTTTCTGACCGATGACCTCCGATATTATAACAACAAATAAACTAACATATTTTAATAGTTTTAGGTATATAGAAATTAAATTTGTCGCTGAATTAAAAATAAATCTTACAAATATAATATAAAATTTAGTTAAAAATATTTTTCTTTTACTTTTTTTAACATCACTCAGTATGACGCAATGCAGGGTAGGCAGAGGAAGCCTAGTATCTTGACACTTCGCTCTTTCCGACAAATTTTGCAGGTTTTGAGTGGCGGAACTCAACGCTGCGCTTCGCCTTGACATAAGTGCAAAGAAATGGAAATATTAAATATTTAATTTCTTCGAGTGGGAATCGAACCCACAACCTATCGCGCTCACATTCCCACGCTTGTACAACTGCGCCACGACTTAGTTAGTCCTAATAAATTAATTTCTTAGAAGCCACGTCTGTCTGTATGCAATACAGTCGTGGGTTCTGCTCCCCCCCTTGACACTATTTTTATTTCCTCGCTAGTAACATGACACAGTGCGACGTCAAGTTCCGCCTCTCAACATACTTCCTCAAAAATTAGAATGTGCGCGGAGAACGGAGTTTCTTAACTCTATCTTCCCTCTTCCTAAACTGCTATATAGGGATGCGGAATAGGGCAGGCAACAAAGAATCTAGTATTAAGACATTCCGCTCACTACTTTTCACCAAATTCTTGAGACATTGTGTGTAGAGTCCGCTCTGTCTTCTCATCAGTGCGAGAAAAAGAAAATAATTAATTCCCGCGATTAGGAATCGAACCTACAACCGTTGCGTCATTAGGGCCGTCGTGAGGGCATTTCATGTTGGCCTCCACACACAAATAAACAATTTTTTTTTAAATCTCGAATTCTTTTTTTAAAAAATAAATCAATACTACATAAATGTTGGATACATTTCATTAGCTGATTGGTAATACTAATTAAAAAACAGCTGATGAGCAGCTGTCGCTCTGACCTACAGACCTGGCGATCGCATTATTTGATCATCGAAAGTAAAAAGATTTCTGTAACACGTTACTGTTACTTGATAAATATTTACAATATTTACATCTGGTGTTACGAAATAGATAGATCGCGGGTTCAATTCTTTCTTGACGGCATTTCTGTTTCTTATAGGATTTCTTCACCTCGTCCAGTATCATCAACTTCTTCGTGCATAAGCCATGGCCGAGGGGACCTCATGCATTTTACGTAACTGGAAGAAGTCCAGTATCATTGATATAGTGTTCTCGAAGGTCAACGGAGGTCTCCCGCTACCTCTCTTGCCACGATCAATATTTAAACTTTTTAATATTTTATTTGCTTCTGTGTTTCTTTATTTTCTTACTTACTCTGTCTTCTTGTCTGCATTTAGTATTCAAAACATCAAGAAAAAAAGAGAAGAAAATCATTTGTTAAATTAAATTATCGATACAAAATTTTGCACATCATAGGTATTCTAAATAAAGAAGAATCATGAATATTTTTAACATTTCTTAAATGTTAGTATTTTTTTCAAAAAAAAAAGACTTTTTAGAAAACTAAACAAACTAGAGTTAAGATGAATATCAATATATAGCTATAGTATAAAAGAAAGCTACAGGTAGGTAGCAGGTTAGCGCGTGTGCGACGGACAGATGCTGTGGACATCTGCCGCGGCGCGTGCGCATCTATATCGAATATTAGTCTTGATGCTTGGAAAAATTAATATGAGGAAGTAAATTATAAATCGTAAAAAAAAATTTCTTATCAGCTTCTCGCTGTATCCCGCACACAGTAGGATAGGCAGAGGGAACCTAGTGTTAAGACACTCCGTTCGCCACTTTCTGCCGAATTGTGGAGGCATTGTGTGTTGAGTGGCAGAATTCAACGCCGCACTCAAATAATATTTTATTAAATTATATAAATATTATATAAACTACTCTAAATATTATATGTATTTGTATTATTATTACATTAGCTTTTAAGTTCTATGTTAAATAGTATCTTTAGTCTTAAATTACATCACGCTAAGTTAACAAAGTTTTTTTAAAAGGAAGTCTATCGACAATTTGAAATATTTTGTTTGTTGGATACTGGATACTTCTTTACGGGATACTGGATTCTCTCTGCCTAAAAAAAATATATTTGTTATTATAGTTGGTATGTACATTAAAATTAAAAAACACTAATATATAAAATGAAGGTAATTTCAGGAACACTAATAGATTTATAAATTATTTCTATTAAAATTTAAAATAAATAAATAGTATCAAAACTGGTCGCACTATGTAAAGTATCGGTCAGCTGCTCTGCGAGTATCTCGCGTCTGCCTGTCTATTCTGTGCGTCGAACTCTTGTGTGACGTGTGGTGCAAAGTGTTAAGAGAAAGATAATTAATTGATATTATTATTTAATTCTTATTAAAAAAAAATCAAATCAGCTTCACGCTACATCTCGCACACAGCAGGGTAGGCAGAGGGAACCTAGTGTTAAGACACTCCGTTCCCCACTTTCTGCCGAATTCTGGAGGCATTGCGTGTTGAGTGGCAGAACTCAACGCCGCGCTTAACCTTGACACCAGAGCGAATGTTTTTTTTTTTCGAACTTGAGGTTAATGCTGTTAGCCCTATTGGCCTTTACAGCGACACCGGGTGGGTAGGGAAGAGGGTACTCTGTCCCAGAATCAGAGCGAAGAAATGGAAATATAAATTTAAGTAAATATTTCATCTCCTCGGGTGGGGATCGAACCCACAACCAGTCGGTTTTACAGTCATACTTCGTGCCTCTGCGCTACGATTGGCCTCAAATTCCTTCCATGTTCCATGTTCCTTTAATTCCTATTAAATATTATTAATAAATATATTTTACTTCTATCATAATCATCATCGTTATGACTAAATATCACTTTGTAAGTGTTATTTTAAATTAATAAAAAAAAGACTTTTTGATTGTACTTAATTTGTTTTTATTTATTAGTAAGATTGAACATTTCAATTTTATTTTTCAAAAAACTACGTATATATGTATGAATCAATTTATTTTAATTAATTATAGTATTATGATTATGAATCGATACTTTCTTGTTCAATTTTGTAAAAAACGATTTAATAAAATTACTTATTATAATAAAACCTATAGCTTTTTTTTTGAGCTTCAAGCTGTATCCCGCATGTAGCAAGGTATTCAGAGGGAGCCTAGCGTTAAATACTTTTTCACATTCCGCCGAACTCTGGTCCTCTGACAAAGTGCAGCGTCAGATTAATTAAACGACAAAATATTTACGCTTATATATAAAATAAAGCGCGGCGTTGAGTTACGCCACTGTAAAACAAAAAGTGCCTTTTAAATATGTACTATCTCCCTACCCTGCTATACCATGTTATGCAAGAAAAGTAATAGCTGTTTTTATTAATATTATTAGTGCACAACGCTGCAACTTGCGCCACACCCCGCGTGAGTCACGCCGACATTGACCGTGTGTATCTTGGTTGTAATTATAATATGCAATTATTACTGCAGACAGGTATCTCTACATCGTTGTGTAACATTCTGATTGTTCACTTGTCGTTATAACGACTAACTCTACTTAAAAAAACTTTAATTTAGTTTTTAGTCTACAATATTAAAATGGTAGAGAATTATAGAGTCAGTTTTGTAGGGATTGTATAATGTTTATGTTATAAACTTTGAGGATGCTCGATTTTGTTTGTCATGTTTTTTTTTTATATTATGTTCAAATGTCTTGAATATTGAAATATTGAATTAGGTTATATCAATAAATATCATCAGATATTGCACTTCCTTCCGCCTTCCTTAACTTCACGCTATATCCCTAGCAGGAAAGACAAAGAAAACGGAGCGCCACACGCTACGGTCTCTGTATTCTTTGTTTGCTTCGTCCTCTGTCATTGACCTCTTCATACAGGCACTCCAGGAGGCGCTCATGATTTTTATGTGACTTTCCTCCAGTATCTTTGATACTGTCTTTTCGAAGCCCAACTGAGATCTCCTACCTCTCCTACTGCTTACTTTTCCTTCATAAACCTTTTTTCCATTCTTTCATCACTCATTCGTTCGACGTTCCCAAACCAACTGAGCACATTCTTCTTCATTCTCCTTCTGTAATGCCCACGTTTTGCTGCCGTATATCATCCAGTCAGTGTCAAAACATGCAGCTGTGCTGACGTCTCATCAATACAGCTCAGGCACTATTAACATTTCGTATTTTTCATCTCTAATGAACATTTCCAAATCTACCATTTCATTCACTTGTCATAATATCTTATTTACTATTTATCATGGTCTTGTATCTCGTCCTTTATTCATTTCTTTCAAAAACCAGAACCTTTATCTTACTCGCATTCAGGCTTAGGCCATTATTTTTACACTCTTCTTTCAGAGTGGTGACTAATGCCTGCAACTCGCATTCTGATGATGCAATGAGCACTGTATTACAGATGTTTTGATGACTTTTTTTCACTCCTTGGAGACAGCTATCCAAATACAAATTGAACAACCAAGTTGACATGGCGCATCCTTGTGTAACATCCGATTGGCTGTCAAACCAGGGCGACATGCCAGCTCCTACTCGCACGCAGGCTGAGTGATCTCTGTAAATAGACTTTACAACCTACAAGAGGCAAGGGTCCGCTCACATTGTACCGGGATAGTATCTCCCATACTTTCGTCCTGACAACTCTGTCAAACACCTTTTGCAAGTCCACAAAAAAATATTGCTCTCAATCTAAATAAAATAAGTACGTAACTATTTTCACATATTTTAGACGCGGCTACACAAGATCGAGTTACACAACGTTTAAATTTTTAAACGATTTTTCTTATCTATAAAGCAAATAACAATAACCGTCTTAGTTCACAACTATAAAAATTTCACCAATACATTTTGAGGCGGCCACCGACAAAATGACGTCACTTATGTTATTTTCAGTAAATCATAGATAGCATTTAAACGTAAAGACCGTTAATGATTTACCAAGCCCCAGTCACCCATTGTTTCCTTAAGCCCAGAATTCATCTGGCGTAACCTGTTCTATAAAATGAAATACCTACCTGCGGCAAAAAAAAATAGAAAATTGACCGCATAAAAACGAACGACAGATGCTGACAATAGATGTACAGTCGCTATGCCATTTGAAGGGAGATAAATAAATATTAAAAAAGTAAAAGGTAGCGTTTAAGTTTTTTTTACGGAATAGAAAGTAGGCAGAGACAATTTAGTGTTAAGACACTCTGTTTTCTGCTTTCGGTTTGGATTGAAGTTATCACGTGTTGAGTGATGGAACTCAAAGCAATAAATATTATAATATTTATTTAAATCTTAATCTTCTTCTATAAAAAATATTATTGCAATTTTTCTGCACTCTATTTATAATTTTAAACAATATTTAAACAGTTTTCAATAAAAATATGATATTTTTAAATGCGTTTCTATTTCGATAAAACCAACCTACATGAGCATAGAATAAAGAAAATATTAATAATGAATGAAGACGGCTACTAAAAAATTTTTACATATCTGTTTATTAAAAAAAAAAACGAGACAACGTCTTACTGTGAAAAGGATGGTTGTGAGTTCGGTTCCCACTCAGAGAAATAAATAATTTTCATTTTCTCATTCTGGTGACAAGACAAACGCAACACAATACTGGGTTCTCTCTGTTCACCCTACTATAATATATGCGAGATACAACGTGAAACTAAATTAAAATAATATAAAAAGAAACATTTTCGTATACAAGCGTACAGGAAGGTACCTCCGGCACGAGCTATCTCGTAAAAAGCATTTATTGTCTCCTATTCACGGCGCTGCCACTTGTAAGGAACAATTGCACCGTGACATTGCAACTGTTTTGTTTTTATTTTGACGGATTCGTGGCAAGAAAGTGACTTATAGGGTGAAGGTTTTATGCTTGGCTATATTTTAAGGTTGATAATATAATGCTTATATAATTTTTTTTATTTTTATTTTTTATTTAGATTAAATTCTTTTATAATAATGACAAACTTTTTAATTTCTGAATGTGGAATAACACTTTAAAAACGTTAAACATATTATATGTATGATTCAATTTATTTCAATTAATTATAGTATTATGATTATAAATAGACTACTAATATAAGTTTGTAATGATTTTTTTTATTAAATATTTATAATTTTTTACTTTTCGGATTGTCTCCTTTATTTGTAGTATAAGTTCTCACTTCGTGCCAAATTTAATAGCTGTAGCTCCGCGAGACGTACTCTATAGTTTTGATACGCGGCGAATTTCATACAAAATGCAGCATAATCGATGCATAAGTTCTTAACTTTTGATTGTGTTGACTTAAAAATGATCTTCATTTCAGCTTGATACCTCCACGCGATCATGAGATAAGTAGTCTTGACGGACTACAAAAGTGATCCTATAAGGGTTCCGTTGTATCTTTTGAGATGCGGTACCCTAAAACAGTTGTGCTTTTACGGTTCTGACCCGTGTGAGTTATCCAAAAACAAAGTTTACTCAAATCTCATCCCTTAACAATTAAATGTGGAAAACATAAGATTTATCGTGTTACATAAAAATGTCAGTAGATAGTGTCAGTCCTACAGGAAGCCACCACAGCGCTGCGCCGCTTCGTGTTATCAATGAGAGAAAACTACCAAACCCACCATATACGTGTGAAGACGATTATACTGTATTATTCTGGTTTCACCCACATTTACCTATAAATTTCTTTAGAATTAATAACATTTTAGTGTCTATTTAGATATAAATAAAAAAGGACCCTACGATCATAAAATTATCCATATGGCAACTTCTTCAGGTAGTAGGTACCTACTTATTATTTTAACATTGTACACAACTTCAATAAATATGATTTTCTTTTCGAGAGACGTAATAAATAACAAGACAAGATAGAAACTGTATAACTACTGATCAAATATTATGAATAAATAAATCAAACGCCGAATATAACAGGGTAGGCAGAGAGAACCTAGTGTTAAGACACTTTGTTTCCCACTTTCCGGCGAATTCAGAAGGCATTGCGTGTTAAGTGGCGGAACTCAACGCCGCTTAGCCTCGACACCAGAACGAAGAAATGAAAATACAAAATTTTAATAAATATTTAATTTCCCCGAGTGGGGATCGAATCCGCAACCAGTCGTGTCTACACATACTTGTGCCAACACCTACCTACCTGTACCTATGTGACAGTGCGACGGTCAATGTATAATTTTGTGAAAGTAATAAATATAGCTCGCATCTGCCGACTTTCACTGCGCAGGTATTAAGGACGCACCTTATCGTATCGTTGCTTATTGAGTTTCGCAGTTATAATGTAATACATTCATACATAATTTGGACAGCATCAATTACGGTTATTATTTTATTTTCTTTAGCAAAAATCTACCTACATATATAGGTATCCTATCTAGCTAGTATTTACCTATACAGTTATATATTCATAAATGGCTACTGGCTTAAATAATTTATTAAGAAATATTTTTCAAGGAAGCCTAGTGTTAAGGCACTCCATTATGACATAAACACTTTCATTCCCCACTTTCCGGCGAATTCGAGTGGCGGATCTCAACGCCGCGCTTTGTCTCGTTACCAGAGCGAGAAAATGTTAAATATTAAATATGTCATTTCCTCGAGTGGGAATCGAACACATAACCTGTCACGTTTACGGTAGCACGTTTGTGCTTGTGTGCGCCCCGACTGGCCTATATTAAGAAATATTAATAATTATTATATAAATATTTCCCTGATATGGTTAGGTAGAATACTGAATTAAATTTCACCAAACTGCACGTAATATTTCAAAAAGTTAACAGAAATTTTGATGAAAGGAGTGACTTCACAATAACCTTTATCTACTTACACTCGAAGTAGGTACGGGCGCTCAAGTTTAAATGTTAAAAATCTTCTTTCTTTTATGGATTACGTAGAGCCTTACGAACAGTTCCATTTCCACCGCAGTGGGTTTTGGAGCCCGTGCCTAGGATATTTGAAGCAATATAACGTGTAACAATTTGTGTAAACTTTCTAATTTATATTTCCATTTCTTCGCTCTGGTGTAGAGGCAAAGCGCGGCGTTGAGTTCTGCCACTCAACACGAAATTCATTTCGTTTCATTTCTGGAGTTCACTCCAGAATTCGGCAGAAAGTGGGGAATGGATACGGTCGACGGTCTTAACACTAGGTTCCCGCTGCCTACCCTGCTGTGTGCGGGATACAGCGGCAAGCTGATTTATTTATTTTTATTCTAACTTGGCCAAAAATTCACCTGTGTCCAACAAGCATTCTTCTAATTACATATTTGTAAAATTACATATTATTAGATGGCGGAACTCTTTTTTTTTTTGGTAGTAAAACACACCACAGACTTAAATCGTCCGTGTTACTTTCTGCTCTTTTCTTTTTTTTTTGGTTTTCGTGATTTGTTTTTTTAATTGAGAACTTAGATAGGTACTAGCTTTTTGATAATAAAAAAAAAAGTGACGGCTGAAAGAGCCCTCTCTTTTTAAGAACCATTATATTACCTATATTTACTATGATATTAAGAGCCATAAATAAGTATGGAGTTATTTACATATAATCATTGTCAAAAAAGTAAAGGGAAAATGTTTTCCCTTAATTTAGATACCTACTTCTTTAGAACGATGAGAGAAGATTGAGTTTCAGTGATAGAGGTAGGATGGACCGTAGAGCTTAACGTTTTCTCTGATAAAAAATATAGATACACAAAATATTGTTAGCTACGTATATTTTTATGACATTCATTTACTTTTGTTATGTATTTTAAACGTTTATAACGTTTTTTGTGTGTTGGTAAAAATGAATGGTTAGAACTTTTTTCTTTATTTTTCTTAACAAAAAGGCGATTCTTCACAGAGAGAAATCATGAAATTATTTATTCATTTTTCTAGTAAAAAACTTCATTAACAGACGCTTTGAATACTGGCAACACTTTTCAAAATTATATTTTTACATGATCTTGGTTGAAATTGGTAATAATATTTTTTTACTTTAATTTTATTCTGATAAAGAGTTTTTTCTTTAATAGTTAAAGCGTTTCAATATTTACCTACCACCAACAATTCTCTTAAGCTAAAGTAAGCCATAATCCTTTCTTTCAATCTCTTTTTTATTTAAAAATCCAAATAATAAAAAATAAAAAAAAGTTTGTCTATAAAAAAACTATTTACACTTCATATTTTAGTGATGTGTACATATCTATAAATAAAAGACAAATCGCTTATACTATACCAATATTTAATAATCATATTTTTGTTATATTTTCTTTTCTATATACGATAAAGAGTAAATATTTTCCATATATTAATAATATCTATAAAAGATATAAACACGAAATCGATACTTATCCCCAAATCTGTACCCTATCTTGACAAGATGAACTCCATTGGATGCTGTAGCCACGCCCCTCATCTCGGTGCGGCCAATCAACGCGGAGAACAACGTTATATAAATATACTGATATGCTTGCGATCATTATCTAATGTTTTTATATTTTAATATTATATCATATATGATTTTAATATAAATTTTTTTATGGTATTTTTAATGTACCTATACCTATATAATATTTTGTATAGTTTAATATGTGAGAAGATAGGTTTAAATTGTGTATTAGCATTGTGAAAGAATGTTGAGGAACAAAATTACAAAGCTTATTTTTTTAAATAATTTTTTAAAGCAGTAAAAGAAATATAAAAATAAAAAAAAGAAATGATGAGGCCAGTCGTGGCGCAGAGGCACAAAGTGTGACTGCAAAATCAACTGGATGTGGGTTCGATCCCCACTCGATGAAATGCAATATTTATTTACATTTATATATTTCATTTCTTAGCTCTGGTGTCGAGGCAAGGCGCGGCGTTGAGTTCCGCCACTCAACACGCAATACCTCGAGAACTCGGCGGAAAATTGGGCACGGAGTGTCTTAACACTAGGTTCCCTCTGCCTACCCTACTGTCTGCGGGATACAGCGTGAAGCTGATTTAATTTAAATAAAATAAATAATAATTTTAGATGATTTACTAAATATTCCGAAGTAGGTGCATAAAATTAATTAAATTGCAAGTGGCTAGTAATTGCACATTTCTATATTCGAATGCAATATATATACACTCAAAATTCATTCAATTGACTCAAATTGTAGTAAAAATATCAATTTTACCATAACTAAAACCTACTCTTTAGTCGTAGAGTAAGATTTAGAATATATTTTACATTTATATAATTTGTAACTCAATACTTGAGCTGATATGTACCTAATTACTCCCATATACTAAAGGTATGTTGTACCTACCCAGTCCAGACAAAATTATTCATTTCTATCGACTTTTCTATATTTAGTTATTTATATTACATATTATTATTATTATTATTATAAATAGGTATAGATTTTTTTTCAGTTTCTACCTTAAGAACTTATGTGAACTAGGAAATAAAAAAAATGCAATAACTAAAAACAATCTAATTGATTTAGTTCGTGCTACCAGTAGGTTCCTAATAAACGCAGTTATCAAGATCAATATGATATTAATAGTTTTTTTCGCAATATATACATATAACCCAAACCAAAATAAAGGCAACCTAACACATATCTAAAAAATAATAAAAAAGTATAGGTTCTTTGCTGTTATAAATTATAATTTGTAATAGATATTTTTTATACATAAAACCTTCAAAGCCAGAAAGGCGCGGAATCCCCTAGGCCCTATTATATATTTTTATTTAATTTCATTGAACTCACACTGCTGTGTTATTAGTTAAGTACAAAAAAAACATACAGCCAACGCCATCTATATTAAACTATAAGGTATTAAAAATGTGGGAAAAACAATTAATATCTAATATTATTTAAAAGTAGCTGGTATTATATTATATTTTAATATTGCGATCAAAAATAATTGTAATATAATAATATTTGTTGAAGCCATATGTCTTAGTATCTAGCCTTTAGGTTTTATACCTAGTGACACCTAGTGGTGAATAGCAAACTTTATAAAAAAATGTAAGAATGATATTTTTTTATATCTTTATATTATTTATACATATTTTTATATTATTTGAAATATTTTCTAGCAATATTAATAAAAAATATACACAAATAAATGTATAAAGATTATTTTTTAAATCAATATATAAAAAATACGATATGCTTCCGGTTACGCAATAATTTTACTATTTAACTTTTTAATTTCTAATAGGTACTTTTTAAATAGTTTCTTGTTATATTAGCCTAATAATTACTTCAAATATTATTTTTTTTATTGTGACTTTATATAGTTTATTTAACATAAATTTTATAATGTTTAACTGTTAACGATATCATTTTAAATATTTAAAATAATTTAATTGACTCGATATCAATGCATCTTACAATCGGAGATTTGAACGTGTATGGACGTAATTAACATTGTTTTAATTAATTAATTTTTTTATTAAATTTAAGTGTCTTATAAAATGACTTCAACAGCTGGCATATATCACTGGAAGTTGGGAGATATAGCTCTGGCTAGAATATCTAAGAAAGTATACGCAAAAGTGCAAGTAGTGAAAAACGAAAAGGGATTATTTCACGATGAAAAAGGTATAGAATAGTATTAATATAGACTAACTTAACTAACCTTTATTATAAAGCTGAATAGTTTGTTTAATTGAACGCGTTTATCTCAGGTTCTATTGTAATCGAATGATTGTATTGGAGTCCATTTATAGGAAAGGGCTATGTTCTATATTACATCACGTTAATCGTTTATATTATACTCAATTTTTATTTATGTCCATTTGCGGGATGAAGCCCCGTGTAAAATCTAGTTAATTAAGTAATTTTTTTTTTACATACCGTGAATATTTATTTTCGTTTTCTATTAAAAAAAGTCAATATTAAATATTCAGTTTCACGCTGTATCCCGCACACAGCAGAGTTGGCACAGGGAACCTAGTGTTAAGGCACTCTGTTACCCACTTTCCACCAAATTCTGAAGGTATTGCCTGTTGAATGGCGGAACTCAACGCCGCACTTTGCCTCGACACCAGAGTCAAGAAATGAAAATATAAATTTAAATAAATATTTCATTTCATCAAGTGGCAATCAAACCTACAACCAGTCGCGTTTACAGTCACACTTTGTGACCCTGCACCACGACTGGCCTCAAGTTATTTGTTAAAATAAATAAATCAAATAAATCAGCTTCACGCTGTATCCCGCACACAGCAGGGTAGGCAGAGGGAACCTAGTGTTAAGACACTCCGTTCCCCACTTTCTGCCGAATTCTGGAGGCATTGCGTGTTGAGTGGCAGAACTCAACGCCGCGCTTAACCTCGACACCAGAGCGAAGAAATGGAAATATAAATTTAAGTAAATATTTCATCTCCTCGAGTGGGGATCGAACCCACAACCAGTCGATTTTACAGTCACACCTCGTGCCGCTGCGCCACGACCGGCCTCTGAGTTATTTGTTGAGTAATTTATTTGTCGTTATGTAACTTTTACATAACCAAATACCACTATTCTTTTTAATATAAATATATACTGCTATTATTTCCTCTAGTATGGATGATAGACTCATGATGACTTCAGAGGCATATATGAAGAGGTTAATTACAGTGAACAATATGAAAGAAATATGCAAAGACTGTAGCGCTTAGCGCTCTATTCTCTCTTGCTACACTGCTTGGTTTAGTCAAGTGTGCTGAAAAAAAATGTAAGTAGTTTATTAATAATAAATATATATTTTCTTTCAGTTCTAGGTATATCAGCAGATGAATCTGGTTTAATAATAACAAAGCAACTCTGTTATTATGTAGAGATTATAAGAAAAAAACACAGGTTATGGCTGCCATACACCTGCATGCACTTGGCACAGCGTTCGAGGCCCTTTTATGGACCAACGATTAAGGAACCTTTGGCAAAACCTGCACCTAAGACAGCTCCTAAAAAGGTAATATAATTTGATTATTTGGTATATTAACATTTTTAAAAGCTTTTTATTAACTTTGATTGTGTTTTAACTTTAAGAGTCTCTTAATATTGTATGAATGAAAATCAAAAATTACATACGAAAAATAATAATCAACAGTAGAAAAGTATTTTAAATACTTTAAGTTTAGGTTTAGTAAACTATATATTTCTATTAAATATATTTTGAGTCCAATATTACACAGCATTACACCATTTGATTGTGGATATGGATGGTGGCTCATTTTCTTGTTCTAATAACAAAATAAAGCATGGCATTGCACTCTGCTACTTAACACAAAATTTCTGGAAACTAGGTAGAAGGGACTATTGATTGACACTGCTCTATGCCAAATACTATAAAGTTAAATTTAATAAATAAATATATTTTTATAGAGAAAACTCAAAGAAGATCATATTCTTCCTTTAAATGTGAAACCATCAAGACATAAGGAACCAGATCTAAACGTCTCTTATGACCTCCGTCAAGTGCCCTTAAAACAAGGAAAATATGAAAATAGTTTCAGAGAATTTGTTAGACTTGGAAAAGAGCAGATATTCGATTCCTTTTATGAAAACATTTGTCTCGAAAACAACTATGACATAATAGACTATTTGCAAAATGTAGACGCTAGTACAGAAGACAAATTAGAATTGGTAATAAAAAATATTGTGACTGAGAAGGAAATTGATAATTATTTGCATCAATGTTGGAGATACAATTTCGTTCATAAACAAGTTGTGTCCAAAGATTTGAAAGATTCTTCTGAGTATTCTGTAAGTATTTTTTTTTATATTAATTTAATATAAAGGCTTTGTGCTGCTGCAGCATAGTGTATACTCAGCGGTTTTAGGTTTAGTTCCCACCCATGGAGATAAATTGTATATATACATATATTATTAGATAGCTCTGTCAAGAAGACAAAGCATGGTGTTGAGCTGTGCTACTAAATAGGCAGTCTCGAAAAACATGCAAGATAATTTGTGAAATTTTAATCTAATAATATTTAATCTGATAGTGTGTGCTATACACACAATGGTTGTTGGTTCAACTCTGCCCAGAGGAAATATTTGTGTGTTGATCGATTTTCTTTGTCGTCATATCGTTTTTTTGTTAACAATAATGTTTTTTATATAGGTCATATCTATAATATTAAAAAAAAATCTTTTTGCTTTGAAACTAACTGTACTTTTTTTTACAACTGATTCTTTTAATATAATTTTAATAAATACTTTAAAATAAAAAGTTACTTTTTACTTTATAGTATTAATTGAAATTATGAAAATTAACTATAATTATTTTTTAGAAATCATGTTCGTCTAATAAGTTACCTATAACAGCCCACATAACCTGGTGCTTGGTTTGTGGTGAAACTGAGAAGCTGCGAGAATGTACAAACTGTCCATCATCTTTCCATCTTGCATGCAGACGAGAATGGCTTGTGTCTATAATACGTAAGTTCTTTTTCTTTTTTATTTTTTACAATTTAAAGCTTTATCCCGCGTACATCATAGACGACAGAGAGTAAACTGAATATTAGACATTGTAAGTTGAGTGGCGGAAATCAACCCTGGGCTTTGTCATACCAGAGTGGGGAAATGAAAGTAATTTATAAATCTGAGTGAGAATCAAATCCACAATCATTACTTTTTCCAGCACCATGATAGCCTCAATTTGGCCAGATTTTGTTTTATTAATTAAATATTCTACAAAAATAGTATAAAACAAGGAAGAATTAATGATTTAATGTTTTAAAATTAAAATCAAAACAACAACATACCTTCCTACCTTTTATTATTTCATTATTTTATATAGTTTGACTGGTCTTGGAGTTCATCAAATGATCTTTCAACTTTACACACTCCTAGATTTACAGTATTTGATATTAAAAGAAATATTGTAGCTGTTAAGTTGGTGCTGATTGCGTAGTCGTGACCTGATCATACCTATTTAAAATAAAAAAAAAAACTGTCGCACGTTATAGTACCATTATGAAAACATGGTCTTGTATATGTATAAGGAATGTAATGGTCTTGTATATAATAAGTAAGTTGTATAGTTTAACTGGTTTTAGAGCTCAACATCAAATTATCTTCCAACTTTATCCACTCCTTCGATTTTTTTTTGTATTTGACATTAGAAACGGAATATCGTAGCTAGTGCTGATTGCATGGTCGTAAAATGTATTCATTTCTATTATAGAAAATAGGCCTCTGTAATCATCTATTGTGAATCTGGTCCATGTATTCTGTATATGGTATATTATGGCTATATAGACATCACATATGATAAAAGACCCTAAAATCGAATATCCTATAATTACTGTACATAAAAAACAAATAATTCAAATAAATTTAAAAGAATGACACATATATACATTTTTACTGTTTTATTATAGAACAAATACTATTTTTTGAAAAAGGTAATAATACATGTTTGTCCTCACCAAGTAATGATTCTTTATAACCTTATTTTTTTTTAATAATAATAAATTTAAACTTATATATCCCACTGATAGTGTATTAATGTAAAAATTGTTATCAAGTTATTTAATATTAACTTTTTAAATTGTGAATAAATAATGTTAAAGCTTATTTTTATTACATATATAATTCAAAATTATATCATTTTCATAAATTAATAGTAGTATTACAAAAACATTATCGGCCTCAATTTTAATATTCGCCATCTATAGTTACCATAGGTAAATACTGAATAAGCTAGTTCTCATATACTGTTGTTAGATGACGCTATACATATTCAGTCGATTTCTGAATCGCGCTGGCAAGATGTTCTAGCGTTTAGTGACCACCCTCGTGTTTCGAACGTCAGTTATCGCTTCTCGGCCTTTTGGCTAAGATCAAAGTGTAGTATCTGTTCTTTTCAGCTTAATATCTGAAAGTTCCCGCACCGCGGGACCAGTATATTAAACTGATTTTTGTAAGCTGACGGGATGCTCGGGGCTCGCTCCACTCCTGTCGCGGGTCGGCCCGGCATTGCAGTGCCGCCGGGATCGGCCCACATTAACACTTATATAAACGACTGTCAAGTCTGAAATCGATCTTGAGATACCATTATCATTCATAGATATGTTATAATGTTTTATGTATGAAAACGGTATCTTAAGATCAGTCTCAGTCGTGAGAGCGGTTTATTAATACCTTGCTAACACCTGTATATTATAATATTTCTACTTATATTTTATAATTATAAGAAATCAAAAAATATTTAAATATACTTCTTATTTGTTAAATAGTTTAAACATGTTTAAAGTGTTTCCACTCTTAGGAAAGAAAAATACGTATTTAGAATTTTTTTATATTCTTGCTGTATCTTTTTCAATATACTAAACATTTCAAATACTAAAAACCTTGATGGCTTTGTAGATGTGGTACTCATAGGGCTATTCTTAACTTTAACGCAATACCATTTATTTAGAGAAATTCCTTAGGAAACGTGAAAAATAATATTATGAATTTAAATTGACAATAATACATGCGTTGCACCAGGAAAATAAGCCATGGAAGCCAGCCATTTAACTCATTCTTTAAATTCTGCACATACCAAGAGTGTTATATGTAAAGAGACTAAGAAAATAAGCTTTGATCAGGCCAATCTCAATCATCTAACAAATAAATAAAACAAAAACAATCAAATATAAACAATCTTTATTTTCATTGTTAAAAATTATTAAAAAAAATAGCAACTTCATTTCAGATCGTAAAAAACCGCCAAAAAAAACTCACGAAGTCACATTTATTGAAAAGATACTATCAAGCACCAGAACAATTTGTAGCATACAAAAAGATAAGGAAAATATCGATCTTTGCCCAAGTTGTATGTGGGGACCAAAAGTTGGGTATGTATTTAGAAATTGTAACAGACATACTTTAAATAATTCAAAAATAAAAGAAATTGATACAATACAATTTTCTACGGAAAAAAAAGATCCATTTTACCCATATTTATATGTTCTGGGAGTTTCCTATCCAGTAGATTATAGGGAATTTTGATCTGTAAATTTACCGGTAAAACAACAACCTTAACATTTAAACCTAATAATTTTATTGATATTTAGATTATTTTTTATTTTATTCTTTATCCAATGAAGATTTACTTTTTGGCAAATTCGCAATTGAGGAATATATTCAGTTTTTTGACTATTTTATGATGATAGTAGAAATCATATAGTGCATTCGGGTAACTTCGAAAATCTGGTATTTCTAATAATACGTAATTACCAAATGATTTCTTGCTTCGGCACCATTAACGTAGGTACTCAAAATGTCTTAAAAAACCTTAAACTACCCGAAAACAGAGTTGAGCAAATTTAAGTTACAATTGACATTTAAATATCAATATTTATTCTTTTTTTTTTGTACGAAAATCATAATTAACTGCTATTACTTGTAGTGTAACAGTTAACAACAAATTTACTATTAATTTTAATGTTGTGATTTTTATCCGAAATACTGATTGATTCGTTTGGTATGTAAATGTTAGTTCCAATAAAAAAAAAATGTTTTTATTTTCAGAAATACCCGATTTTGAGAGTTACCCAAGTGTACATTATTTTAAAATTTTTTTTAAACTATTTTTTATGCCATTTTAGGTATGATGACGTAGTGTGGCACAAGTTAGGAAGCTGCCCATGGTGGCCGGCCCGAGTCCTGACACCTGGTGGTTTACCGTCATGTCTTTTGAGTAGAACACATTCCCCACATCAATGGCCTCTCAAATATTATGGTAAGAAATGCTACTACAATTTATCTTCCTGAACTCTTTACAATTTTCAAATTGTGTACATATACCTACAAAAGATTTTTGCAAAGGAAATAAAAAATAATTATAACAAATAATTCTATTTTTTTATTATTGTTTTGGAGCTATGTGAATAATAAAATAATAAAATTTGAAATACGAGACTCAATACGATATAACATTAAGATTCCGTTTTATCTTAGAATTTTTTTTAATGAAAAATAATAAACCTAGAAAAAATATTAATTTATGGATGGAGATATTTTTTCGAATGTTCTAAAACATTAATTATCTATTAAATCGTTTAAACGGCAAATTGGGTTAAATTACAGGTACATTAAATTATTCATGGGGAGATTCGAGTCGTATGTGTTTGTTTTTACCGAAACACACTAGAGCACTGCAGTCTAAAGACGATATTCTTAAACAAGCAGTATTGGATGCTAGCGATGATTATATTTCTGTTTATCTTACATAGTTAAAAGAAATCCTGATAAGATGTTGATAGTGGAATTGGGAAAAATTTAATTGCAGTTAACAATTAAATATTAGCAATTGATTGTTTATTTGTGAAGAAATCATAATTAACTAATTGTAAATCAATTCAAAGATTTATATATATAACTGTTCTTTTTATTCTTTAAAAGAAACAAAAACCACTATAAAATACAAACAAATGTTCAATTGTTCATATTTAATTGTCAATTGCAACAATTAATACGTATTACTGTCCATTTCCTTCTTAACAAGAGAAAAAATAAAGCACTATACATTAAATAACAGGAATAACCAAGAAATGTTGATAACTTCTAAAATTATTTTAATTATGTACGAAAATATTTTTTTACAGATCATAAATTCGGATTTTATATTCCCATACTGTTATTTGATTTAACTTGTTTTGTCTTATTCATTCTCTGATCTCGTGAAGAGCTTTAATTAGGTATAAGCTTTTTTTTGACACTTGACTTTTATAAATCGTTGAGTAGGAGTTTTAAATCTATATTTAAACAACTAAAATTTTTTTTACTATTGAGATGATAATAAAATCATTATTCGACGAATAGAATACTGGAATCACGTTTTAAATAATTAAATATGGAACCATTATATCTTTTTTTTTTCTAACCTACGCTTACACTATATTCTACAATCCATACCTAAGCATAATTTACCTTTTACTGTCGCCGCAATAATAGCCAGGGAGTGAAACATTCTTTATTAATCAATTTTACATACAAAATAATACTTTTTCAACATATAGCGCTAAGCATTATTTGATGTGACTTCACCTTTGTACTAAGAACATTTAAAAGGTTAAAAGTACGGACAGACACATACATAGGCACGATAATAATAATATACATTTAAAAGATTATATCACAAATTCTGTACAAATTTACGTTTATATGTTGTACATATAAAAAACATTAAAAAGATTATAAATTTCTTTTTTTTAAATTAAATGTTGAAATATAAACGTAAATTTGTATAACTTTTTTTTTTGAAAAATTCTATTACAATATGGTAGAAAACGCTGATTGTATTTACATAATTAGTAGTATCTGTTTATTCAATATTATCATTTAATATGGTACATAGCATTAAATTTTTTGTTGTAAAAAAAATTTCAAGTTTCAGCTTAAAAAATCAAATATTTCTACTGAAAGTCTCCTTACACTTTTTTAGATAAAATAAAGTACAATAATACATAGTCCATTATAAGTTAGTTCTAAATCAATTCAATCTAATTATAAGGTTAATTCTTGAAACATTGTTTAAGTAAAATTACATATTAATTAATTCTAAAAGTAATAATCTGATACACACATAAATGCAGTGTCATTTGCTTAATAAATAAAAGCATTTATTTAAAAATTTAAATATAAATATCAATGAACATTTAGCAATTTAATCTCAAAAAGACGGGCAGCTATTTAAGTCTCCAATTTCTAATACAGACCATTCCATTATGCCTTTTAAGAAACATTAAATAATGTTCCTTCTTCAATTTATTTTACATAATTTTTATATGGCAAAATATTTTTTAAGTTCTGCTTTTTTTAAAGCTGTAAAGGCAAGGGATATCCCTGCCTTACAAATTATTACGTCGTTATTTACAATTTCAAAATAAAATTATTGCATATTATTTATTATTACTTGCATGTTACTTATTTATGAACAAAATAAACTAATGTGCAAAACAGTTTTTTCACTTCTACCCTCCATTATTAGTATCGATATAAATAAAAGGAACCTTTAGTTAATAACTCAAAACAGTCGCACATTTTTTGTTAAATATTTACAAATCATTTTTCTATTACACAAACATGTCAGTATTTTTTTATGTGCGTAAATGTTTTGTCAAATTAAATTACTTTTATTTACGTCGATTCAAAATGAAACTTATTTCATAATTTTTTTCTCTATATTACCCGTAAGAGCATCATATTACTAAATGTATTAGTTAAATGGAAGTTTTTAACTTATTTGCTTTGTATTTTAGTTACGTGACGTCAAAATAGATATTTATATTTCAGAAAAGCCCACAAAGAAAAAATATTAAATAAAATTTGTACTCATGTATGAGTTACGTTTGTCAATTTTTTTTTGTTTTTTGTAAATAAAATCTGTCCTAGTCATTTATCTTAAAAAAATCTCTTTATCTTCCAAATTAAAATTTTATATTCAAGACAACAAACATACTATAATAAAAAGTATTCTTAAGTAGTTCACTATTCAATTACTTTAAAGTCACATTTCAGCGGCTTTTGAAACTTCAACAAAATTATGTGTACCTAATATCAATAAATAATCGTCAAAGATGGTTAACACGCTTTAATTTCAGAAAAAATATGCAAATCATGAAAAAAAATGGGAGAGAATCTAATATCTCTTATATTATGAATTAAATTTTTCCGCATAGTTTTTTTTTATATCAAGATCCTTAATACTTCAAATATTCAAGTACAAGGCATTGTGGTATAATTGACTTTGTTCAAAACAAAATACATATATAGCTAGTACAAAACAAAATGAACCTAAAACGTGTTGATTTCTCAATTTGGCATATAAAATATTTAACTACTCCCTTACTGACAACAGAAAATACACTTACTTATACACAATAACTTATATCTACAACGAACTCTTCATTCTCCCGGTCCGATCACTAACGCACTTATTGCGAAGAAAATAAACACTAGACCTCCGATTATGGTAACTGAAATTGAGAAAAAAATATTTATTTTAGTTGTGTTAATTACAAACTTATTACTATAACAGTAGTTTCACGCTTTTTCCCGCATATCAGGGTTAGCAGACAGACCCACAATTTTTTACCTAATTTTCTGTGTTTAGAGGCCGAACCTAACGCCGCACTTTGTCTACCATAGCGACGAAATTAAAATAACCCATTGCCCTGTGTGGAAATCCAACTCACATCTATCGAGTTTACAGCTGACTGTAATAACCGTAATGTGTGAATATAGCGCTGTCCCATTGTCACTATGGCCTCGATACATTATTTTATCACAACTATAAAATTAAAATTAATATGTAAATAGAAGATATGTCGTTGAATGTGGAAGTATAACGCAAATATTATTATTAGCACAGGTATTAAGAAAGCAGAACGTCGCCTTGAATGGCATTTGTGTTATAAATAAGTTTACAGATATTTAGATATACTAATGTAGATATTTGAGGGCAGTCGTGGCGCAGGAGCACAAAGTGTGACTGTAAAACCGACTGGTTGTGGGTTCGATCCCCACTCGAGGAGATGAAATATTTACTTAAATTTATATTTCCATTTCTTCGCTCTGGTGTCGAGGTTAAGTGCGGCGATAAGTTCTGCCACTCAACACGCAATGCCTCCGGAATTCGGCAGAAAGTGGAGAACGGAGTGTCTTAACACGAGGTTCCTTCTGCCTACCCTGCAATCCTGAAGCTGTTTTATTCATTTAATGTAGATATTTAGATATGTATTATATGTTATACTAACAGGCCGAACATTGTGCTGTCCAGAAAAAGCATCACTTTAGAATTATTATATACATAAGTTTTTTATCTATTTTATAAATATATACGCACAATAAAACTTATCAATACGTGACTTTGAATATCGATAACATTATCTATCACATATGAAATATATCTTTTGCAATAAATCTTATTTATCGTTTACTCTTACTTAATCTTGTTAAGTACTAAGATAATCAATTAACAAGTTTATCGCATGAATACTGAGTACCCACTTAATATCCAAACAAGATCAAACTCAAAGGTCTTTATTACTATAAAATTACAGCAAATTTGACTGAAATTGTAAACTCAGAAAATGCTATGTTCCAATAAGAAATTGTGATAAAATAAGAATTAAAATATTTTTAATTTAAGTGTTTACTTGGCGTATTAGTTAAATGATATTTATTGTAATGCTACACTGTCTTTATCAAGGTTGACGTTCGGTGGAACAACTTTAAAACCTTACATTAGTCAACTTAATCGAATTTCGAGCCAAATTATAATAAGTACAATTTTCTAAAACCAACATGCACGATAATGCCAAAGCCAAAATTGGAGCAACTACAAAATTTTTATGATTTTTCGGCAAATACATAACACATGATCTTTGTATTTTATCTCATCTCGAACAACAAATTGGAAATAAAGATGTCTGGCAAATGTCATATCAGTAGTTTAAAGCAATCCGTTGGCATTAGTGTGAACGATATTGACATCTATAAGACTTTTTTATTACGTAATTTGAGGCCAGTTGTGGCGCAGAGGCACGAGGTGGGACTCTAAAACCGACTGGTTGTGGAGTGTGTGGCTGATCCCCACTCGAGGAGAAGAAATATTTAGTTAAATTTATATTTCCATTTCTTCGCTCTGGTGTCGAGGTTAAGCGCGGTGTTAAGTTCTGCCACTCAACACGCAATGCCTCCAGAATTCGGCAGAAAGTGGGGAACGGAGTGTCTTAACACGAGGTGCCCTCTGCCTACCCTGCTATGTGCGGTACCCGCATTCTTATAATCAATCAGCTTCACGCTGGATACAGCGTGATACGAATATTATCGGAATTATATAGCGCTGTTAATCAGTCAGTCACTTGTAATGGCCACGGATGTAACAACACTTATTACAACTAATATGTTAACAGCGGTACAGCTTCAAAGAAATGTCGTAAAAAATTCTTCATCATTTCAAATTTTTATACGTTTTCTGAATAAATATATTTTTTTCCTAAGTGTGGAATAATACTTTTAAATAAATGTTAATTATATTAAGTAGTTCGAAAAGATATTTCCTATAAATATTTGACTTATAGGATGTATTATAATAAATAAAATATTTTTTTTCTATTTAATGTCGAGTATTATTTCTTGTTACATTAATGATGATAAGAAAACGTTGACTTGTCTACAGTTCAGAATAGCGTCATTATGTAAAATTAGTGACAAAAAAATTTGGAAACAATTGCCAACCGAATGTTAACGACCGTCTCTAATAAGCATACATTTTGTCATTTTTACGACTCGATTTCGTGTGTTAGGCTTGTGCGGCGTTGCCGTTTTGAGAGGTGTCTGGCTTTTTCATTTTTTGCAAAATCTCTTTAGTTTTAATTATATTAGACTTTTATAGAATAATTAAAACTGTGCTTTCATTGAAAGTGGTGAAGATACAAACACTGTATCGATGTGTATTAGTATGTGTATACATAAAATATCTCACCAGTTCTAACGGAAATCTTCTGCGCGATCATTCTCCCACCGATCACAGCCAAGCCCGTACAAAGGGCGTGTCCTAACGACCCACCAAGCACAACTCCCACTGCGTTTTCACGAGTAGCCAGCACTACTGTCGCTAATTGCGATCGATCACCCCATTCTGCTATGAAAGTTAAAGATGCAGCTTGCAAAAGCACTTTTAGCATTGCATTTCTTTTCTTCCTACGATTTTCCGCTTGACCTTGTTCTAACATATCTAAAGTTTCTTCTTTATCCTCCTGAAACATTTAAAAAGCATGGAATAGTTTCTGTTCTAATGATAGTAAAATAAATGACTAAAATAAAAATAGGCTTTCTATAAAAAAACGTAACATGCAGTACATCGCCAACGACAAGGAAGCCAGCCATTCAAGGTCAAAATTTACGCAGATTCCAAAAATAATATTCGCCGAGAAAAATTGTGGTGGGATGTTGCTGTTTGCGTTGCCAGTTTTTTCTATTTACGTAGGTAATAACTAAGAGATATTAATAATAAAAATTTTTTTGAGTGCACAGTTCGTTACTGGATGATTATCTACTCTATAATCTTTTATGCGCTATCTAAACTAAAACAGAGGCGACAGCTAAATTAAATAATCTATTACTAATATATTATTATATAATAGTTGTTTATTATTTACTAAATAAAAATGAGGCAACAATAAATAAATACGATAAATACGAATCATATAAAATAAGCCAACAAAAGTTTGACCAGAACGGAATACATAATTTTTTATATGTTAAATATACAACATTTCAAAAATAATCGTACATTTTGTGGCCAAACTTGAAAACTAAACAATAACATGATTCAAATGCTGAATTCCTTTGCAATAATTAAAATAAGCTCGAAATGCGGGTAATGTGATCTGTGCATAACCTAAAAAAGCTAAGCTAAAAGAAAACAACTATTGTGTCATTCGTACTGCCAGGCATAATGACGTAAGATCACCCTCAACGGATCGGGTTGCGTAGAGGGGCCCGCTTGGGGCTCCTCGTTAGGCGAGGGTGTCGGAGGGCTACTGCGGACTTCTACTTCGGGTGTTCGAGTAGCCCCTGGGCTTTGAGAGCGTTCAGACGTGGAACCCCCTTCAGGCGACCTTGGGCGCTCTTTTGGGGAGCCCTGTGTAACGTTAACGGCTTCATTCTCATTTAACCTTTTAGCTGACCTACTACATTAGAAAAGTATATCTTATTTTTTATTGCCTTTAACTTGATTCTAGACATTTATTAGACTATTTATTAGACTAGACATAAATATAATGTGTGACGTTAGAAACATTTGTCAATAAGCAGCGGTAGCTAAAAGGTCAGTAAAAACTCTGAAAGTTTCTGATATTGAAATTTCTCCTTGTTTTTAATTTAACGTAAAGTTTTAAAGATCATTGAACATAATTCTTAAGGTTACTACAATAAAGGAATTCAACATTTGCTTTATATTTAAGTCAATAATTTATTCATATCTTACAAGGAAAATCTTTTAAAAATTAATTAATTAACTAAAAAGAATACTATCTCTTTGGTCTCATTTGTCATAAATTTTTAATCGTCGACATGAGATTAGATAAAATAATAAACGTTCTATTTTAATCTTTTTGATTGGCATCGTCTTCAGTACGACTTAGTGCGATATGTTGATAATGGATATTTTAGATATCAATCACATTTACTTACATATCAGTGATTTACAATTTATAATCTAAAAAAAACGTTATACTATTGACGTAAGTAAAAACTAAACACACAACAAACTTGATATCAATTTTAAAAAAGCAAAAAGAATAAAGACTTATATTCCAAGAATAAACAGGCCAAAAGATAAAATAAAATAAAGAATTTACCTGATCTTCTCTTCTCTTAAGTTCACTTTGTACTTCTTCTAATTCTTCTTGGCCTTCATTCGGATCCATTTTCCACCCGTCCCTTAACATTTTCAAACCAAATATGGCGAATAGTGCTGCACTAACGTAATGTATGTACACTCTTGGTATGACCGTGGCTATCCATCCGAAAGCTGCCGAAAGGATTGTCATAAAAACTAAGGCAGATATGGCTCCAGCAAACACAATAATTCGGGGATGTTTCATTGCCATTATAGCAGCAATGAAAAAAGTCTTATCTCCCAATTCGGAGACGATCACTACGGATATGGATGCAACGAAACCTTGCCAGAAACTGCCCTGCACCGCCGCTTTCTGAAATAAATGAAAATATTTTTTTATATAAAATGTTTCATTCAGCATTTAATATTTGTTTGGTAATATTTTCTATTCAATTGGCTTGAAAAAAAATATAATCGTGCCACAAAGATAATATGTGTTAATGATCAATTTTAACATGGCTTTAATTTTTATTTCATTAGTAATTAGTATTTTTTTTAAAGAATAATATAACCACAGTTTTTTTTATATTATATAATAATATATTATTGTATAAAAATAATCTAACAGGCTTAGGAAAGAAGATTCACACGAATAAATAGAGTTAGATTATTTAAAATTTTAACAAGATCGTTCAGATTTACAAAACAAAAACCCCGCATTGCTCTCATTAAAATCCCATTATGATGAACTTACGTAAGAGAGTAAATTGTTCAATTATCTTATGAGATAAAAATGCGTGAAATAACATATATATGTATATAAATATTTATAGAACTTGTTAACTACATTTACTTACACATTAACTAAAAAAAATATAAAAAACTATTTATTTATAATATATAAAATACTAGTGGGCGCGCGCGGCTTCGCCCGCTTATTTGCACCCTTAGGGGTGAATTATAAAAAAAACCACGAAACACGTGTTCAATAAAATATTTTTAACAGTCTGAATTTATTTTTTTATAAAAATCGATGGCGATTTAAAGATTTTTCCATATAAACTTTCAACCCCTTATTTGAACCCTTAAGGGGTGAATTCTAAAAAACCATGAAACACGTGTTCAATGAAATATTTTTAAGTCTGAATTTCAACTTTTATAAAAATCGGTGCCGATTTATTTTTTTTTCCTTACAAACTTTCAACCCCTATTTCATCCCTTTAGGGTTCAAATTTTTCAAAATCCCTTCTTAGTGGATGTCCAGATTATGAAAATAAACATCTGTCCAAATTTCACGTTTCTACCCACAGCGGTTACGGCTGTGCGTGCGTCTTACCTCAGTCAGGTACATGTCCTTTTATATATAAAATATTAAAATATTTAAAATATTATTATACATTTTACCTTTACCTACTATTGTAAGTTAAGAAATGATGAAAGAAAGAATGAATGAATGAATTTTAGCTGCACGCTTCATCCCGCATACATAAAGAGTAGTGTCAAGATACTTAAGATATTTCTGTAATGTCTGTTGTGTAGTGACGAAATTCAAAGCACTGAGTTCAGCTACCACAAACTTAGTGTTTACAGTCAGATGTCTCACAGGACCAGGATAGCGTATGAATAAATACTCCCAATTTAATTATTCGAACAGCCAAATATATAGTTATTTCAAGAACCGAAATGCTTCATATTTTTAAATAGGAGTCTCTTAGCACTACTATTTAGGAAAGAACGTAAATAATATAAATATTGTAGATAATGTAAAACTGTACACAATGGTGTTTTTTAACTTACTCTATTATTGTATTGTAAAACTGTGAGAAACAAAAAAAAAAGATTCAATTGCTTATTAACAATATTCGGTTTTTGATATTTAAGTGTGTGAATGAATCAAATTAATTCCCAAATCAATCAGCAGTATGGCCTCTACAATATAATTCTAGACGACTTAATGTGTATTTTTCTCAAGGATTTTCGATTCGTTCTAAGATTAGGCTACTTCCATCGGGAATAATCGTCTCCACGATACGTCATTCAAGCAATGACACCTTGAGAGATTTTTTTATAATTAACTCAAATACTAAATTTATTCTCAAAACTATAAATATATCAATTTAACAAATAACGTTGTCGATTTATATGCTGTATTTATAATATTGGAGTTGTAATTAATAGAGACTAAATCTTTCGCAGTTATAGAAATTAAAAAGAATCTGCTTCATTTTGTATCCCACACACAGCAGGTAAAGGAAATCAGGAAAAGGTAGAGGAAATCTAGTATTAAGACACTCCATTCCCCATTTTCCGCCGAATTCTGAAGGCATTGCATATTGAGTGGCGGAACTCAACTTGCCTCAACACCAGAGCGAAAAAATGAAAATATTAATTTAAATAAATATTTCATTTCTTCAAGTCCCCACTCGATCAAACCCACAACCAGTCGCATTTACTCACTTGTGCCCCTGCGCCACGAGTCGACTGGCCTCTAAAAATTAAAGATGTTTAATTTTACATCTAACCTAAATGTTTCACATATTTACATAAGATATAAAATATGAATAATTTAAGAAGAGGACTATAATATGATAAACATTTATCTTTATGAAACATACTTACATATATTACATATATATGTAAGTATGTTTCTGTCTGTATATGTAAATAGTTGATATAAAGAACTGTGATGATAGAAGTGTGTCGAACCAGGCTGGCTATTTGCTTTGTTAAAATCCAATGTTAATAAACAAAGATATTGTTTGTTTTACATTAATTTATTAAAATTAATAAAAAATATATGTCTCTTTACAAAAAGAGAGTTTTAAAGACATTCAGTAATAGCCATATAATATTGCTTTTATAATATACCCTTTAAAAACAATATTATCTGTATTTTGCTATTAATTTCCGCCTCTTCGATCTAGTCCAAAATGTGACTATTCGAAAATAATCTTTTTTTTTTCTTTTTTTTTAAGAGCAGATTTTCATTTATATGTATTATATTATAGTTTATAAAAGTTGAACTATACATATGCAGTAGGTATGATTAAACAACTTGCTCTTTGCCAGATAAGTGATACTGGTTTTGCATGTTGTAATGAGCACCACTATGAATATATTTAGATTTTGTTAGTTTTGAATCAAAATGTTTTGACCAATTAACTGAACGGTACAGTATGTATGCTTATCAATAGTTTTATTTTTATAGATTTTTTTTGTATATTCTACATATGTACGTTTTTTATATATTAAAGAATAAATATAGTACAATTTAATTTTACATTAAGAACTTTACGATCCGTATTGAGCGTATGTTGTGGTATTTTACGTGTAACTATGGTAATAATCACAGTTCAATAGCACGAAAATTCAATACAACACAAAACATGTGGGCCAGCTGCTTTCATCGTCAAAAGAAAGTATAACTATCTTTTTCTTAACTATTGTTAGAAACAATTTTATTATAAAAAAAACACGCATATATGTTACATTCAAAATATATTAACATTTAAATAATAATTACTACACTATCATGCAATAAAAATTCATTGGACCAATGTCAACCTGCATTTGAATTCATATTTAAAAGGTTAGCCTAAAATCTTCAATAAGATACGTTCACAAACCATAAAACATGGACACAAAAAATGAACTGGGTTCCCCCATTCGATTCATTACTCTTTAGTTATTTTCTTTTCTCTGTTTTGGTATAAAAACCGCGGCGTTGAGTTTTGTAATTGAACATTTAATGTCTCGAACAATTAAACGAAAACCAAGGAGCAGAGTGTCCTAACAGTACGTTCCCTGTGCCTGTTTACTCTGCCATGCAATAAGAAGAGGTGAAGCCACCGTTGCCGAATTAAGTATGACACTATTATATGTAGGTACCCTACACATATGTATATACATAATAAAATAAAGGTAAGATATTAATCTACTTTCATGTTTATTTTATTACTTTTAGTAACATTCAAGTGAAGGCTTCAATCAACTTAAAATAGATTGACAATAGATAATAAAACGACTTTGACATCGTGCTCGCTGTCATAGAATTTACCTTATCGTGGTACATAATTCGCTGATTACTATCAATGTCTTGTCGTAGTACTTTGCGAAAATAGACGGCTGCCTTGTGCGTATATCCAATTTAAGAATTGAAAGGAAGTCTGGCTAAGTCTTCCCTTTTCACAATATTAGTCTTCCTTGATTAAATTATTATAATTAATAAAAGCTGTGCTCTAATTTGTATATGTATTAACTATATTAGTATTCTGTAACAAAACAGTCTTAGGGTAAGTTGGTATTCTTAAGTACACGTGAATGTGAGTCCTAGTTGCAAATCGCTAGTGAAAGCTAGGTCCTAGTTGCAAATATATAAACAACAAAAGGTCACAGGCCCTCAGGACGGGCCTAAGTAACATGTAGCACATACTGTAATATTGTTGAGTAAGTTAAGAATAAGAAACTCTGGAAATAGACAAGGTACAAGTTGAAAATAAGTTATCTTTTCTTCACATAGAAGTATAAAATGCAACAAAAAGACTCAATTGTTTTAACAACAATAAAATTAATATATTTAATAGTAATCTATTGTAAAATCTTAAACTTAGATGTTTACTCCTGCCCTACAGTAATTAAAGTGCGTCATCTAGATATATTTTTATGTATTAACATAAAAATCTAGTTTTCAGCGGGAGTCATTAATCTCTGACGTTACGTAAACTATGAAACACATTACAATATCCTGAACAAAAGTATGTGTGTATACTTTATGTACTTAATAAAGAATTGTTTAATTTGTATTAAGTACACATATGTTAGTCACTAACAGATAATGAGTAGGACACCACATTTGAGAAAACTGAGTGACGCGTCACTGTGTTCTTTCAGAGGTATTAGCATAAGATTAATCATAACTATCAATAGTTTAGATATCTACAAATTGTCGCTTTGGTGGTGAAGAGAGTTAATTTACATGTTAGAAGTTTCAGATAATGGGCAATAAAATAAAACGGCTAAATATAATTTATATATAACTTCTAAAATAAATCACTTGTCTATTAGTAATCGTAAAACTATAAGGAAGGAATTTTTTCGACGTTTTATACTTTACTGTTTTTTAGTAAAGACCAAAAAAAGCGGCGAAAAATGTATATTAGTTTAACAGGTGTTAATTGCGCATACAATGACACGGCCCACTATTTGGTGGGAACATCCATAGAGCCAAACCAACGTTACTGTTACCAAGAATAGTTATTTAAAAAATTACGTAAGTCATGGTTCGATTTCAAACTATAAAAATAGTGTATAAATCTATATAATTAATAAATAATGTATAAAATCGCCTGTTAACGGTCACTTCTTCCTGTATTAAGTTTCTTTTAAATATACTTTATGTGGGCGAGGTATAAGCACATTACGCACGCAGTTTATTTTTCAATTTCTATTATACATACAAATTAAGGAATGACAGCAAGCAGAATATTGTTATCAAATCTTAAAAAAGATATATATTTCAAAGTTTTTTTTTCTTTAATATATAATATAAAGCAAAAAGTGCGTTAAGCTTTACCACTCGATAGAGAAAGACACAGAACAGAGGGATGGGAAGGAAGAAGACATAGTCTTCTATGTCTTCTTCAGACAGAGAACTTGATGTTAGGTTTTCATCAATAACTATGCTGCGTACTTTTTATGTAAAATGGATAAAATAAACCGAAGCGTGTTAGATACGACTAGGCGTTGTATTTTAGGAAACGAGAAAGAAACTTATATGTATGTATTTTTTTAGTAAAATGTTTGTTTGCTTTGAAATTAGTTTTCAAATTTTACATTTACATTTTTATTCAAAATGATAAGATATAATAGAAGTCGGTCATCATTTTAACCCAGTTTCTAAATTCTATTATTAAATGCTACTTATATATCAGCTTCACGCTGTATCCCGCACACAGCAGGGCAGACAGAAGGAACCTTCCGTTCTGTTCTCATACTCCACTCCGTTCCCTACTTTCCAACAAATTCTCTAGGCTCTCTTGAGTAACAGAATTTAACGCCTTATTTCACTTTGACGACAGAGCGAAGAAACGGAAATATAAATTTAAATAAATATTTCATTTCCTCGAGTGGGGATCGAACCCACAACCAGTCGCTTTCACAGTCACACTTTGTGACTGGTGTTATAGAAATGTGTATATTCAATATAAACACAATGCATATTTAATTAAACTGTTCAAATTTAGTTTATTAACAACCTTCAGTATCTATAAACAAACAAGGCAAATTCGCGAGTATTATTTTGCTATCGTAACGTTAAGGGACAGCGTCTTTGGTTGGGCTAACTACGAGGGATTCTATATAGACATATATTTTTACGTTTCTCTTCTGTCTGTCTATATAGAATATTGAAACGTCAATTAATATAAAGATCCTTCTATACATGAGTTTCAACCCGTAATCATCATATAAACGAAGCTATTTTTATTTAAAAGTAACGACTCTATCTTGTTAATTTAATTCTATTTTACACAATGCAATTAAAAAGAAAGTAAAAAAGGGGTAAAAAGTTCATAAAATATTACATCACTGAAATATTGAAAATTCTAATGGAATTAATGCAAAGTCGTAGTATATACTTGTATCTATTATAAATCCCTATTTATATCAATATATGAAACTAAATATTTACCTAAGTAATTTGCGGAAAAATGTTAACAATCGCAATAAATTACGACACTCATAATAAAGATTATACATTTAAATATATATATTATCACATAGGTAAGTAACTACGTACTAATAGGTATAATATATAGAAGCTATCAATATAAGTAACTAACCTGCATGATCATATTCGTCAACCACGATCTTATGTCCGTGGATTCCGTTGAAGGAGCCAGTGTGGTAGTAGTTGGTGGTAGGATATCACTGAACAGATAACTTGGTGACATAGTCGTTGGCACAATATCAGTCCACCCATTGCCCGTAAAATCCGTAATATTCATTTTGGAATCAAATTTAAAGAAAAACAATAAACACAAGAAAAATATTTAAAAAAAAACGACACCTCCTTTCGCGGGCATCGACCAACTGTCACTCGCACCAGCAGACATCGCTTTAGATAAAAGATATCTTAAAACATCTGATAGTATGATTTCATTATGTCCGGACAGATAGAGTACGACCAATCGTCAGTAGCGACGCGAGCCAACTACACGCGATAGACACTTTGTTTGAAGGAAAACTCGAGGAATAATTTAAATCAGTGAGTTAACTCGAAGGCTGTTGGGAATTTAAAACTAAGTACTGGATCATTTCGAAAGAGTATCTAGCTTACTTGTGGAATGTAAACTAGTGTCACGGTGCATTTGGTGTCCAAAAGTAGGTACCATATCAGACGCCTTAAACGTCTACCGCAATGGCTGTGGGTTCAATTATATTGTCAATTATTTTATTTTCTTTCAGCTTTCGGTTTTATGAATTGTTTTATCGGAGCGGTGGAAGATGATTCGTTTTTCCGAGTCGGATTCGAATTGCCCCATTATGGCCTCTATATCTCTCGTTATTTGCTTTAGTTAATTTAAGTCTCAACGCTATGTTGATATTTTTTTTTTTTACGCAACTCCCCGGTTTCCATTGTTACCAGGCGAGAAAATCTTCACGCTGTATCCCGCACACTGCAGGATTGCGTGTTGAGGGGCAGAACTCAACGCCGCGTTTAACCTCGACACCAGAGCGAAGAAATGGAAATATACATTTAAGTAAAAATTTCATCTCCTCGAGTGGGAATCAAACCCACAACCAGTCACACCTCGTGCCGCTGCGCCACGACCGGCCTCACTATATATATATATATATATATATATATATATATATATATATATTCAATATGACCAAAGCCAAATATTTTGAGAGTAAAACATAAAGATCAAATACACCTACTTGTTACTTGTTATTCAATACTAAATATAGTTCGGTGCTATTTTTCATCGCTACTTCATATATATCATATATTATTGAGAAGTACGTACCAACGGCATTGTTTTAACGCCGCTGAGTCACCAAGGATACAATACCGTCTTTGTTTTCATATATTTAATTTATTCTTTTATTAATGTAAAGAAACCTAAAGAAAAAAACAGTTTCACGCATTTTTTCGCATATATGAAGATATATACTCTGTTTCCTTCTTTCTTTCCAATTTTCGAGACATTGACTGATTGTTGAGTGGATCTCATCCCACCTAGAGGAAGTGTGAAGTTATAGGAAGAAAAAATTATAAGAGATATATAAAAATTCACACAATAAAATTTGTTGTTTTAACCTTGTAAATACTAAAATTAAATTTAAATGTATTTGGTTATCTATAGAAATATTATTTTCATTTTCCATACTTCCATGATAAAACTGCGCATAATTTAACGTAAACCGTTCAACTAAACTTTCATATTCCATATTGTGAAACTTCTTTTACAGTTTAAAATTGACAAGTATAAATGAATACATAAAAATACTATCCTATACCATCTTCTCTTTTATGAAGAAAAAAAAGGAAAACTATATTTGTGATCGAAGGGGATGTATTATATGTAATATAAAGAGTAAAGTGAAAGAGATGTGACGTAAGCGTGGCCGTAGTAAATTGACGTTACACTCTTTACCTTTCCCACGAGGAATAATTGATGTAGAAAAATAAAACATTTCACTTGCCCTTGTTAAATATTTTGCATTGCAGTGGTGGCTGAGATACAGTTCCTGAATCTTATTTGAAACAGAAAAAGAGACTATCTTGTCGACAATTTAAAACCAAATAAAGAATTTGAAACTGACTATTGATTTTAACGATCAAAATACTTTGATAGTTGATTGACTAGAGTGTAAGCACGATCGTTAAGTGGTCGATCCTCACACGACGGGATAAATTATTCTGACTTCCCCGTCCTAGCAACTCCGTGCAGTGTTGAGTTACGCCACTTAACTAAATCTAGAATTCGACCGGAAGGTGGACTATTCCTCTCAGCTTCCACCTCTACCCTATTACATTCAATGTAAAACTAGATGAATAAAATATCTTTTCTAATTCTTATACAATAACTCACGTCGACGCCTATTATTTACAAATCAACGACGATAAAATATGATAATTCAATGCATTTAATGCAGCGACCTAGTAATTAAAGGAAAAATGTTATTGGCATCGTAGTTAAAGCTAATCGTCCTTGGTTCTACATTTTTTATAAACATTATGTTATTATTAAGATATTAAAGAAGGTCAAGATAAATTAAAAAAAGGTATAGCGATAGCTTAGGTTAGTTTGTTATTACAGCCAGATTGGTGCTTGCTTTATGTAATCATGAATTTGAATGTGTATTAATATATACTGTATTTCCTTGCATATAGTACGGATGGTAGGCAGAACCTGGCGTAAACTGTCAAGACTCTACATTCGTCTTTCTCTCTTTCTCTCCTTTTGAGATATTGAATGTTAAATGGTGGAAATCAACGACACATTGTCTTGTCATAGCGGGGAGATGACAATAATTACTTCTTTCAAGTTGGGATCGAATCTACAATCACCGCGAGTCAGACGATGTCCCACGATAACCTCTATTTGTACCTCTAAGCGATTTAAGGATTGTAAATAATAAAAAGTAATTATTATATATATTTTTAAGCACCGGGAAAACAAGAAAACTTAACATAGCTCTTTCAGCCTAAAATCATCTGATATAAATATATCTTATTTATTTACGGAAAACGCGAAAAAAAAAACAAATATACAAAAACAAACATACAAATAATAAACAAATAAAGTACTTCTCCAAATCCAAACCAATTATATTATATAAGAAAACTTTCCGAAATACGCATTCCCTTATTTCGATTAGAATCTGACCGTGAACTTTGTAACGCTATGGCACGCCTAAAACAGAAATAGCGCACGTAGGTATTATAATTGGGCCATTTACGTATCATTTACTTCGATATTTTAGTAAGGCTGTTGTAGCATTAGCTGGACACCGACTTCAAAATTATAAAATCTTTGTTAAATTATTTCTGTTTAACAAAATCTAAGCACGTTTTACTTAATGTAAAATTATTTTTTACTTTTTAGTTCGTTGCTTGAAGTCGGTTTTTTTTTTGGTAAATATTAATTTATTTTACGATTTTAAGTGATGGGTAGACCTTAAAAGCATCTCAAGTTAGTGGTTGTCGTATGTAAAACTTCAAATTTAATTAGGTATTATTGTGCATACTAACATTTTGGCATATTGACAAGAACATACCTAGGAACCTCTCCCTTTTTTGAACTCGGTTGAAAATGAGAACATCCTCTTTTTTTAAGTTATTTGACAAGAAATACAACGATGAGGAATCTTACTTCTGACACCCATTTTAACAATGTTTTTCCTTGTAACTATTACAGTATGATTTTTATCAAAAAAATACAACTTGTTTTAACCGGATCCCATAATCAAAACCTAACCAAAACTTTCACAAAACTATCTTTGAAGTGTATCCTTTCCAGTAAAAAAAGAATCATCGGAATCGGTTGGCGTGATACTGGGTTATTCGTCGATTTATCGCGCACATACCCAATGCAAATTTAAGACTTATGTGATTTTCTCATAGATATCACAAAAATGGACCAAAAAATTGGGACCACACGGAAAGCACTAGCTTTCAAATAAAAAAAATCATCAAAATCAGTTCACCCAGTCAATAGTTCTGAGGTAACAAACATAAAAAAATACAGTCTAATTGATAACCTCCTTTTCTTACAGCAGTCGGTTAAAAAATGATGTATATAATGTATATACTTAAAAAATAGTTTGAGCCGTTTTGGCGCAGAGACACAGCGTCTGACTAAAAACGACTATGACGACCGTGACTTCGATTTTTACTCAGGAAATGAATTATTTTGATTTCCTCATTCTGGAAACAAGATGAATCATGGTTTTGAGTTCCGCCACTTAACACGCAATGTCTCGAAAATTAGGTGTATAAGGAGGAACGGAGTGTTTTGACTCTAGGTTCCCTCTGCCTACCTTGCAGTATATATGGGGGACATAGCATAAAAAAATTCTTATCTCAAATATTTTTTATATGTTCACATTTTTCTATATAAGAAGGTAGGGAAAGAGAACCTAGAATGCAGACACTTTCGTTCTCCTCTTTTCGTTCGATTCATCATTGTGTGTTGAGTAATAGAAGTGAAAGCCGTCAACGCCTGCTTTGTCTGGTTAGAATAAGCAAATAAAAACAGAACATATCCCCAAGTGGTGATCGAACTTACAGCCATCGCGTTTACAGCCAGACGACGTTCCACTCCGCCACAATGCGATTTCCCAAAAATACTTTCAACAGAAAACTAAGTTACGCCGTTCTTTCGACAACCATTGAGACATTGCTGTACGCAACTGTCACAGGTAAATTGTTCAATATCGGAGAAAAAAATATAGTGTAAATTATTTAAGTAATTCTCAATGGATTACAGGATGATTGGGTCAGGGCCAAATAAGTTTAATTTCTCATACGATATCATTTTCTAGTTCAAATTTAAGTCTTTAATAATCTTATAACAAGCATCTAGCTTCTTACACATACATACATGGAGGCAATCGTGGCCCAGTGGAAAAACGTCTGACCGCAGACGCGATTGACTCAACACCACGTCCTCTAAGCCCTGATTTATGGGAAACGTCGTAAACTGTTTTTATGCTGTTTTTATTAGTTATACAATTAACTAAATCTGCAGGAGTCTTAAGCAGCACCTACGCTGGAATCATTTTTATATAAAATAAATTCATCAGGTAATTAGTACGTCCTCTGAATAATTTAAATAATAATTATGTTAAATAATAATATTGTTATTGTAAAAAAAAAACGAGAATAGCCACTTTACAAAAAATTGTATCGATATCTTTAATTAGTAAGAAATAACGCCGTTAATATTGTTATTTTATTTCATTTATTACTTTTATGTGTTACGTTTATCCAAAATTATAAGAACATTAAAAGTTCATAAAGTTGTAGGAGATTTAAGTTAAGAGAAAAAATAATTATTTGGTATTATGACAACTATTTGTAATGCAATTTGATTCTCTTTATCCCTCTACTATTTTAATGTCACAAAAATATTAAAATATTTAACATCGATTGGCGCGAAACTAAGAAAATTATAAATATTTATATAAAACATGTTTTGTTTTAATTGTAACATAATTTATTATGGTCAATGACCATTGCAATACATTATTTATGAATGACTATATTAAATTATGAGCGCTTAACCTTCGCTAGCCTTAATGTCAGGCCGGATATCTGGTTGATCCAAAAATATTTCATGAGTTTCAAAAATATTTCTAAATACGCCAGTATGTTTGTATCACGATAAATTCCCAACGTAATCACTAGTTTCACTCGAAAAAATATACACAAAAAATATTAAATTGAAGAAATAAATATATATTTGACTAACATGAAATATTATAATGATTACATAATCAATTTGACACCAGCAATAGCTTGCGGTTAGCTCAGTGGGAATTACCTTTCGTTTCATTGTACCTTTTCGTTATATTGTTTCTAGGGTTGTCATGTCAAAAATCACAGATCACACACTCAAATTGAAAGGTTTTCACTCACACGTAATAGGTAATATTGACAGGAATATTAAATTGTAAATAGCATTTAAGTTTTGGTTAAAGGTGCTAACTTTAAATTTCTGAAATATGAACGTAAGAATAGCTGATGTTTAGACCCATAAAAACTAAGATACAAAAGGGGCGTCAATCAATCGATCTGGTAGTGAAACACAATTTCCACCAGACTTCAACCTTGAATGTTCCCGTATATCTATAAATAACAGTGATAATGGTAAAGAAACGTATTCATAGTTAAACTAGCTTTTGAGGCTGGCGTGGCGCATGGGCACAAAGTGTTACTGTAAAATCGACTGGTTGTGGGTTCGATCCCCACTCGGGGCAATGAAATATTTATTTACATTTAAATTTTTATTTCTTCGCACTGGTGTCGAGGCAAAGTGCGGCGTTGAGTTCCGCCACTCAACACGCAATGTCTCCAGAACTCGGCGGAATGTGGGGAACGGAGTGTCTTAACACTAGGTTCTGCCTACCCTGCTGTGTGCGGGATACAGCGTGAAGCTGAAGGAAGTAAGTAACTAGCTTTTGCCAGCGGATGCGCATCCCGCAACAACATTAAAATAAGTGAGAGTTATTTGTGTACGACATATGATACATTCCAAGTGCCCGACGTAACTCCAACCCTAAGCACGTTGTGATATATCGAAACGATTATCGTGATTAACAATATGTATAGCCATAGCCTTTAGGCTACCGAACACAAAAATATTTTTTCAATTCAAACTAGTAGTTCCTGAGATTACCGCATTGAACCTAACAAATTCTTCAGCTTTATAACATTAATATAGATTATATACATCTGCTACAAGTCGCGAGCGCCTACATAGTTTATATAAATTTGGTGATAGCACTAGCTTGACCAACCCTGTAATTTATTTGTCCACTGTCGATCAAATTGACAACGATAATAATACAAAAACACATCTGCAATTTGTGTCAAGTAAGAACACGCCTATGTTTCTGTGTTAATGAAAATGATACATAATATATTTAGTAATTTGATTATAGCCTAGTTCGAAGGCGGTATTACTAGTGTTTTTTTTTTCAATTTAGTTAGGTAGAGAAAGGGGCTCGAACGGTGCGCATTTTCAATGGGCCCCGTAGGGTTACACTTAGGTCGCAAGTCTCAAGCACTGCTTCGAGCTCCTCTCCCTGCAATACAATGGGCACCCAAAAGGTAATGTGGAAGGAAGTTTATTTATGATCTTATTTACTTTGTGACAATGCCAGGTTGTGGTATATGTTGTCTAATTACATATAGTGTGAATTTAAACCCATTTACATTAATCATTCACCATAGCACAAACGTGACATTGTTAACGCGAAGGTGCCCATTGGGGGGGAACGTATTATTTAATATTTTCTTTTCCTCGCTCTGATAACAAGGCAGAGCGCGATGATGGGGCGCGAGAACACTAGGTTCCCTATGCCTACCCTGCTGTGTGCAGGATACAGCGCGAAGATAATTTAAAAAAAAAAACAAATACGAGATAATATAAACACGTACATAACTGGACAGGAAATCTATATATAATTTAGTGTCAGATGAATGAGTTTCCCTTCTACACCATATTAATATTTAATAAATTACATTTATTAATAATGAATTGTAATAAAAAATATATTTATAAAACCAAAAACCCCGACTGCATAAAACTAAAATGAAAATAAACAAGCCCAATATTTTATTACGATTACGAACAGTCAGGACCTCTTTAAATTATGCGAGGTTCCTGGTAAAGATTTTATTGATTGAAGAATTACTTATAGGTCTAACGATACCTCAATTATGTAAATCCGTTCAGCGGTTCTGGAGTTATGAGGTAATAAAGAATATTACATATATACATACATACAAGAAAAACATAAACCTTCCTTGGCAGTGGAGAAAAATAAATCTAATTTATTAAAAATATTGAATTTGAGTCCAGTCGTGGCGCAGGTTAACGACGAACTGTAAACGCGTTTAATTCAATCACCACAAGAGGGAATATTTAAATTTATGTTTCCAGTTCTTTGCTCTGGTGTCGAGACAAAGCGCGTCATTGAGTTCCGCCACTCAACACGCATTGCCTCCAGAATTCGGCGGAAGTGGGGAACGGAGACGTTCTGTTCCCCACTTAACTACTACTACTAGGTTCCCTCTGCCTACCCTGTTGTGTGCGGAATTTATTGTTCAACTATCCAAGTGTAAATTAAAGTATTTTTATGTATACTTTCTTTAGTTATGGCCTATTAATATACTCTAATTATTAACCACAGAAATAAATGTAACTATAAAGAATACAATTTATTTTAAAGTTTTTGTATAAAACTTAATCACAAATTTGAATTAAAATTAATAAAATTCTTAATGAATGTTATTCATATGAAGGCCTTTATTATTTTGATAGCTATCATAATAACTTCCTATATTTATCTTGACCTGTTTCCTATAAATATAATAGCTATATAACCCAACCTAATAAGATATACAAGAAAACCTAGTGTATAATATCTGGGATATTTCAATTTCTGACTTTCAAATTAGAGACACTATGTGTGGCAGACCTCAATGCAGAGCTTTGTGAGCCAAAGCAAGAAAGTGCAAAACAATTATTCTGCTGATCAAAATCATGACTATCAGATTTACAGGCATATGCTGGGATACTGCACGCTGAGGTCTACTTCATATGTGAGTATTAAATTAAATTATTGTTAAATATTAAAATGATCTATAAAATTTCTAAGCAATACAAAAATAACATTTCAGTGTCATCTACTTGACTCGTTTAATACAATCAACAGAATTACTGTTATCTTTATTGTATTATCAAGTAACTTAAGCATTTGATCTCAACACTTATATATGAATGATTGTTGTTTGCTAATTATATACTAACAGTTTTAACACCATTATGGTGCATTGGAGTAACATTTCAATTCAAATGTGATAGATGTGGGTTCATTCTCCACTAAGGAAAATAAATACAGAGTAGGCAGAAAAAACTTATTCACACTCTATTCCCTATTTTCCACCTCACTCCATTTTCCTTTTCAATTCTAGATATTACATGTTAAGTTGCAATTATGTCTTACTAGAGCAAAACAATGATAATAATACATACCTATGAATTGGGAGAGAACCCACAACTATCACCTTTACAATCTATTCCATTGCACCAGTATGTGACATACCAGAATATTTAATACATTTCAAATGTTCAAGTGGCCTTTAAATGTATATAAGTATTTAATATTATTAACTATTATTTGGTATATTTATTGCCATATATGTAAGAAATTATCTAAAATTACTTTATCATATCTTCTTAATTACTTCTAAATTGCATTATTCATTATATTATAGCAAGAAAGATTATAAAAAATATTTGTAGACAAACATTATGATCTTCAAAAATAATGTATTAATGACAAAAATTATTGAATTTTTAACATTTTGTTAATAGAAGCTTTTTTTAACTTTATGTATTTATCAGCTTCACACTCAATCCCGCACACAGCAGGATAGGCCGAGGGAATCTAGTGTTAAGACACTTAGTTCCCCAAGTATTTATACAGTCAGATATTTTAAAAACTTAAAAATAATTTCTATGAGATTTAAAAAAAACAATTTGTTACTAAAATAAATATAATAAAAAAATATAGAACTTACCTTTGTAGTGGGAGATGATGAAGAACTGGTTGGTTGGTTTTGAGCCCATGATATACTCCATGTTGTCAAAAATACAAGCAAAGCCAAAATAACAGTTCTTAATCGTAACATCTTCAATCTAAAAGAATATTTTACATCAAAACAGTAAAATAACAATAGGTACAGAGTTACTCTAAACACAATGACTGTGACTAATTTAAGATAATGTTAACAATATAGCGAACGCTATATTATTAGTGATTTATATAGAAAGGTTATATAGCTTTTCATACAATAAATTATAACATTACAAGTTCCGAAACGTCACCCGGTCAAGTGAATGGTCAAATTGCCAACCCAACGAAGGCCAAAATTTATACTTACGATTATTACTAGAAGCTAAGTTAGATCTGTCGTAGTTTTAGATATATCAATATTGAGACATTCTGTTTTAGCAGAACAACTTGAAATTATTACAATTTTTAGGTGTAAATTTCATTTTGACAATAAAATCTAGATGGGCTACGAATGACATTAAACTTGAACCGTCATCTGTCAAAAAAAACTCATCTCGAGAAATCTGTGGCATGTGGCTCTCGAGAATGTTACCAGATCGACGCGATGTAACTAAATAGTAAGTATGAAAAAAATATTATATTCTGATACGGTAGCGTACGTATGTATGGTAAGGTATGGAAGATATATAAGTATCAGTAATAGTAAGCTATTTGATTTGGTTTCATACATAATTTGCCTATCAGTAAAAACAAAAATTTTAGGTCGTTATCAAAATATTAAAGTACAAATACATACATTATTGTATTTGTACTTTAATATTTTACGTATTGATTATCATTTAGAATGATAATATATTTAAAATTGATTTTGTTATTGTTGGTACACTCGTGTCTTCATATAGTATTTTGTACGGCATCATACAGTAATCGTTTTTATCAATCCAAAATCTCAGTGTATCACAATTAGCATGTTATATCGATATTTAGAAGCATTGACTGATTGACATCACTTGAAAGTTGACAATTTGACATGTTTTCTTTATTATAAACTAACCCTAAAGAGTGATATTAAAAATGCCTTTAGATTACAGAAGATTCAATGGACCTGAGGACAGTATTCCATACCATCGATTTACGAAAGATTTCCTTAAAAGCTATGACGATTTACATACAGATTTAATAGATGAAAATGGATCTCGCAAAGATGGGCGCGCTTTGGACGAGGCACGAACGATGTGTATGTTTTGTATGTGTTCATTAAACTAACAATGCATGTTTACTTGTACCTTTGAAACTTATTTTAAGTGTATTTTAAACTTATTTCTTTATTTGCAGTTGCTCGAACCGACTTGATATCACAAGCAAAGGGATCGGCATATGTAGAATTAAAAAAGACAAAAGTTGTGTGTTCAGTTTTTGATCCAAGAGAGATTATGCATCAAAATGAATATAGGTAAAAGCCTTAAATAATATGATTTGCATACAAATTACTTATAATTCCATTATCTTTTTTATTATTAAACATTACAGTACACTTGGACAATTATTTTGTGAAGTAAAATTCGCGCCATTTTCATGTCCCCAAGTTCGAAGGCCTCACGCTCCTGATTCTGAAGAGAAAGCTTTATCAAATGCCCTTAGAAAAGCATTAGAACCAGCTGTGTGTAGACATTTGTTTCCCAATTATCAGGTATGAATATAGTGAATGTATACTAATATATTTAAGAAATATGTTCTATATGTATATGCTTAAGGTCAACTCCAAAATTCATTTTACTGGTGAAATTCAACATTATGCTTGAGTAACAGGCTATATTTTTACTGAAAAAATAAGGGATCCGCAATAAAGCTTTATAAATGTAACTCAATGTTTAAAATAAATGTATATTCATATTATCTTAATTCATCTATAAAATGTTAAAAAAGTGCTTCAAGCCATTGATTGATGATTGATTAAGCCATTGATGATAGAACAAACTAGTATTTTATATTACAAACAATAAAAATATTTATTTTTTTTTAGGTTGATATATTTGTATACATATTAGAACACGACGGTGCTTGTTTGGCAGCCGCCATAAATGCAGCTGGTTTAGCATTAGCAGATGCCGCAGTCCCAATGTATGACATTATTACTGCTTGCTCACTAGCAGTAATTGAAGATAAAGTATTTGTTGACCCCACTGGAGCTGAGGAACACTTAGCCATGGATCCAGCACAAAGAGGAAATAACAATGGTGTTATAACAATATCTATGTTACCAGAATTAAAACAAATTTCAGATTTTCGTCAAATAGGCTCCATGGATATAGATTGTATCATGAAAGCTATGGAACTACTTCAAATAGAATGTAAGAAGATTCTGCCAAATATACAACAAATATTAGTGTTAAATGTTGTGAAGAGTTTTGAACAACAAAAAAGTTTGGCCAAGGAAGCTAAGGAACGAGAAGTAGCGCTAAACGCCAAATTGGAAGAATGGAAAGCTTTATTAAATGCTGGATGAAATCAGAAAATATTTTTATTTCCTTATCCTACTACTATTTTCAAATTAATATTTTTGTATACAATAATAAATATACAAAGGATATATTTTATTTTTTTATATGCAGTTTTGCATTTGTTTAGTAGTCAGTGTAGGCAGATGAAAAACACTTCATCCTCCATTTTTAACCCATTTTCGAAACATTGGCAGATTGTCCTTTGTTATTATTAAAGTGATGAAAATTAAACAATTATTCCCATAAGCAGATGAGACAAAGTTTTTGTATTTACCTTTAAACATTGATGCTGTTACACAATGGCCTATTTTTTGCATGAACAAATAGTTCATGCAAAAAATAAATTGATACAATACTAAGTTGAAATAATTTAATTTGTTTACAAGTACAAAATTAAAAAAAAAAGATTTAGCTTACATTCTTTAAGTTTTAAAAATGTATTTAAAAGTTACATGGGGTTTAAAAGCAAAGTTATTATATAATTACTATATTTATTTATATTTTTCTAAAAGTAAAGTACAGTGGTCTTATAACATAAAAGTTAGTCTTCAGGCTTCTCAGGTGGGGGTCCACAAGGCTGTAACATTCTTTCCATCAAATTGAATTTAACTCTAGCCTTAGATTCGTTTTCAACTATCGCAAAGTAACTGAGTAAATCAGGATGTCCCATATAACTGCAACAAGAATCTCTGTGTTGATTGGTCAACCACTCATATTTTGTAGTGTCTGCATGACCTGTTCCAATATATTTGCTTTGTAAATGCTCCAACTGACTGTGAATGTTATACCTTTCACCCATTTTCTGTAATACAATAAATATTTTCGTGAAAATTATTGGCAATATAAAATATTTCTAAGTTTTTCTAAGTAACCACTTGTATTTTTTATGAATATTTTAAACAAGCGATGAAATTTGGATTTAGTAGACATATTATTTATTGTAATTTATAAAGTCTTAATTACCTGCTATGTTCAATTTAGACCCGTTGTTAATTTTTATATCCGGCGACAGCGTTAAATTTCGGGACTCCTGATACAAACTACAAGTGACATTCAAGTTTTGACAGCATCATTTAATGATGTTAGAGATGTAGATACCCATCGATGTTTAATAAGCATCGATAAGAAAACGTAGAAGAAGCATCGATAAGAAAACGTGGATGATGTTACGGAAAATCTTGCGTCAAATATTTGTACCTTTCCTCATCATCATTTGTTGAAGCATTCAAGACAAATATAAGATGATAAATTTTGGCAACTTATCTATTGCACGCGAATGAAAATAGTTACGGGCAGCTAAAATAACAGACATTTTTTTTAAATACCTCGATTATTTTCCTTTCGATATTTAGTTCTCTTAAAATTGTTATTTTTACCCAAAAATAAATCTTTTCTAAAACCAGCGTGTAAAACTGAGATATAGGCTTTGCCTGGAAATGGAAATATAAATTCAAGTAAATATTTCATTTTCTCGAGTGGGAATCGAACCCAGTATTTTACAGTCAGACTATGTACCCCTGCACCACGATCTTTAATACATAAAATGTTTATATATAAAATTATTTCTATTATTTTATATAAATCATGCTAAATATATAAATTTGCATTTTATCAACTATAGAGCCAGTTGTGGCGCAAGGGTACAAAGTGTACTTAAAATATTAAATGATATATTTAATATTTTCGCTTTCTAAGCTCTGCTAATATTTTTGCTTTTTAAGCAAAGCACGGCGTTAAGTTACGACACTTAACACTCAATGCACACAGAATTCAGTAGAAAATGAAAAACGGAGTATCTTAACCACCTGCTGTGTGATAGAGCATTATTTAGCATATTGTCGCTAAAAAACAATTACAGACTTTCTCGGAATTTAATTTACAAAGTTCTTATAAAGTATTGTTTTTTTACCTGTACCATAATCAAATCTGAAGTAATGAAATAGCAGTTGAATATAGAAAGAGAGTACCTCTCTTCAAAATTACCACGTTTTAAAACTATGACAACCAATTGTTTATATTTAGGCATTTGAAATTATTTGATCGATTATTAATTTATATTCGAGCTCCTGTTTATATTTCTACAAATTGAATTAAAATGGCTAATAAGAGTAACATAATACCTGATAGCTTAGATCAAAGTGATGAAAGTTTACGTAAGCAAGCAAAAAAGCTTGTGAAACAAAAAGTCTCAAATAAAAGACTTACTCATCTGTTTATGCATGAAAAAAAAATTACAGAAATCGTAAGCCATTAAACATAATTATATTTATTTGGAAATTCTTAACTATTTGTCGTTTTAAGATAATATATTCATAATTTCGTTTATATTACAGCCTCAACCAAAACAATCAAATCATATTAGCTATGCTTATTATCATAATAACTTTATTACAAAAATTGAAAATTTAAATATGTTACACAATCTAACTCACCTGCACTTACAATGGAATAAAATTGCAAAAATTGATGGATTAGAAAATTTGACAAAATTGAAGAAGTTATATTTGAGCAACAATCGCATAAGTGTTGTTGAAAATTTAGAAGCACTCAGATATTTGGAAGAATTATACATTGAAAAACAAAATATTGAAAATTCTGACGCATTGTGCTTTGATCCAAAAACTATGATAGCGATTGGGGTACTAAAGAATATTTTATTATATATTTTTTTATACTTTCTTTACGTTTAATTTTATAATAATTTTTAAGGCGACCCTAAGAATCCTTAACGTTTCGGAGAATAAAATAACAGAAATGAGTTGGACAAAGCCTCTTAGACGTTTGGAAGTTTTGATTGCAAAAAAGAACAAGCTAGATAATGTTGAGGTAAAGATATGCTTACAAAATTGTAAAATGTATTAAAAATATAATATATATATAGAAATTAATATAATACTTTTTAAATTATTATATATTATATATGTATATTTTTAATCGGTGATACAAATATTTCACAATAAACAATCTGTGATGATCCATATATAATTTTAGGAAATTTCAAATAATCTTTGTCTTTTGGTTTCTCTCGTGGACGCAAACTTCATCGGAAATCCCATGACGAAAAAACATCGTTATAAAGAAATAATTATTGCAAGATGCGCACAATTACGTAATAACTTTATGGCATATTTATTTTAATATCAATAAATTTGATTTAGTTGCTTAACCATAATTTATAAATATTTAGGAATTCTGGATACAGTAGCTATACATAATACTTCGAGGACATTTTTGCAAAATTTTGATAAAATTATACGTCTTCGTCAACTAAACGAAAGAAATAGAATTAATATGACTCGTCAAGGTGTAGAAGATTTCTTCGATTTGAACATGTTGTCTGGGCCGAGAGCATTAAGTGCAATGACTATATCGGAATTTTCAAATCAAAAACCTAAAAGTATGTATTTAACAAAAAATTGTATATATCGACTTGTAATATTACGAATAGTTTATTTTCCTTATGTATTTATTTTTGTAGAAATATAGGTTTAAGATATTTTGTTAAATTAATATGACATACTAAACTTTGAACCATAGAAATAATATATATATAACTTTGAACCATGGAAATAATATATATAAATATTTTTATTTTAATTAGATTCGGCTATAGATGCGTCTTACACATTTATGCCTCGAGCTTTCTGGAGAAACAAAACGGCGTCATCACCTCGCGATAGTGCGAGACCTCCAACAGAGCCATTGCCATTGATCAGAAAGACAAATGTCGAAAGCCACGAGCCAGCTGTGAAAGGTATACTTAAGAAACCAATGCCTATGAAATATATTTGAAATGTATTTAGTTTGCTATTTCAATTTAATAATACATTTTTATCTGTTATTTATTTAAATAAATATAATTTAAAATCAATTTCTAATTACTTCATCCCTTATGCCCCAGATGTTTTTTTTAAATGAGCTGCGGCACGATTGACAGAAAGAAAACTATTTTTTAAATATATTTATTATATTTCACTATTTAATACACAACAATGTCTATAGAATTAGTGGTAAAATTAAAGAGGTGAGTGCAATAAACCTGGTTCTCTCTGTCTATCTCGCATAATGTAAATGATGCGTAAGAATAATAATACTATGGTATAATATCCAGCATTTTGTACCAGTTCCTTGTATGACATCAAATTATTTTCAATATAAAGCTTTTCAAAAAGTGAACTGGCAACATTTTAATTAATGTCAAAGTTATTTCTCAATTTTGTAATTTGACAACCTATAAAATGAAGTTTATTGTATGTTATGTTTACGATCATTAAACTGAAAATCTATACCTTGTACAAAATAATGTCATCAAATATTACAAATGCTCTTCAAGCGCTTCATGAGGAATCTTCAGGTATTGATTGTCTTTGTTCTATTTAAATTATTCTATAATTTTCTCGATCTATTTACATTAAATATTACTGTATTTCAGATTTATATCTAAGTAGTGATATAACAGAAACAAATGAATTGGAGCCATTGAAGTTTCACAGGGAATTCGTTTCCAAAAATTTACCAGTTATTATAAGAGGTGGTTGCCAGAATTGGCCAGCAACTCACAAGTGGAATGCTGACTTCTTTAGGTAATTAAATTAAAAGGTAATTCAAATCTATTTAACTTACATTAACAAATTAATAAAAGTTTTTATTTATTCAACAATTATTTTCAATTTCTCTTACGAATTTCAAGCAATCTCGAAAAAAGCGAGAGGTGATTGTCGTTCAAAGATGTACACATTTCAGAGCCAAACCTCTTGCTGCAATTTTTACTTTTAACTCTTTCTGCAATTTTTGAGCTGTTGTATTTTACGTAGGGAACTTCTGCATCATGCTTTGTCTTTTATCGAAAAACAAAGAATTAACCAAGGCTGCATCTGAGTGCACAGACACTTAAGTCACAAGAGTTGTCAATTGTATACTCAGCTTCACTCTGTATCCTGCACAGCTGGGTAGACAGGGGACTTAATGTTAAGACACTATTTTCCAATTTCCACCAAATTCTGGAGGCACTGTGTGTTGAATGGCGTAACTCAATGCTGTGCTTTGCCTTAACATCCGAGTGAAAAAATGGAAATATGAACTTAAATAAATAGTTCATTCCTATTAATAGAAAGGGGATCGAACTGACAACCAGTGGCATTTACAGTAACACCTTGTGTCCCTGCACTACAACTGGCCTCATTTATTGTGTACTCATTATTATTGTTAGTAAATAAAATAAATAAATCAGCTTCACGGTGTATCCTGCACACAACAGGGTAGGCAAAGGGAAACTAGTGTTAAGAGACTCAGTTCCCCACTTTCCAGCGAGTTCTGGAGGCATTGCATGTTGAGTTGCGGAACTCAACGCCACACTTTACCTTGACACCAGAGCAAAGAAATGAAAATATAAATGTAGATAAATATTTCATCTCGTCAAGTGGGGATCGAACCCACAACCAGTCGATTTTACAGTCACACTTTGTGCCCCTGCCACACGACTGGCATTCATTATTATTATTATATTTTATTTTTACAGGAAACATTTTTCAAATAAAAAAGTCACAGTTGCTTTGACTCCAAATGGGCTGGCTGATGGTATCACTCAGGATGATAATGGCACAGAATACTTTGTTATGCCTGAAGAAGTTGAAATGACTATGGGTAATTTTCTAGATATAATGAATTCTCAAAGGTAAATAATATAATACTATTAAGTAAATAAATATTGACTTAATTCATCTCATGTTATGACACAATTGGACTGCATCTACCATGAATTATTTTTAGATTTATTTTTATTTAACTTCTTCATTCTTTTAAGAAAAAATGAGAAACCAACATACTGTGTCTTGAATTTGAGAGAAAAGTGGAAAATGGAACATCTTGGTTAGCCTTGCTACATTGCATTGCTATTTCTTATGTAAAGTGTGAAGCTGGAAAGAATACTTAACTCTATGGATAAACTAAAATTTGATTTATAGAGAAATTCATATAAATAAATAGAACAAAATATTTTTAAGTTTTAAAGAACAAAATAAACAAGGCCATTGTAGCAAAGTGGGACAGTTGTTGACTGTAATGCTGATTGTTCTTAGTTTGATCCCCATACGAAAAAAACAACTTTTTTCTTTTTACTTGCTGTAGTAAAACAAAATGTGAAATTGAGATTTAACATTTGACACATGGTCTCAAATTTGGGCAGAAATAAGACATTGCATATAAAATTAAAAAAAAAAACAGTTGTATTAAGTACTGGTTTGTTATTGTTCTTATTGATTTTCTATTCTGTTAACAAGAAACAGTTTTTATTGTTTATTTTTTTAATTTCATATTTAATTCTTCAGTGAAAAACTTATTCCATACATTCAAAGACAAAATTCCAATCTCACAGAAGACTTTAGTGATTTGATGGATGATGTTGACCATCATGTTGGTTTTGCAACTGAAGCATTCAATAAAATGCCTGATGCTATTAATTTTTGGATGGGAGATGAGAGGGCTGTTACATCAAGTATGTATGTTTTTTTACCTTCACACTGTATCCCACTTATAGTAGGGAAGGCAGAGAGGATACTTCACTCCAACTCATTCTACGTTAGGCATGTTGAGAAAATCAATTTGGCACTTTACGAACTAAGGCTAGGAAATTAAAATAATTGATTTCGGAGGGTTGTTGTTTGGTAGGGTTTGTATCAACCATCTTGACATTTACAGTCAACACACCAAAAATATGGTATACATTTGTAGTGATTTGACTGTGTCATAGTAGCCACAACTTTGTATGTATGTAATAAGTGAATTGGTAAAAGATTAAAGCATCACATTTATTAATTTATATTACAAAATCTACTTATCATACAAAACCCTAATTGTCATAATATAAAAATAAATAAATATGTAAAGTTCCCTAAACATCCAAGTTGATATAAAACTGTTCAGAACCAGTTCAAAAACTAATCCTATTTCTAATGTATTTAATATTAAAATTAATATTAATATTAAAATTAACCTTCAGAAATTTAAAGTAAATGTAATGATGTCACTATTAAGTAAAGCATACTCTGGTCAGGAATATAGAAAGATAAAAGTATAGAATAGAAATAATTTAAACATCATGCAGGATTTCTACCATTGTATTAAATAATTGAATTTGTACATTTTATATTGAAAAAAGCAAATAGATTTGTATTTATTTCACAAATTAAAACATGCCTATAAAAATCTATTTGCCTAAAGAACATTTTGAATTTGAATTTTTAGAGCACCATATTTGTTTCTTCGTTATGTATATTTTTATACCAATAAATAAATAAATAAATCAATCAGCTTCACGCTGTATCCCGCACACAGCAGGGTAGGCAGAGGGAACCTAGTGTTAAGTCACACCGTTCCCCACTTTGCTGCCGAATTCTGGAGGCATTGCGTGTTGAGTGGCAGAGCTCAACGCCGCGCTTAACCTCGACACCAGAGCGAAGAAATGGAAATATAAATTTAAGTAAATATTTCATCTCCTGGAGCGGGGATCGAACCCACAACCAGTCGGTTTTACAGTCACACCTCGTGCCGCTGCGCCACGACTGGCCTCAAATACCAATAGAAAGTGTAGAAACAAATACAAAATTGACCTTTATGTTATTTCATATTGAAAATACATATAAATTTTCGATAATACATATATACTCAAAGTTTTTAAAGACCTTTTCATTTCTCCTGATAATTTGTCTAATAGGCTGTTAGCAGGTTTACACTGTAAGTCAAAGTAATATATAATACATTGTACATGTGCTTGGGATAATACTAGAAAAAATATTTATTTTTTAATATACCTTTATGCCATAGAAACATATTTAAATGTCAAATAGTTTTACAATTAACAAATTAAATATTTTTACAGTGCACAAAGATCCATATGAAAATATCTACTGTGTGATAGATGGATGTAAAGATTTCATACTAATACCACCGACTGATTTACCTTATGTACCATACAAAAGATATCCTCAAGCTGAATTTAAGAGAATTGACGACACTTGGAATATAGTTCCTATTGAAGCTGAATTAAATCGTAATGGATTACCTTGGATATGTATAGGTATGTATTATTAGCTTCTTGCTTTTTATCCCATACAGCATAGAGAATCTATTCTCAAAGCCATGAGATAAAAGGTAAACAAATCAAAAAAGGTTATTTTATAGGTTACAATTGACAGAGCTTAATATAATATATAAAGTAAAAAAAGGATTTTTGGATTTATGGATGTAAATAATATTGTTGAACAATGTCTATAGAACTTTTTAGTTATTAATAATTATGATTTAAGTTTATCGATTTCATCAATGATGAAATGATTTTTATCATTATATTTTCTAATTTTATAAAATTGAAATGCACAATGTGCAATGTTATAAAATTTGAAGTGAAAAGAAACAAATATAATACATAAAAAATAAACATTGTTTTCATATTTAAAGCCAGGAACATTGTAAAAATCAAATTAAATCTAAAAATGTTTCTATTCACCCCATGTTACGTATCAAACTAAACTTAAACTTAGCTTCACGCTTTGTCCCTTGCGGGGTAGTCAGAGAGAACGGAACGCCAAAGGCTACGGTCTCTACATACCTCTTTCGCCTCGTCCACTGTCATCAACCTCTTCATACATGCCCTTCGGGGGGTCCTCGTGTTACGTATCATAAATATCAAAAATTATTTTCTTAATTTTGAATAATAATGTTTAATTAAATATTTGCCGTGTGAAAACGCCCAAAAGTCAACTTGTTCTCAAACCTGAGACACATTTTAATACTATAATAAATTATAGAGCACAGGTACGCGAACATTTTACATTAAAATGTGATGTCTTGTCATTGGTCAGATTATCCGCCATTTTTACTGTCCGTCAACCTGTTGCTAAGACAGAACTGTTGTGTATCCGTTGTTACTTTTGTTGTTTTATTTAGTTTCTTGTTTTGTTAAATGTAAAGTTGTCTGATTATTTTGTTATATTAAATAAACATGAGTAAACCTGGACCAAATTAAAAAGAAATTAAAAAGTTACATAAAAATTTTAGAAACATTATTTCTTGATTTACATTTTGTCTCATGCCAAAATGAATAGAGTATAGTGTTAAGACCTTCCATTCTCCACACACCAAATATTTCAAAGGATTGCTTGTTGAATATGTTTGTGCTATGAAATAACGTGTTAACAATATTATGCGCGGTCCGTTCTACTTCTTTATATCGAGTAAAAGCTATGCAACATGCATACACTATGCATACAGTGCATGCTCTACACGCTACTGCACTTACAAATGCTTATTGATAGAGCTTTATTCTTCATCCAAAAATACAGGACGTAATGCGATCGGAGGACCAACGGTTGTCTATGGGTAGAAGACTTCAGTACCCCCATGTATTTTAGCCGATTTTCAGTTGAGTATTGAGCTATATTGAGAAAAATAGTCACGAGCGCAGACTCAACACTCGGGCAGTACTTGCTAGTTGTCTTCAACAATTGGATTTTTTTTTCCAAAAAATTGTTGTCAAATATACCGAACAACCAAAAAAAGGCTAAAATAAAAGAGGAAATGGATAGCTACTGAAGTCCTCTACCCATAGACAACCGTTGATCCGTTGATCGCATTACACCCTGTATATTAAAGGTTATCTTTATGCTGACGCTAGTTTCATGATATAGTTCATTCTACAGTATTGGAATAAAGTGTACTTGCAATTAAATAAATTATAATAATTTCAGATCCTCTCAATCCGGATGTCACTAAATATCCAGAATATAAAAAGGCACATAAGTTTAAAGTGAGACTAAATAAAGGAGATTGTCTTTACTTGCCGAGCCTATGGTTCCATCATGTGACACAAAGTCATGGCTGTATTGCCGTAAATTATTGGTATGACATGGAATTCGATATAAAATATTGTTATTTCAAAATGTTAGAAGCTTTATGTCAAAATTATTAATATAGTACGGTCGATCAGTTGTGGCCACTCTTAAGGTACGTGTGGATGGCTGCGCAGATTTGGTTTTTGAATTTTTCTTACTTTTGTGTATCTTGAGGATACAAATTACAATGCATAAAAGTTCAGAAAGCTCAATTTCAGGACGGTCACGACTCGTTCACCGTACTGTTATTTTTTTATTTTGTCAACAATGGTTTTTGAACTATTATAGTATTTGTTGAAATAATTTATAATAAATTTTTAAAATAAACTAATTGTTTGATTACCCAATATTTATTGAATTTAATATAAATAAAATCAATATGCATGAATTAAGGCTACTGGCCGAATTTCTCGAGAGCCGCATTACTTTAACTTTCTGTAATAAAAAGAAATTGGTATAAGAAAATTTAATTTATCAACATAAACAAAATAATATAGGCCCCTATTTATAAATCTCTCAAGTCCGAGATCGATCTTTAGATGCCGTTTTCATTCATAGATATATAATTTATAAATGAAAACAGTATCTCAAGATCGGTGTCAGATTTTAAAGCAGTTCATAAATACGGGCCGTAGTGTTAAGATTCTCCGTTCTCTGAGTAGTGAACGGAGAATCTTAACACTAGCGGGAGAGTTCCCGCTCCGCCAATTCACAGATAATTGAAACGCGGGTCCGAGTCTCGCTAAGTAAAATTTAAATAAAATTGATAAAGGTTTCTAAATATTTTTCTTCGTATATGAATAATTCTTTTTGATTTTAAAGTATATAGAGAGAGATAAAATATAGATGTTTAAAATTTATCGCTGCCCTAGGCTTAACTAGACCAATCTTTATGATTAGCAATGGCATCTTTTGTTTGGCAAAATAGTTACACGTACATTTTTGATGACATATTTTTTTTTCTAAAATATAAAATACGTATATACATATATTATGTACCAGGGACCTTACACTGATTTTGATAAAATTAGATAGGTTCAAAAAATTTTTACGTCATTAGGTAGTTTCATACAACTTACTCCAATAAAATTGTCTTAATCATACAGCACACGAGAACATTCGGAGCTACTCACAGTACGGTCTGCGAGTCGTGGCCGCCGAGTTTTTTTTATTTTAGGATGCCGCCGTTTGATTTTAGGATGTTTCCTACTTTCGATTATTTTCTTCCCGAATAAACAATTCGCCAAAGTTTAAAAAACCCAACTTCAGTGCGACCACGACTCTTCGACCATACTGTATTAAAAAATCACAACTAACCAAAAAATCCGGGTAAATATTAGACGAGGGTACACTATTGACCATTTTACATATGCCGCGCGGCTCGCACACGCCCACCGTGTTCAAGACGACGCAGACGTCGCCGGGCGACCACGCTCGTATGTACGTGAAATGGCACGTTTTGTTGTTACATACGTTTATTGTGATATTGGCTAAAATTTGTTGTAATAGATATTATAGGCATAGTGCATTCAGGCAACAACAGAAATAGGATATTTCTTTTGATTATACCTTTGTCTATCATTTCGTGCTATAGATTATTTTCGTCCTCGGTACGATATCTACTACGTGAGTGTTGCCACAGTACGAAATACTGCTGCATTATTAACGTGGTACATGTGGTTGTAAAAGCGACGGTTGTGGGTTCGATTTCCACTCGGGGAAATGATTTTTCATTTCCTTGCTTTAGTTACAAGACGAAATTTCCAATATTTGGCAGAACGTGGGGAAGGAAGTATTTCACATTAGGTTTCGATTCCGTACCTTGCTATATGCAGGATATAGCGTAGCTAAAATGAAGAATAGAAAATGAACTCTAAAATTACACATTACATAATAAATAAACACATAAAGACTAACGTCCTTTATAATATTGATCTGGCCAGTCTACAGGCAGCTCGGAATACATCATCGCTTCTCTTACAGCGTACTCCACACCTACACACTGGTCCTCATCCTCGTTGGCTCTCTTTAACTTGCAACACACGCCACACTTTTTAACTTTATGTAGCTTACCGCCCTATAAATGATTAAATATTTATTCATTTATTGACATGCAGTACTTATTGTTTTACTTTCACGCTTATTTTTGCATATATAGTGTGTGTAGATAAAATACAGTCTATTTCTTATTGAGTGGCGGAAGTCAACGCCGCACTTTGTTCTAAACAACTCTGGTAGTAATGGTGAAAGCGGGGAAATTAAATCAGTTCATTCCCTGAGTGGGAATTGAACCCACAACAATTATATTTAAGTATGTGTTTCAAGGAGCTACAAGGAAAAATGTCTAGGAAAACAGCATCTTTTCTTTAGTGTGGAACAAAATTGTGTCATAGTTTCATAAAGTATGATACAAATATGACATTTAAAGAAATGTGTTGATAATATAAAACATAGTTTCGTTTTTCTGATATATCTATCAGATATTATTATATCTAATGCAGAGTAGGATTGTTTCATATAACAAGATAGGCCTACATCATTAAAATGGGAATAGCGAAGAACAAGGAGACTAAGTCTAACCCACCACTACCACTAACTATACATAAAATAATTATAAATTGAAACCATCGTAGCTTAACAAGTTAACAGCACAGCTTAACTATTTGTAAACACAGGCTGTGAGTTTCATATCTGGAAAATTGGGCAGTGCGCGAGGAACAGTGTCTTAACACTAGGTTCCCTCTGTTTACTCTGCTAATATATAATAAGCGAGATGGAATAGAATTTCTTTAAACTTTTCGCTTATATGAATGGAGCCTTCATGGCGCAGTGGCACAAGCGTGCAACTGTAAGAAAGTAAAGAATCTGCAACTAACAGGCCCCGCCCCCGGACACGCGCACTCGCGCAGCCCCAGCAGCGCGCACTCGGCGGCGTGGCAGCTGCCGTCGGGCAGGCAGCGCCCGCCCGCGCCGCAGCGGCACGCGCGCCGCGCCGCAGTACACGTGCACTGCAGGTCCAGGGTCGTGCAGTCCTATGTCGATCGGTTAATCAACGAGGTTTTATTACACGGGAAATTTAAATATTTTAAATTTAAATAATAATTTCAGAGATCAGTCGTGGCGCAGTGGTATAAGCGTGCGACAGTTAATGTAACGGGTTTTGGATTCGAGCTCTGATTTCGTCGGTTTGGTAACAAGATAAAGTGCGACAAAAGGCGATGTCGTTGGGTCGATCACGAAGCCCTAGGTTAGGCTTCAATTTGCGTATTCAATCCTCAAATTGCCTACTTTGCTATACCGACTTGACCGATTTTGCATACCGACGTTTAAACGTCGCTTAGTTACTTTTCAGACGATTTTATTTCAACATTTTAACAGAAAGATTATAATAATTATATATTATTATAACATAATTTTTAAAATAATAAAATAACAGATAACGTATTGAATCACTTACAATGCCGCTCTTGGTGAGATTAGCGTATTCACAATTCGCCTTGCAACACAGTCCTTGCGAGGGGTGACACATCGCGGACGGTGAAACCAAACAACCTTCTTTGTGTAAAGCGCTGAAATATGTATTCTTCATAATAATAATCATATTATTAATAGGGTATAACTATTATTATGTTGTCCCGGCGCAGTAATAGTGTTTGACTGTAAACGCGATGTTTGTAGATTCGATCCCCGTTCGAAGAATCTTCGGGGACGATAAAACTTGTAAATTAAATCAGCTTCACGCTGTATCCCGCACACAGCAGGGTAGGCAGAGGAAATCTAGTGTTAAGACACTCCGTTCCCCACTTTCTGGAGGCATTGCGTGATGAGTGGCAGAACTCAACGCCGCGCTTAACCACGACACCAGAGTGAAGAAATGGAAATATAAATTTAAGTAAATATTTCATCTCCTCGAGTAGGGATCGAACCCACAACCTGTCGGTTTTACAGTCACATTTCGTGCCGCTGCGCCACGACTGGCCTCTACAAAACTTGTATCTTACACCATATCAGTAAGGGGTTTTTTAGGCTTTACGCTGTACCCGCACATAACAAGATAGGCAGAGGGAACCTGGGAACTTAGTATTAAGACACTCCATTCTCATTAAGACACTTCCAGCAGAGTGTTAAGTAGCGGAAGTCAAGGACGCTTTACTATCACTTAAACACACATATAAACAATAATTTGTAAAGGAGAAAAAAAGTCAAAAAGATTAAAAATCAAATCTAACCCTTCGTCAAACATAAGCGTACCCCCAGCCCGGGGCGTACAGCACGGGTCTTTGTAACTGCACTGGGAGGGCAACCCGCAATCACAGGCTTCACCATCCTCTACAATACCTAAAAAAAAAATTATATTTTAAATTTATAGTTTTTCACTTTGTCGTAAATATAGCAGTATTAATAGAAACGATAAAGAAGACACTCTGTTCTCCACTTTCCGCTAGAATTCGAGACATTTTATGTTTAGGGGCAGAACTAAACAAACGCCTTAAGTAATGACAAATGGATAACTTATGTTAATCATAAGTTCATCTTGAACACCTACCCATGTATAAAAAATATCTTTATTTTTATTACAACATGCGTAATCGCGACATACGTAGAAAAAAAAGTAAATTAAACATTCTGTTTTCCTTATTCTACCTGTTTTTGAGACAGCGCATGTTGCGTGGGAAAACCGATTGCTGCGCCTGGTAGGCTAACAAGACAACAAAATATATTTTTTAAGACATTCTTCCAGGCAGAATCTAGATTTGTATAATTAGTAAGAAGTAAAAATACATACGGCGTTGAGTTCTGCCACTCAACACGCAATACCTCCAGAATTCGGCAGAAAGTGGGGAATGGAGTGTCTTAACACTAGGTTCCCTCTGCCTACCCTGCTGTGTGCGGGATACAGCGTGAAGCTGATTAAAAATACATACATTCTTTGCTTGGCACTCTTGGCGTGAATGAAGTGAGAAATTGTTAGACCAGCTTTAAAATATCCGAAATTTCAATATTAAATTTTTAATAGTACGATGAATTTTAATTTTAATTTAAGAGTACGTGTTAAAAGTATTTTTACTTAGAAATAACAATAAATAAAATATCATTATGTAAAAAAAAATATTCAAAATGGAACAACCATGTGACTGTAGATATAAGCGACAGGTTGTGGGTTCTGTTACCACTCGAGGAAATAAAATATTAAATTTATCCGCCATAATAAAATATTAAAAGTTCCGCCATTCAATACGCATTGCCTTCGGAATTCGGCGGAAAGTGAGGAAGGGAAGTGTCTTAACACTAGGTTCCCAAGTCCCATCTGGCTACCCTGCTATGTGCGGGATACAGCGTGAAGCTAAAAAAATGGAAAATGTATTGAAAATTCCATTAATATGTCAAGAGCAAAAAAGCTGGTAAAATCCATACCATTCCCACAATACGGTTGGTCCACATCAGTCAAACAATAGCTCATGCTACTCAAAGTGGCGGCTACGAGGCGCTTGCTGCACATCGAGAACTCGAATCGATGGGGGGAGGATATTGAAGATTGGGATCCCATCAGATACCCATTGCAATCGGGATTGGGGAAGTTGTCGTCGTGGTGCGCACCGAAACTATGACCTGTGGGAAATATATATATTTTTCCAAGCTTATACTATATATGCAGGGAAGGCTGATAGAAGCTAGTATTAATATACTCCATTCTACACTCTCCGTCCAATTTCGAAATATTACATCTCGAGTGGTGGAACAATAGATCGCATTATCAAAGGAAAAATTATTTATGTCCACGTGCAATGATCGTATCCAAAATCGTCGCGTTTAAAAAACTCTATTATCTAAGATATTAAAGATATCAAAAATTTTTACTTGACTTATGCTTTTAATGATCTAATACAGTGTTTCTCAATCTTTTTTGTGCCATGCCCCATCTATCATGTTAATAATTATTTATGTTAAAAATATATGTGAAAAAAAAATTTATGAATATTTTTTAATATTTGAAAATTGATTTGTTCACTTAAGAAATAAAATGATAGTTCTAGGAAAAGATCACTATGAATTTGCTAACAAAACAGTAAGTGAAATTTCCAAATATATGAAAAACTGATTTGTTCTTCATTTTCACCATGACCTCCTCGCTAATACCTGCCATTCTGTGTATCTCTTCATTGCGGATTAGATCAGCTAAACTGACTCCGCATCCCTCTCTCCAACGAAGATATCGCATCTCCACAGCATTCATCTTTCTTTCATTCTTCTTCTGTAATATCCACGTTTCGCTGACGTAAAACAGCGTCGGTACCAACACTGCATTGTGTACGGCCAAACACGCAGCTGTGCTGGCGTTTCGCCGTCTTATCAATGCAGCTAAGGCTCCGCTAACCCTGTTACCGGCAGCAATACGCCTTTCCACATCTATATCGTTGAGTTCCGTCACTCAACACCCCATACCTCCAGAATTCGGCGGAAAGTGGAGAAAGGAGTGTCTTAGCGATATGTTCCCTCTGCCTACCCTGCTGCGGGATACAGCATGAAACTGATTAGAGTTTTATATATTTTAATAATAAATAATAATTCACTCCTTCGAGTAGATTCTCTTGTTACCTTATGCAACAATGGTCTCTAAATTAAAATTAAAATATATGGTAAAATTAATTCAATGTGACAAAGTTTTGCTTTTAAAATTAAAATAAAAAAATAGAATCAAATACTTATCAATTATATCCATACAATATATATTATGAATATTAAATCAACGAACTATTACAACAGTTTTGATGGACACTTATTTCAAATGAACACCAACTGAATGATGTGAGACACTATGTATGTTGCGATGGGCTCGTGGTCTACTTAAAGACTCCAATCACCTAGTTAATATTTTGATTTCGTCAAACGAAATTATACCTAATAATTATTTACGGCAATTATTTAAGATTTTGCCTTTTTTTGTTAAACTTGAAGCGACAGAGTTAAAGTTGTATCGAGTTCATTTTTGAATAGCCCTCCTTAAATATCAAATTGCCCCCCAGTGGGGCGTCGGCCCCACGTTGGGAAACACTGATCTAATATGTAGGTTAACACAAAAAAAATCTAAATTTTTGTTAATCTTGTATTAAATAACACTATTTTGAATACGTATGTACGAGTACGTTCCCATATTAATCATAAAATAAATTAAAGTAACATAAGTTTAATAAATTTCAAATGGAAATCGAACGCCGAACACTCAGAAGCAGTTAATAAATAACATTTAGTACTTACGACATACGATAAGCTTCATACATACTCGTATGTTTATTTAGAGACGTTACATCGTAATTTTATTATGGAAATACGCCACCCACCAAGTTTGTAACTTAATAAAAAATCTCGAGCTTTTTCTGAAATTTAAGCTTAGCTTAGCAAGAGCCCTCTTATCTGATCTCTCTGAACTCACTTGAACTAGCGGCTTTAATACCAAATTTTGCCCACGTTTTAAGGCTATTATTTTTTAGGATTTAACCTCAAATGTATAGTTTCAGATTTTTTCCGAAACTATTATAGTGCTATCAGTAGAGGCTAGCTGCTAAATTCTAGGTCAACCGGAACTACCCCATTAATTTTGATTCCCTTTATAGTGTCGAAATACACGTATTTTGCGATATAAACGGTCATATCTTTTATAGGTAAATGTAGAAATACGATTTTTTCAGGAAATAAAGGTACCGTAGATCTGAGTATATGATTTGAATTTCAACTCGGTATCTCTAAGCATTCCTGAGATAAAGGCTCTTGACAGACAGATCGACAGACAGACGGACGGAAAACAAAGTGATCTTGTAAGGGTTCCATTTATCTTTAAAAGATACGGAACCCTAAAATTTATACTAAATTTTATGTTACTTTGGGATGTATTCTGATAAGAATATGGTAGATAGCACATTATTTATTATAATGTTTGAATTATATTATTGTTAGAAATAATTAATATATAGATATGTATATGTCACCGGGGGATTATAAACACCACTAGTGTATATATTTTGTCTCGATATTGTAATCTATCGATACATTGTAAACTTTTAAGCGCTGGCCCGGTCGCTTTTACACCAAAACGGACCAATACGTGTTGTGATCACAGAGCTAAGAATTTAAAAAGGTGTCAAATAAAATGAAATTTTATTTTAAAAAAATCAGCTTCACGCTGTATCCTACACACTGTAGGGTAGGCAGAGGGAATCTAGTGTTAAGACACTCCGTTCCCCACTTTCTGCCGTATTCTGGACGCATTGCGGGTTGAGTGGCAGAACTCAACGCCGCGCTTGTCCTCGACACCAGAGCGAAGAAATGAAAATATAAATTTAAGTAAATATTTCATCTCCTCGAGTGGTGATCGAACCCACAACCAGTCGGTTTACAGTCACACTTTGTGCCCCTGCGCCACAACTGGCCTCAAATTATTTTATTTATTAAATGAAAATATTTATTATTTTATTTATTAAATGAAAATTTATTTTTTAAGCATACGAAAATTTAAACATAAACAATTAAGAATCAAGACCAAACACACCACAGGTACATGGATACTATTTTTTTAGCGCCTACTGTAGTAGGTTTTGAACTCTGTCCTGATTTTTTGCATTTGACAATGTCGATTCACAAAGTATCGATAAATTACAATATCGCGGGAGAGATTGTAATATAACGAAGTTTATAATACCACGATATATGTATAGTATATAGATGAAATCATTTTCTAGGTTTATCCAAGTTTGGAAGCATTCATCTGTTTTTTTAATTCGCCTATTATACTGACGTTGTCGTTCAAATTGTCCACAGATTATTTAGTCTAGTATTGTAAATTTTATAATGTAGTCTACAATCAATTGCAGATTTTCAACCTGCCGGTTGTCTTGTTGTCTGCCTGTCGCCCATTTTTGAAATGGGTCTCCTCCAAGGATTTTGATGTTGCATAGACCTCCCTCCACATTCACACAGAAACAAATAAAAAAACTAACCAATTTCATGTGCAAGAGTGAGTGCCGCAACTCTCTCCGGTACACGAACGTCGGTCTCAGCGGTAGCGTGCGCTATGGCGAGAGTATTGAAGGAGCGCCCGTAAGCGCGCCGGTCGCACAGACCGCCCGCCGCACCGCCCATACCGCCGCCCAGGGATGTGAAGCTGAAGAGGAAAAACAGTGCTAAACGCTGTGTCTCCATTTTCCATTTTTAGATCAGTCATATGAAAGTAACGTTGAAATATAGTTTTAAAACACTTTGGTTTTCTACTTTCCGCCAATTTAAATGATATATCTAATGTGTTCTCGGTATTAAACATCTGTTTTAAAAGTAAAGTGCGCTACAGCGAGAGCGTTAAAAGACCTTCTTAATATATGCGCGCCGGTTGCAACAACCGCCAGTCACCCCGCTATTATTTATATTATTGCTACTGGCGCCAGAGGCATTAACAGGTAATAAGTGTCTTTGGTATCTGTAATCGTGCGTCTTAAGAGTAACGTAGCATAAGATGCGCCGGTTACTGAGACCGGAGGCCCCCTTATCTCATCCAGGATTCTGAAGAAGAATGCAGTGTTGGTACCGACGCTGTTATACGGCAGTGAATAAAGAAACGTGGGTATTACAGAAGAAGAATGAAAGAAAGGTGAATGCTGTGGAGATGCGATCTCTTCGTAGGATATGCGGAGTCACTTTAGCTGATCGAATCCGCAATAAAGAGATACACAGAATAGCAGGTAATAGCAAGGATGTTACGGTGAGAATGAAGATCAAGTGGTTTGGGCAAGTCGAACGAATGAGTGATGAAACAATAGCTAAAAAGATTTATGATGAAAAATTGAGTGAGTAGGAGAGGTAGAAGGAGACCTTGGTTGACCTTCGAAAACAACGTACCAAAGATACAGGAGGAAGGTCACGTAAAAAGCATGAGGACCTCCGAAGGCGATGTATGAAGAGGCGAAAGAGATATGTAGAGACCGCAGCGTTTCGTGCTCCGTACACTCCGACTATCCCGCTATGGATACAGCGTGAAGCTAAGTTAAGTGTAACCGTAGCCGAAGGAAACGAAAAGTCTTTAAACAGTCCACTAAATTAGTTTTGATTTATCATATATTTGATTATCCGGCTCTAATGTGACCAAGGTCATGTCATGACTGTCATTACACAGATGGAGAAAACATTTGTATTCAATTTGCAAACTATTTTTCAAGTCTGTTTATTGAATACGACAATTCTTTGAATTATGTGTCTTCTTTTGATTTTGATATTAATTCATCTTTTATTCATCATCATTCATATCAGCTGTTTTTTGTAAATCTATTGAAGGCGGTAAAATTCATATGTATTGAAAATATATATCTTATTGAGATAACATTATAATACGTTAAAGCTATCCCATCGCAGAGATATTGCCGATCTTTGCTTTTTACACAAATTAGTATCAGGAAATCTGGATTGTTCAAAGGTTTTAAAAGAAATTATTATTTTTACCCCTAGATTGAATGCAAGATTGTGTGCCGAAAATTAAAACGAGATTCGATAGAACAAATTTAGGCTTATAAATACACTACCATGGGCGAAGGAAGGTGCCCAGAATAGTCTGATGCCCACCCCAGAATTTTACTTACAACAAAATTTTCCCCGAAAATTATTATTACTTATTTTTATAATTATTAAATAAACAAAATAAATAGATATGAATCTACTCTGTCATCGTTAAAATCTTGTAATAAATTTTAATACTTTTGTAAATTTTAAGTAATATTTTATACAAAAGTTTTAATACCTTAATCCTAATGTTTTATTTTTAAAGGCATGTCCAGAAAAAGCAACGCCAAGACAAACTTCGGACAGCCTCCTTAGTCTTGCAAATCTCATCAGATAACTTCTACCATCTACGGCTCGATCTTTTGTTAGGTCTCCAAATACACGATAGTTCGTTTCATTTGACGTTAGAACTAGAATATATTTTACGGAAAAACCTAAAATAGATGATTTTATTAACATTTCGAAAATAATATTACAAGCTTTCTCACATTAAATTCAACGATCTTTTAGGACCATTTAAAGAGGTAAAGGTTTAAAATCAAATATCTATTCTAAATTTCGAATTATGGTTCCCCGAACGCTAATAAAGTTAGTTTTTACCCTGATATAAAATATATATTATATTTTTATATTTTTTTATTGGTAATATTAGCCAGCGTGGTATGGTAGGATAGTGATTCGATATTCACTGGGCTAAACAATTTATTACCAGATACCATATCTAGTACTCTACTAAATACCTAGTACTTATATGGTATAGTACGCAGTACATAGTTGTACATATAAATTAGAAAAAAAATGTAAATATGTAGGTACAAGTGATTATCTTTATGTTTAAAGTTTTTTTTAAATATATCTCATTAAAAAAAACTTTAAATATAAAGATAATGACTTGTATATATTTATTTATAATTTTCCTCTATGCTCTCTCTAGAACTAACCAACATTGTCAGGAATGCCATCTTCATTAAAATCAGCATTTCTAAATATAATATCAGCTTGAGCGACAGCGTGCATCATCCTTCTTACAACATGATTAAGACTGGAATTTGCATCCTGCAGAAAAATGTATTGTAATTATTATATTTTTTTTTTGCTTATCCGCGCTAATCTCAGGAACGACTGGATCGAATAAAATAAAATATTTTGTGTTGTTAATGGTTTCGATGTAATCCACCATGGCTGTGTTTGGAGTTACCACGGTCAAATTAAATGTCTCATGTATCGTACATAATACACATTTCTAGGGGCCCGTATCTATAAATCGATGTAAACTCAAAGATCGATCTTGAGAGCGATCTCAGAATTGAGAGCGATTTATAGTTACGGACCTTAGTTGTTTCCTTTTTGCTACGAAGATGATATCGCAAGTAAAGGCTATTATAAAAAAAATCTGTATCTATTTTTGAAATTATATACTCGTAAATATGAAATTAAGAATAATAGATTTCGTTTCAGAAATTTCACAATTAGAATTTCTACCTATAAATTCAGGCAACAAAGTTCGCATGGCCTCTTTATTGAACCAAACACGTTAAGTTGCAGATTATTTAAAACTTCATTGTTTCATTATGTTACATTACATTTTTTAATTATATAGTAAAATATATTTTACATATAATAAATTAGGTATACAAAACATTTTTTTTCTGTTTCACGTTGTCTACTATTAGGACACTCCGCTCCCCACTTGTCACTGAATTCTCATTGCGTGTTGAGTGGCGGACCTCAACGCCGCGCTTTGCCTCGACACCAGAGCGAAGAAATGAAAATATAGAAGAAATGGTCAGTCGCGGTGCAAGGACACTTACTTGTGCCCTTGCGCCGCGACTGGTCTCTTTATTATTTTACATAAGTAAGTATACAAATATAGCAAACTTTTTGATAAAACTCCTTGTCAGCCAGCAAAAGTAAATCACAGATGCGAGCTCGTGCTATTCCTGCTTTTCTGGCTTGTTCTTCAATGTCGTATGGGAAGTATGGTAGCTGGTCGAAGCCGGCAGAGAACTATGAATATATTATAAATGAGATAATATTTCTTTATGGTATAAATATGTCATGAATTAATATATTATTTAAATATTTAATGTTTCTATTTCTCCGCTCTGGTGTCGAGGCAAAGCACGTGAATGATAAAATCCGTCGTTCAAAAGAAAGAAATGCGAACCTTAAAACTATTTTCAAGGATTTTTTTTTTGCATTTTATCTTTTGATTTGAGGTCTTTTTATTTAAGTACTAGCAACCTGCTCGCGGCTTCGCCTGCTAGAACTATATAATTATTAATATACTAATCTGCATTATTTTCGATTTCTATTAAAAAAATCATTAATTAATCAAAATTATATATTGAAAATTTTCAGCCATTTCAACAAAACTAGTTATTTATAGCTATTATGTCGAACAATATTCTTTAAAGTGGTATTATTTTGTTATTTATAACTTACTTTTCCTAAGCTACTGGACCAATTTGGATGCAATATTGTGTTTATATTTTAATGAGTGATTTAAAAATATAGATGGACCCGGCAGGTGGTGTTACGGCAGATGTATACTGTAATACCAGCTTAATTATAAAAAATCAGCCAAGCCACCAACCGACAGATCCAAATCGTCAAAACTACGTACAGAAAAAAAATCTTATAAAGATACAAACTTGATATAAAATGAAAAATAACATACACTTTGGAAGAGAATTGTGGAATTTTATTGTATCACAGTCATCACCTGATCACCTGAGAATATTCGCGTCTCGGCCGCTCCGGCGCCGCCATGTGGTCGTTGGCGAAACCTCCAAAAAATTTGTTTGGATCATCTGTGCCGTATGGATCAGCGTGCAAAGTACGGTTACCTGTACAAGAAGGAACAACTTATTTCTTTACTAGCTTTTATATACGGTTTCTTTGTATTTATGATACAGTCTAAGTATGGAAGGTAACTTTGACCGTCGGTAAAGTGAAGAACTTCCTAACAACTGACGTGAAGTCATATTGCCTATAGCCTTCTTTGATAAGTGCAGTATTAAACATATCAATATTTTTCCAATTCGAATCAGTAATTTCTGAGATTTAGCGCCTTCAACCAAACAAACTCTTCGCCTATATAATATTANTTCACGCCGGTTTTAAATGCCGGGGGTGGTAATAATCCGGTCGAGTCTGCCCATACGTGTTGCCATTGCTGGCGACGTGACTCTACCACACGTACTTTAGTCGCCTCTTATGACACCACCAGTACCAGGATGATCCTATTCTAGGCCGGGATCACACGGCACAGACTATAATAATAATGTAGATTATCCCTGTCAATATAAAATCGCTTAACACAGGAATTGCTATGTGTGGGATACAGCGTGAGGTTAGCCTTACAGAAGGAAAGATACCTACCTAAGTGAAGAACTCCATAAAATTGATGGTCATCTCCAATGTAGCCTTCGGCTGATCCAGCAGTGGGATCTTCCAAAGGGAAGCCGTATGCCATTGTCACATCGTTTAAAGAAAATTCATGTATTTTTTGTTCGCCTTTCGTTCCAGGATCAAGTAAGAGTGTGGGGGAAAGGAGAGTCAAGGGTGACGACCCTGTAAAAAAAACGATTTAAGATAAAAAATTACCAACTTCTATTTTAGCGCTTTTTTATACATATTATTCCATCGTGATGCAGTGTGACAGCGTGACAATGACAGCAGCGAACTGTAAGCGTGACAGACAACTTAAACAAGACAAAGTGCAGTGTTAAGTTACGCAGCTCAACATGAAAATTCTCGAATTTAAGTCACAAACGGAGAAAGGAAAGTCTGGACATTAAGTTTCTACATAATTATGTGGGGTAGAGTGTGAAGCTTAAAATAAATTTGCTGCTGCTCGGACCGGTAGCCGGTTTAAACCAAGCAATTGGATTCGCCGCGCTTCAAGCCGTCGTCACACCTAAACTGTCTGACTAAGCTTACACAAACTCAAAGCTCAGCTTACGCCTCACGGTCTTTACGTCCCAGATACACCATTATAGAGTGCTCGAAACATTAATGCTAAAATAAAAAAAATATTTTTTAAAATTTTATAAAATACCTTTGGGCACCTACCTATCGCATGTGTCTTCAGGCATAACCAGTGTCTTTCCTGATTAAATTTTGCTTCTAAAAGTTTGTATCCGTAGGAAGTACACATATTATGCGCCTTTTTATTATTACCAAGATCATGACATTCAATGATGTTTGGAATCATCAAGGCAATTATCAAAATCATTGTGGAATTTTGAATTTCATTTATAAAATTGAACCTCTTGATTCAGGGTTGTCAGACATGACATGTGTCTTTATTTTTAGGAAATAAAATGGCTTAAAGTCGTAAGTAAAGAGATTGATTTACGAAAGAAGTTTTGAATTAGTATACTCTATATTGGATAGAATTCGAAATTTTAAATGTGTTTATACTTGTTTCGGTGTTTTTCAAGGGTTACGATTTCTACTTAATACACTTGGAATCTAACAATAAGTCGCGTATTTTTTACTTCATGTTGTATCCCAGAGACGGTAATCAACGCCGCGTTCAACGAAGCCACAACTATCACGTTTAACTGTCAAACGCCGCGTTGTGCTGTTGCGGTAGCGGTACGCCGTCTCCAATCAGAATTGATAGTGTCAAATCTCATTATTTTCACATATAACGAAATTGTCTCCTACATGTACCGTGTTATTAACGATGATACGTCTCAACAATAACATTTCTGTAAATATAACATTCCTAAATCTAACAATAACATTTCTGTAAATATATATGTAGATATATCATGAATTGTATGAGCATAATTAATCGATTTGAACCCATATCATTCGCGATGCATTTTAAAAATGTTCCTCACGGCGGCACGAAAGCCGTCATTCCCCGAAGATTGTCGCCAATGTCTACCGACAAACAAATTCTAGTTAGTAGGATGCATATCAGGCAGTGACAGTAAAAGTATGCTAACCATTTAAATTGATTACAAGATATTTAAAATATCCAAGTAATAATAAACAATTGTAAAACAAGAATCTGATAAATTTATTAGTTCTATTCTGCATAAAAAAACTGCATAAAAAAGTAAAAAATTCTTGTTGAAAATTTACCCGTCTTTTAATATTGTACACGTATACTTTAGTAAATAGGTAGATTTTGTCTTAAAATAAGAATTTTTATTTCCACGATTTCGGTGCACGGTCGATTAGTTTTCAGTGTAATTAAAATTAGATGGCTAAGAATGTATTTTATTTAAAATATTTCAACCTCTGGGATTCGTAGAATCAGAAGTTAGTCACTGATAAATTTATAATAGTGTAGTGTTGATGGAGATGAATAAAAGTCTACTTACGAATAGCACTGAGTTTAATCAACACCACTTTTAAATGTACATACAGTGTTAACACAATTATACACGACACGATATACAGGAAAGTCAACCACAAACATATATATAAAACAGAACACGACAAAAACGGATTTGGAAGGAAATAATAAAGAAAACAATGGAACGTATAGAAAGCGCATCGAGTGGCAAGCATCGACTGTTAGAATTATAATATGCCGTCGACAAGTGGGTAGGAGTAAATATTACTCCTCACCGGTTCAGTCGACGGCAGCGAGCGCTTTTGTATAAATATACTAAATACGAATACTTGTTATAAAATACATAAATTATATTAAATATATGTATGTAGTCGTATGTATATACATGATAAATAAATAAATTGCTAGATTGAAATATATAAATAACACATATTAAATAAACTGTAAATATAAATAATAGTTCCCTACAATAGTAAAGTATGGTACGAGTATTTAAGAGACCTTCTGGCACTTAAGTAGTAACATCGAGACACTACATTGTTTCCTTTCTATCTGAGTTCAAGATATTATGTTGAAGAGCGGAACTTTACGCCGCGCTTTATTAACGAGCACCGTCGTGGCAACGGGGCACGTGAGTTCGAACCCTACTCGAGTAAATGAAATATTTATTTAAATTTATATCTTCATTTCTCCGCTCTGGTGTCTAGGCAAAGCGGGGCGTTGAATCCCGCCACGCATTGCCTCCTGAATTCGGTGGAAAATTGGGAACGGAGTGCCTTAACACTAGCTTCCCTTTGCCTATCCTGCTGTGTGCAGGATACAGGGTGAAGTTGATTTAATTTAATTTATACAAATGTTATTATATAATAGTTAGGCCACTTTGTCACCGACCGGCCGATATTAACAGTATATTATAATCTCACACTAGCGCCGCGTAGTCCTGTTTAGACAAACACTACGTGATTAATTAGAGGATAGCTACTTCAATCAGTTCGTTATTTGAATAGAATTCAGTCATTCATGCCAATTAGTCACGACTCCAGGTGAACGTACAATAACGACATTATTTTTAATACTATAATGTAATTAACATATGTTTAATTCATTTTATACGGATCGTGAGGCCGTCGCGGCGCACTGGGATAGCGTCTGACTGTAAACGCGATAGTTGTGGGTTCGATATCGGAGAAATGGGAATAATTTAAATTGTTTCTGGCAATATAAAGGATTCGATTTCCTAAAAGTCAATAAAGAAATACAAAACACAGATTTTTGGCACCCCACTTTTCGCCGAATTTTCGAGACATTGCGTGTTGAGTGACGTACGGTAACGTAGTGTTGTTACCAGAGCGAAGATATGAAAATATTAAACAATTAATTACCCCGAATGAGAATCGAACCCACAACTGTCCCATTTACAGTCACATGTTTGGGCCATTGCGCCACGCCGGCGTCATTTAATGTACATTATATCTAAATAAAAAAAGATAATTCAAAGAACTATATTAGGTACGTAGGCACAAGATATTACGTTACATTATTAGTAATCAATATTTTAATAGTATTCATTTTGGGTTAATTTATTTAAAATAGCATTTGACTAATTATACAATACCGTGTTACCGAGTCATTTTTATTTTAATCTGTTTATTTTTTAAACAATGTAAGGCGTTATGCAATAATTTAGTAATATTTCACTAGCTTGACACTGTATCTCGCATATAGACAGAAACAATTTAGTGTCGAGACTCGAGGCTCAAAACTCTTTTTCCTCAGGTTTCCGCTCAAATTCCGCACGATGTGTGTCGAGTACCGTTAATTTTCTGATCTAAGCGGAGCTCAGTTCCAATTCCCCGCCTAGGGAAAAATGAATATATTAATATATATATAGATAACACCTCACGGCGATCATAGTCACAATGACCGGCATTTACTAAAGCGTCACAGATGATCTTAATTTTTTCCTTTAATACTTTACTTTTTAATGTTTAAATTATAAATATATATTTTCTCACTGCGACTGACAATAAATTCGACGTAATGTGATCTCTCTTCTTTTTATATATATATATATATATATATATATATATATATATATTATGAGCGACAATAAATATAGAGTATAAAGAACCTATTAATAAACAATCTTTTGTTTTTTTTTTGTTTTTTTTGATTAATTACGCATTAAGAAATTATATAAAAATAAAATCTAAATATGATTTATTTAAAAAAAATACCCAAACATTTTTATATCTAAAATTTTTCTACGATTAAAATAATATGAGAATTAAAAAAATTATAAGCACTTGTAAATTATTAATGTAATTCTGTAGGAATTATAAAAGCTACTTATAATTTACTTTTTACTCGTTTAAGAAGCTACTGGGGGTTGGAATTCCTAGCTGGAAAATGGAGATTAAGCTTTAAGTGTCGCTATGTCTACATACTTCTGTTTGTTCCATTACTACAATTTTCTTCGTGCATGTTTTAAAATAAAGCTCAATAAAATATAGTAAAGTATTTACACTAACAGCTCTTAATTTTTTTTTAATTATTTATTATTTATTTATTATATATATTTATTTATTATTTATTATATATTAATGTATAAAAATTATAAAATACATAGATGTTTAATCTATATCAACAACGTAGAGTTTATTTTATGTCACATTATTTTTTAATTATAACGTTTATTTAAGTTTGAAAGAATTATTTTTTTTTAATGAATAGTACTATTTTCTTTAATTAATACTTCAACAATTATACATGCGTATGAATTGTTGAAGTATTAATATTATAATAATTTCAATACAATAGATCGCCCCGGAACATCTTAACAACTTTACAGTCTACGCATATCCACATGGTTGAAGGCATGCTCATTTGAAATAAGAATACGGGGCTAGACGCGCGTTCCCGCGCAATTTCAAAACAGATTTTATAAATCGTAACTTATTAACTTAAAGCATTTTATAAAGTGCTATTAAATAAAATCATAATATAGAGTTAGAAATAATTAAATATTTTAAAAAATATATAAAAAAGGCCGTGTTTAAGAAAATTGTAAAAATGTTAAAGTATACAGTGAAAAAATATTACTCTGAGGGCAGCAGGGTTAATCAAATTCTGATGGCAATGTTAAGTAAGTACAATTTTCTTATTATAATTAAAAAAAAACAATTTTTCACTTAATATTTATTTTAAATTTCAATTTAGCATTATATGAATAGAAAATTGAGCACAGGATTTTATTTATTCTAAAATGTCTAGAATTCCATAAAATTTACGTAAGCAAATAGTAGCAAATAGTAAATTTTTCAAATGTAAAATATAATATTATATATATTTTTTTATATAAATTTTTCATCATCATATTAAAAAACAAACTTTGATTTATAATCAAAGATATTAAATAATAAGAAAAACATTGCATTTAAAAAAGCAATGCAACTCGCTATTCTCGAGTATGATACAGTCACAATTGCACATAAGTTACTTGATTATTAAGCGGCTATTAAAGCTTCATTACGTGCTTTAAGCCTTACGAACGAAGCGTTGATTCAAATATAAGTGGTTCTGGAAATAAACTTTCTTGGTTTTTGCAATAGTTTAAATTGTTAGTATTCATTTTATTGCGCATAGTGGTTAGCATTTTATGTAACATTAGTGACCCCTGCGCGTTTTTCATATTTGAAAAATATTGAGTTATTTGGAAATGCTCATCATATTTATCATTTTTTTATTATTTCTTATAGTTTAGCTGGACTTCTACAGTTCTGTATCAGGTGTGGAAATGATCCAATTTCAAAATCAAATATAGCTTAGATTCTGTCTTGAGCTTGAGCTGCTTGAGCTGTAGCTACACAACAAAAAAAGTTTAATTCAAATCGACTCAAAACCCAAAGTTGAAAAGATGTAAAAACAGAAAGACAAAAAAAAATATTAAAAATCATAGATTCATGTTCTATTACTTATTATAAGTGCCCCTACATTATTTCTTCGCAAATATATACAATATATAGACATCTTTGTTTTATTATTTTATTATAATATATATTAGTTACAAAAAGTTTTTTGGCCAAAATTATATTAAAATTATACTTATTATGAATAGAGACTGTGTTTTTTTCTTTTTCACTGATGTTAAAAGGGTCCAAGTAAGTTTAGGTCGGCTATATGTTATTCAATTGTAATCGCCTAGTAACCTCAAAAACAACATATCCACACACAAATGAATATCGAATAGTTTTTCTTTGTCTAATTATCCATTGAAAATGTTATGACAATCACAATATCTTGCGTATTCGATGAAAAAATATACATATATTTAATAATGGTTCAATTTTTCTGTAATTCTGTTCCGGCTAACAGATTTTGGTTAAGGCTTTATTTAACTGACATTACGTTTGATTGTTCAGGTGAAATAAATGCGCGTAACGTTATAAAAAATCTAGAACATTGTTGTGCACTGAAAAATATACTTATCTAGATAATTTTGCGCAAACTAATAGAAGTAGTGACTATAAACACGACTGGTTGTGGGTTCGATTCCCACTCGAACAACTAAAATATTTAATATTTTCATTTCTTCACTCTGTTATCGAGTCCAGTTCCGCCATTCTACACACAATGCCTCCAGAATTTGGCGAAAAGTGGGCAGCGGACTGTCTTAACACTAGGCTCTCTCTGCCTACCTAACCACATACGACATACTGTGTGAAACTGAAAAAAATAATATGGTGGATTGAACGTTATACATAGTATAAAAAATAGACAGAAAAATTGCCAAAAGAACAAGGTGGCGAAGTAGGTTTGACGGTAAAAGCGTTATTGCGGTGTTAGGCGCTGATCCACGTACAATGTCTCGATTCCGGTGTAAAACCGAGAGCGGAATGTTTTTTTACTAGATTATCTATACCTATCCTTCTACAGGTATGAGGGATACAGCATAAAGCTAATAAAAACTTGGAAGTCAATCCGCTTACAAAGTGATACGTCACTTCTCTGTCTGTCTACAAAAGATAAGCGTTTACTTTTGCTTTATTATTATGTTACTGGAGGAAGTGAAAAGTGGCTGCACAACGAAGTTATGTATGCGGAACCCGTTTTATAAATTGTATGTTACTAAGAAATATAAATATGCCTAACTCATGTTTCATAGCATTATGGTAAACGATTATAAACTCCTTATAAAATACTCTACATCATGTATAAACATAGTAAATGTTTATTTTAGGTTTGTGCTTTATCTTGCATATAGCAAGGTAAGCAGAGGAAACCTAATGTTAAGACACTCTGTTCTCCATTTTTTGATTATACAGCAGTCGCGATTACAGTGGCACGCTTACACGCCTACTTGTGTCAGTGAGCCACGATAGCCACAAAAAAGATATTATATAAATAATGAGTTCTTTGATTTTCACGATTATTACACATTTTAAATGGAAAAGTGTTCGAAACGTCGGGTTTCCAAAACGTAAAATCTTAAATATACGCGATTAATCCGGTTAAATTAGTTTCATTTAAAAAGATATTATATTATATTTTAAACTGGATTTTATATGAGTATTTTTTTACATATAAAATGTATTTTTACATTTTGTCATATACAAAAGTACATAGCAATAATAAATCCTGATTTCTGATTTATTTTGGATGGTATATTAAAGACTGTTTGTTTAAGTTAAGTGCTTTGTCTTGTTTTAACTTAATTAAATATTCTGGTGTCATTTACAGTCATTACATTTAAAAAAAAGATTGTTTGTGTCATAAAAAATAATTGTTAAGACGACGACGACGATTGATATTAAAAAAATCAGCTTCACGCTGTATCCCGCTCACAGCAGGGTAGGCAGACGGAACCTAGTGTTAAGACACTCCGCTCCCCACTTTCTGCCGAATTCTGGAGGTATTGCGTGTTGAATGGCAGAACTCAACGCCGCGCTTAGCCTCGACACCAGAGCGAAGAAATGGAAATATAAATTTAAGTAAATATTTCATCTCCCCGAGTGGGTATCGAACCCACAACCAGTCGGTTTAACAGTCACACTTCGTGTCGTTGCGCAACGACTAGCCTCAGATAATTGATTAATAACAGTTTAAATATCAGCTTTATTATTTATCAGTTATATTTTTAAACTCCTAAAGTTTGTAAACACAACAATGTTCTAGATTTTTTTATATCGTTACGCGCATTTATTTCACTTGAACAATCAAACGTAATGTCAGTTAAATAAATCCTTAAACGAGAATCTGTTAACCGGAACAGAATTACAGAAAAATTAGACCATTAAGAAATATATGTTGTTTTTTCATCGAATACACAAGATATTGTGATTGTCATAACATTTTCAATGGATAGTTAGACAAAGAAAAGCTATTCGATATTAATTTGTGTGTGGATATGTTGTTTTTGAGGTTACTAGGCTATTACAATTGAATAAGATATAAATTGAGATATGAGGCCAGTCATGGCGTATGGACATAAGAGTGTGACTGGTTGTGGAATCGGTTTCACATTCGAGGACATTAAATATTTCCTATTTTCAATGTCTTTGCTCTCGGTATCGAGGTAAATCGCAGCGTTTAATTCCGCCAATCAACACGCAATGCCTCCAGAATTCGGCGGAAAATTAAGAACGGAGACTGAACACAAGATTCCTTTTGCTAAACGCAGGATACAGCGTGAACCTGAAAAATTATGTATTTTTTGTTTTTAGGTATTTATTAAAAAATATATAGTTAAAAAAAAGTGTAGCAAATAAATTAGTATTAGCAATATGTAAATCAGTTCGTAGTAGGTACATGTATTTTTGTTTTATTTTATTTTTTTTTAAATGTACGCTTTGTCTTTCTATAGCGGACTAGATAGATATAATCTAGTGTAACGACTCACCGATTTCCATTTTCCGCCCAATTTTAAGACATTGCATGTCGCTCTTTGATTTTAATTTTTTTATTTAAATGAATACAAAGCCACGTTTAATAATAAAAATGTGTTGTAGGCAACGCAACGCCACGACACGTGAAGAAACAGACTCTTCTCAAATATTTAAAGAACTGAAATAAAAATTAAATATGGAAATTTCCGCGAACTATAATAATAATTAGTATTTTAAATAACCTTCAATTACATAGATTTTTATCTTTTTTACAATATAAATTTTAATTGGTAACAATATAATTTTTTTCATTTAAAAAAAAATTATAATAAATAAATCAGCTTCCAGCTATATCCAGAGCTAAAAAATGAAAAAATCTCGAGTGGGGATCGAACGCACAACCAGTCGATTTTACAGTCATACTTTGTGCGGCTGCGCCACGACTGGCCTCAAATAACCAGATAAATTAAACCAGACATATTTTATTTAAATTTTATTTTATCTGGTTATTATTAATGTGTTTTCTGTAATTTGGTATTAATCCTTATCAAAATTCCAGTCGTGGCGCAGTGGCACGAGGTGTGACTGTAAATCCGACTGGTTGTGGGTTCGATCCCCACTCGAGGAGATGAAATATTTACTTAAATTTATATTTCCATTTCTTCGCTCTGGTGTCGAGGTTAAGCGCGGCGTTGAGTTCTGCCACTCAACACACAATGCCTCCAGAATTCGGCAGAAAGTGGGGAACGGAGTGTCTTAACACTAGGTTCCCTCTGCCTACCCTGCTGTGTGCGGGATACAGCGTGAAACTGATTGATTGATTTTGATTAAAATAAATATAATAGTCATCCTTGGAATTTCATCCAGATTGAAATTATACTTTACTGTTCTTCATTATAATAAATACTTTAGGAGATATGATTGAAATGCGGGGCTTGGTTACGGAACAGACTCGAACGGGCAGACGACGTTGATGGTGGTTTCAATATTCAAACATTTTCGGTCTAGTGGTAATGTTTATGTAGTTTGCTGTTTATTAATTCATATATTATTTTGGTTCTCTTTCCTTTTTCGGATTTTTTAAATTTGCTGTAAGGTTACATAAGTATTTTCTTTAATTTTATTCAGAAATTGAAAAGAAATTAAACGTAAAAAAAATATCATATATTTTTTATTGCGTTTAATTTTGATACTTATAAATATTTATTTTATAATATTGATAATACAGCTGGTTTGTGTTTATTTTTTTTCAGTAATTACTATTTATTAAAATATTAATAAATTCTTTCGTTTACTTATTATTTATTATTTTATTTTAATTAATTAGGTACGTACTTTTTAATACTATGATTTTCCATAAATTTCTTATTTTTTTCTATTCAAATTAAATATATTTTTTTCTAATATAAAGCATTTTATTTCCCTTACTTATGTGTACTTATTATTCTTTTTTTACTATTGAAAATTGAAAATAATGTTACAAATAGATATATTAAACTAATATTCGTATAGTACAAGCGGGCGAAGTCGCTACTGTTGGAAAATATGTGACAGTATGTGGAATATGTTATATTCCTTGCTCTAGTTAGAGATAACCCTCAGCGTTGGGTTTCGACACTCAACACTCAAAATCTCGAATTCGCCGCAGCTTCACCCGCACATTCCGACGCCCGCCGGAATTTCCCCGTTTTGTCCTATTAAAAATCAGTAGAATATATACAACATCACATTACAATTGATTTGCGCCTTATTCTGACACCTATTTATAATATGCATGTCTTATACGTATAAACTTTCTTGGTCAATCACTATCTAGTAGTATAAACTATAAAACACAATAAAATTTCTTTTTGTACTTTAATAGATTCGGAGTATATTCTGTGAGAAGAAATTTTGTTTTATATTATGTAAATATTTGACACCAGATACTAAAAACGCCAAACAATATTTTATAAAATCATATTAAATAAATTAGAAAATGTAAATATCGTTGATTATAAAACTTCATTAACACTTATGAGATATCAAAATCAATCAAATTATTATTATTCTATTCAGCATTTATTTAAAATATCAAACAAAACATTTATTAATTAAATGCAAAACCTGTTTCTTTACGCGCCTCTTCAGACGTCACGTCGGCGTGACAATGGTTTTATGAAAAAACTTCTATATATTTATAATCTGGGTGAATTTGACATTTCCACCTTTGGATTAAAATTAAATAATATTTAAAAATCTAAATATTCTATTATATTTAATATTTTCATTTCATCGCTCTGGGAACAAGCCAAAGCGCGGCGTTGAGTTCAAATTCAAATAATGTTATTCAAAATAAGAAGTGACATGCTTTATTTTTTCAACGTCAAATAATTTACCACCAGTTCACTAAAGTCAATGCCTCAGACCGGAGAAGAACCGGCGCAAGAAACTCAAGGGGACTTATTTTTTTAAAATCAATTTTAAACAAATACATATTTAATTATCTGTGACAATGATACCTTTGAAACAGACTATTGTGTTATCATTTACAAAATCATTAATTTGATAATAACCTTGAACACACAAACGTCTTTTTACAATTTTTTAAATCTATATCAATATAGAAAATTCTCTGAAGTTTTCTGGGATCCTATTGTAAAAGCGTACACATTGTCCCATAAAAGCATTACGGATTCGATGCAACCGAGTTACAGGTGCACCAAGATTAAACCTATTCATAGTATTAATACATTATGAACATCACCAATTTTGGTAAAATTATTAATATTTTTCTTAACATACATAACATTTTCAAAAATATATTGGGATGCAACTGTCAATATATTAATTTCTTTAAGCTTTAAGGACCTAAGTTATAGATTGCACGAATAGCTCGCTTCTGCAGGACAAATATTGGTTGAATACATTACCCCAAAGTAAAATCCCATAGGACATAATACTATGAAAGTAACTGAAGTAAACAAGTCGAGCTGTTTCTACGTCAGTTAATGATCTAATTTTTTTGACCGAAAGCTGCGGAGCTAAGTCTATTCGCCAAGCCATCAATATGGAGTCCCCACTGTAATTTGTCTAAGTCTGAGTCTATGATGATACCGAGAAATACCGTAGAATCGACAGGATCCGTTCAGGAGTTCCCCCTTTCATCACGCAATGCCCCTAGAATTCGACGAAAAGTGAGGAAAGGAAATATTGTTGTAGGAGCCTTAACACTAGGTTCCTAGGTTCCCTCTGCCTACGCTGCTATGTGTGGCATACTTACAGCGTGAAGCTTAAAAAAATTATACTTGATTTTTATAGGACTGTTGGAAGATCGAATGAACTTAACGTAGCTGATGGTAGCTAAGTTAAGTACGGCTTAGAAGACAGTTAATTTATAATTTATTGTTATTTTACAATGATAAAAGTATCTATTGAATAAAAGTATTAATGTCATTATAAATAACAGCTAACCAGCAAACGTAATAATTGACGACGTTTCACATTTTGTTCGAAGCAAAGCTGTATCACTCCGTGACATCTTGAGAAACGATTCTTTATAACTTAGTCAATGCGGGCGGAAGTTGACAGTATGATTCAGATTGATAGACAAATATTTTTGAGCCATATTATAATGTAGTAGGCACAGTAAGGCCAGTCGTGGCCGCCCTGAAATTAGCTATAGACCATTAGCGTATCTTGAGATATTTTCTGGAGAGGGCCTGGTGGACTTTATCTTTGAACAGACATGTTCGTGTAAGCGTTGTGTTTTGGCTGTGCAGATTTGATTTTAGGATTTTTATAAGTTTTGATTATTACTCTCTTTCAGAGTGAACATCGTACAAAAGTTCCGAAGACTTCAGGGCGGTCACAACTTGTGGGCCGTACTGTATATCTTTATTAATGACTGTCAAAATATATCGGTTGTTGTAGACTTATGACTTTTTTAAACATTTTATATAGAAGTAATGGCATAAGTCAAATATTATTTTGTAAATCTATTTATCTTACCAAGTTCACGCTGTATCCCGCACTCAGCAGGGAAGGCAGAGGGAACCTAGTGAAAGACACTCCGTTCCGAACTTTCTGCCGAATTCTGGAGGCATTGCGTGTTAAGTGGCAGAACTCAACGCTGCGCTTTGCCTCGACACCAGAGCGAAGAAATGAAAATATAAATTTAAGTAAATATTTCATTTCCTCGAGTGGGTATCGAACCCACAACCGGTCGGTTTTACAGTCACACTTTGTGCCACTGCGCCACGACCGGCCTCATTTATCTTATCAATACTTTTAAATTTCCTTGGAGGCCACCGTGGCGCAGTTGGATAACGTCTAACTGCAAGCGAGACAGTTGTACGTTCAATTCCATTTGGGACAATTAATATTTTTTTATTATACTTATCTGGCAACATTAAATCTCTCATTCACCCCACAATGCCTTGAATCCCGGCGGAAAGTGAAAAATGAAATGTTTTGGCACTTGAGTATTCTGTATTAACTTACTATATGCGACAACAACTAATAAATGAGGCCTGTCGTGGCGCTGGTGTACAAGCCTGTGACTGTAAACACGACAGGAGGGTCACGACGAAGCTTTGAGGGACACGACGAAGGTTTGAGGAAATCAAATATTTAATATGTATTTTCACCTTTTTTACCCTGGTAACGAAGCAAAGCGCGGCGTTGAGAACAGAACTCAACCCACGAAATGCCTCCAAAATTCGGCGTAAAGTGGAAGTTGAACGGAGTGTCTACACCAAGTTCCCAGGTTCCTTTTGCATACTCTGTTGAATGAAATGAGTAACACGTCAACAATACATGATATTTATACTACGCACTGTGCGTAAGCTAATAGGTATAATTCATATTTTACCTTTTCTTTCTTTTCTTTCTTTTTCGATTGAGCAGTATGCTGTTGGCCCTACTGGCCTCTACAGCGTCACCGGGCTTGGGGAGGCCGAGCTAAAANCACCTATTTTCCACTGTACCACGGCGGCTTGGTAATATATTTGAAATTAATACAATATGTGCTATATATTGCATTGTTTAATATTTTTATTTAAGTTCAATTTTCTTACAAAAATGTACAACACAATAACTCATACAGAAAAACTAAATACTTTTTTTTCAATATCTGTGTCCACTAAAAACACTTACGATATGCACAAGTATGATAAAAATATGTAAATATTTCAAAGCGTAATTTTCTCATAAAAAGATCATTAATCATTAATTTACGACCCGTTGTTGGACCTCGTCTAGACCTGGTATAGTGACAGAGTAGCTTCATTATTTCACCATCACCACACAGATAAAGGCTCCCTCCCATTAGTATGGTAACATATAATTAAGTTGTGACCGGGTAATTAGTGGTACAACGAACTTGATACGTTCATAATGCTTAGATTTATTAACATAAAGAATTCGATAACGTTAGGTTTTATTGTTTTAAAGGAAAAATGTTTTTATATTATATTATAGCGGATTTCAATTTAAGTATGTAACGGTTATTGTATAGATGTTTTGTTTACTATTTCAATTATACTAAATATTTTCTTATGGGGGTTAGGCAAAGAACTCCAGGCCAATTTTTAAGATCGTGTACAGTGGGGGAACTCAACGCCGCACTTTCTCTTGTTACCAGACCGAGAGAATGAAAATAATTAATTCAGCCGAGGGGAAACCTTCACGAACGAACGGTCACGTTTACAGTCAGACATTGTCCTGCTCCGCCACTAGGTTGGTCGGTCCCAAGATTACGTTAAAATGTTTTTATTGAATACGAGCGACCCGCTTGCGGCTTCGCCCGCTTGAACTACACACTTATTTATCTATTAACCTGAATTATTTTAGTGTTCTATTTTTTTTTTATTTATTTATTGACACATCAAAAGTACATGTAACTTGTAATATTAAAAGAAAATTCATATATCGGTCTGGTTCTGTTACAAATATCAATTGCAGATATATACAACATTCACAAAATAATCCTAATTAATTACCAGTCATAATAAATTGAATTACAATTACAAATAATTAAAATTAAAATTCTTTTTTTATGTTCTAATAACATTATCAATTTAAAGATAATATCAATATATTGAAAATTAAAGTTTCGTCAACCATTGCGCATATTTATGGAGTATGAGTGCACGCGACAGCGTGAATAGAAAAAAAAATAACCGTTTATTTTTTTTCTCTGTATCCCGGCAATAGCAGGGTAGGCAGAGAGAACCTAGGAATCTAGTGTTGAGACACTCCGTTCCCATTAAGAGACTTCCTTTCCCCAAATAATCGAGGCAGGGCAGGTGTGTTGGGTGGCGGAAGTCTGAACTCATCGCCACGGTTTGCCTCCTTACCAAAACGAGGAAATGAAAATATTAAATATATTTAAAACATTATGTAATATTCAAAATAGCTATACTTAGTTATCAAGTCGGAGGAATAATGAAGACAATTGATTGAATTGTTTGTCGTCGTTAAACACTTGTTTAATGAACGTATCTTTAATATGTAACTATGTATAATTACAGCGTATATACGAAAAAATTCCATTCTTTTCATTTCATATTAATTAAAGTCACGGACAATTTTACAAGGTTTAATACTTAATTTTCGATGCTACGCAATTTGTTAATACGTATGATAAAATATATAAATTCTATTTGATAAAGATTTATTTGAATTTTTTATATTATTTATGTATTTGTGTATGTGCTATTTTGATATTTATTAATGATAAATAATATTGGAATATATATAAATAAAATAAAAAAAATAAATCAGTTTCACGCTGTATCCCGCACACAGCAGGGTAGGCAGAGGGAACCTAGTAAAAATGACACATTAAATATACGATACATATATATCAATAGATAATAATTGCCAACAATGTAATAATTCGAAAATTGATCCTCTTTGCCTACACTGCTAAAAAAAGAAAAATTAAATTGGAACATGCTAAAAGGTATAGGTTTAAAAATTATTTGAAATTTCACGATGCCTATAACAGACACAGACCTATAACAGATAGATATGAAGATGTAAATATAAAAGGTTACAATTTGTTTTTCTGTTTTTATGTCATAGAGTAAGTCAGGACAGGATACTTCACTAAGTTCTCCGTTTTTCAACTATTTAAGGAATGTAGTAATATTTTATATATAAACTAATGGTAATGTTCCAGACATAGGCATGGAATTCGTACATAGAACGACCGTGGGTGGATTCAATTTTTATAATTTTTTTTTGACATTCCACGACAACCCTTATAGACCCTTATGGGCTATTAGATTAATATGTGGTTTAGACAGTGGGGCCTATGGATAGGGCACATCTCTATCTGGGAGGATGTGTGAGCCATCGGATTGGTCTCGATGTTTATAAGGGATCTTGAAATAGTCCGTAACTAATATGTGTAAAATTAAAGCTTGCTACTATAACGTAGTTTGCCCCAATTTTAAATAACCTTTAGAACGTCTGGCAGCAGTAAAGGCCCACGTCTGATAATAATAAATATACATTTTTTACATTATTCTTAAAAACATATTTAAATACGAGCGTTTCTTTTTCAAAGTAGATGAGCGTAAACCTTAAGATGGCGGTACCTCTGAAACTTTCAAGTTAGTTAGTACGCATACAGTCTTAGCTACTCGTCTGAGCTCAAAATTTCAGCTTTGCTAAAATGACGTAGGTTTAGGGGCCCTGCGATCTCAGTCTGTTACAAATTGCTACGAATTACGAATATTGAAAATACGATAATTATAGTGGTTTATAAATAGTACATATAGCTGTTTAAATTTTATGCATATTTTTTACACACAATTCAGTCTTTATTCAAATATGTTATGTTAATGCTTCATTAATTTACCATAAAAATATAATAATATCACAAATTGGCTAAAGTTATTCTTCTCTTGGTTGATTAAATTATAATTTTAGAATACGTCTAAGGTGCATATTTAAATTTTATATATTTTAAATAAATATAATAAAATAGTCATCTAAATTTTAATGAACATAGTATTCTTTAATGAACATAGTATTCTTTAACAGGAGGCAAAGTGATGATAGGTTGCTAAGCGGCTTATCCTCTTTTTTTTTCTAATTTACGTGCATGTAAAGGTCTTGCCATTGTTTGACTTTGACATTTCGTTTCGGATAAGTTATTTCAAGAAAATAGTCTAAATATGTTACGATAAATCTAATATATACATATTTTTATTATAATAATTAAATAGTAATTAATATCCACTAAGAAAATATTTTTTAAGAAATAGTTATCCACGAAGAATATTATATAGATCGACATTGGTTGGGATGAATTTTAATTGAGAAAAAACGAAGTTGTTATTTATAATCTGTACAATGGGAATTTATCCAATTGTATTTTTTTATTATGAGATGAGTAAATATTATAAAACTCAGCTTCACGCTGTGTGCACACAGCAGGGTTGCCAGAGGGAACTAGTGTTAAGACACTCCGTTCCCCACTTTCCGCCGAATTCTAGAGGCATTGTGTGTTGAGTGGTGGAACACAACGCCGCGCTTTGCCTCGACACCAGAGCAAAGAAATGAAAATATAAATGTAAATAAATATTTAATATCCTCGACTGGGGATCGAACCCACAATCAGTCGATTTTACAGTCACACTTTGAGCCTCTGCGCTACGACTGGACTCTAATAATAAATATTATGATATTTATTTTTTAGAATTTATAATTTAATAGATATTGTATAGAGTATAAAGAATTATAAATAGTAAATTCGTTTTTTTCTCAGTTGAAATTCATGAAACTACTTTAAAATGTGCCTAAAACTAGATAATTGCCTAAAGATAGAAAAGTACTTATTTATAATTGAAATTAATTTCGTATCTATTTGACGGTAGTGACGAGTCTAGAAAAAATGTGATATTATGGGCAACAAGTTACAAGACTAAACAAAGTGCACCGTTGCCGACGACCCTTGAGACCAATTGATCTGGCAATCATACAATTCTCTGAACTTGCGAAGCATTTTCTGTGTATTTTTTATTTAAAGAATAGACATATGAAAACGAGAAAACAGAGAGCTGTTACGGAGAGATTATATATTACTATTTTGTTGTGGACACATAAAAAATATATTTAAAGTGTAAAAAAAGTATTATTCCACCTTGGGACCTTTCAGTGTTTTTTGATTATAATTATGGGTTTGATTCTAATATAATTTAAAAAAAAACTATCTTAACTGCCTGAATGGAAATTGAACCCACAAACGTCACGTTTTCAGACGTATCCCATTGAGCAACGAAAATTATTATAATAAAGGGAAATATGAAAGAATTTTATTTCGCACTGTGACTGGACAACGAGACACGCGTTTAGTGAGCTAATTATTAATATCTTGGCAAACACAGACAGCAAATATTATACAATATATACAATATGTGCTTTTAATAATATTAATAAATTTATTTAATAGACTTTTTATGAATAAATTTCGTCTCATTATATGCTTGAATTATCATATTTGCATACGGCTTATTAATATAAACACATTTTCCAATATTGCAAAAATCTGTTTAAACAAATTTATAATGTGTATATTGATTTTTGATTGTGTCGATTCCCTTTGCGAAATATTTATTTTAATTTGCCAGTTCTGGTAGAACAAAGCACGGTGTAGAGTTCCGTTCAACATGCCATGTCACGAATTTATTTAAGAGGAGAATAAAATGTCTTGTCACTAGACCTGCCATGCGCTGGATAAATTGAAAAAAAAAAACTAATATATTTGTTTTTTATTCATTGAACGAAAAAAATCCTTACAAAAAATTGTTTCAAAGATATTCTATTTTAAATTCTTAATGATCAAATTTTACTGATATGGCGATTAAATCCACGAACAGTGGCTCAGGATCTCTATTATACTATAGATGGCATCCTGGCGCAGTGGGGCAGCCACTGCTGGTAAATGCTATGGTTTGGATCCGATTCACATTTGTTTCTTCCATTCATTTCTTCCCAGTCCTTCAAGATATAGCGCATGGACGAAGCCATGCTAGGGGCTTGTGCCGTGCCCACCTCAACATAGTCTAGTATCCTCCTCAGAATTTTACCAACAATCAAATTAAACCAGAAAAAATTATACAAAAATCTTTAAGCAAAAAAATATCTCTAAATCAAAGTTCACCCTGGTAAATATATCAAGATACGTGCATGTCATAGCGCAGCATTAAGTTCCGCTGGGCAATACACAGTGTCAAAAATTCGGGCGGAAAGTGCAGATTAGACAGGTGGAACCTTAGCACAAGGTTCCTCCCGCCTACCTTGGTACCTAGTGAAACTGACATAAAACAATCAAGCTCACCAAGAGTCCATTTTTAAATTAGCGTCAAACGATGACTTAATATCAATATCTATTTAAACACGTGGAACGCATTTAAGATGCTGATTCATTGTAGGTAATGCATACATATCAAATGTTCAGAATGATTGTTACTGATCAAATTAATTGTTGTACCGCAAATAGACCGAACAAACAAACACGTTACGCAACAATTTTTATTAATAATTAAAAATATATGTACATATAATAATTAATAAAGACTGTACTTACATATTTAAGAGAAATAAATTTACGTACATTTATACGTTTATAATTTTTTTTTCAGCTTTACGCTGAATCCCGCATATAGCGGGATAGGCAGAGGGAATCTAAGACATTTCCATTCCACACTTTCTGCAGATTTCTAGAGGCAATGCGTGTTGAGTGACGGAACTTAACGCCGCGCTTTGCCTCGACACCAGAGCGACGAAAGGCAAAATATTAAATATTTAATTTCCTCATGGTTGTGGGGATCGAACCCACAACCTGCCGAGTTACAGTCACACGCTTGATCCCCTACCGCAACAGGACTCTAGAATAATATTGAATCACCTATAAAAGAACCTTAAAAGAATTTGTACGAAATAATGGTAGCTAAGTAAACATTCCTTTTGCCAGCCATTGCTGCTCGTTTACACATCATTATTATTATTGAATTCCATTACATATGAAAATATATAATAATGATCTAACTATAGGGATTATTTAAGGATAGTTAAGTCTAGGTATAACTTAACTTAACTTCAGACTTTATCCCTAGCGGAGTAGTCAGAGAGAACGGAGCGCCAAAAGCTACGGTGAATTAAGTTAAGTTTATAAGCATATTAAATAAAAATTATGTTGTTAAATATAAAATATTTTCCACTTTCTATAATATAATAAAACGGTCTCGTTACTAAATTATGCATAAACTTTCAATTTAGCCAACACTTACTTTCTCTATTATAGGTAATCATAGATGAAGTATATATATCCGGTAAAATATTTTCAAATATATGGTAAAAATAAAAAAAATATTTTCTTAATTTTAGCCACTTTATTTTAGTAAAAAAAATCTTAGACGGTGTTTTATCAAAACATCTATTCTATAAGTATACTAAATGGGCTAAGTAATACTAATTGTTCCTTAGATTAGCGCGTTCAATCAAACTAATAAGTGCTTCTTCTTTTTTATAATATTAGTACAGATTTATTTACAATAGTAATTTATCTACAGTGGTGCTGCCAGCTTTCTCGTATGGCATGGCTATAGGATGGCTATCACCAATGGGTCCTCTTTTAATGTCCGAAGACACGCCAGCGGCTGAACCAGTACGTCCGGAAGTCATATCTTGGATGGCATCTGTAGCTTACCTCGTCGGTACTCCCGCGGTGTTCCTCTATGGTTATGTTGTGGATAATTATGGGAGAAAGAAAGCTTTGATGCTCTCGTCGTTTTCTATGGCGGTAAGAATGAAGTTTATTTTTAAATACTATCGATATTGGAATAACTTGATACTCTGTAGATCAATTCCCCGTGTATTCGATATTACTGAAAGAAAAACCTTTGGTAAAACAGTATTTATTATCTACAAATTTTGAATTTAAAATCAAAATTAAATCATCTTCACGCTGTACCCTGCACGTTCCCCACTTTCCGCCGAATTCTGCAGGCATTGCGTGTTGAGTGGCGGAACTCAACGAAAAAACAGAATTATAAATTTAAATAAATATTTAATTTCCTCGAGTGCAGATCGAATCCACAACCAGTCGCATTTACAGTCACATTTTGTGATTTGATATTTCTATAATAACTATGCCGGATTATGTCTTGGCAAAGTAGAGAGATGAAAATAATTCATCCTTGCGAGTGGAAATCGAACACACAACCATCAGGATTACAGTCAGACGCTGTCCCACTAAATCACGATGGCCTCAACTAAAACAAGAATTATTTACAGATGTGTTGGGGCTTGAAATTATATTCCACCGAAACTTGGGCTTTAATAACAGCAAGAGCTATAATAGGGATAGGCTTGAGTGGAGCGTACGTTGTGACGCCTCTATATATAAAGGAAATAAGCGAAAACAGTATACGAGGCACTCTGGGAAGTCTTGTAATCCTGTCGCAGAATTTGGGCAACCTTCTAGTATATATATTGGGAGAATATTTATGTTATCATGCGACTCTATGGATTTGCTTGGCGGTGCCTTTGATACACTTGTTGGTGTTCTCCGCTATGCCTGAAACGCCTTCGTATTTGCTGAAGAGTGGTAAAGTGGAGGTAAGCTTTTTTAGTGAATTGTGTAATTATTATTATTATATATTTCATATGGGGATAGTGATTACTTTCTTTTCTTAAAGGAAATTAAGAGTTCCTGGACAATTCTTAACTATTTTATTATAATCTGTGACAGAATTTTAAACATCTGCTACTACATTTAGAATTTCTATTGGCTTTATTTCTAAAGTTTTCGAAAATATGTTTTTATTTAAATTTAATATATAATTAGATGAAAATAAAAACATAATTTCTGCAATAATTGAAAATAATGACTCGTTATTTCCAAGAATTGACAAATTATACCTAAAAGTTAGATAATAAGTTGTGAATGAATCCGACCTTGAACACCACAAACGCCTTCCTTGTCAATCGATAACGAAGACATAATCAGTTTTGTCAATATATTGATCTTTTTTTTATTTACTCAATAACTCTAAAAGATTAAGCAAAAGCGTAGCCGCATTATCATTAAGTACTTTAACCGGCGTTACTACCGTAAGAATAATAACTGCTTTTTAGGAATGCCGGTTAAAGACGCCACTCGTGGCGCTGGGGTACAAATGTGGGACTGTAAAGGTTGTGGATTTGATCCCCACTCGACGAAATGAAATATTTATTTGAATTTATATTTTCATTTCTACGCTCTGGTGTTGAGGCAAAGCGCGGCGTTGAGTTCCACCAACACGCAATGCCACAGAAATTCGGCGGAAAATGGAGAACAGAGCGTCTTAACACTAGGTTCCCTCTGTCTACCCTGCTGTGCGCGGGAAACAGCGTGAAGCTGATTTTTATTAATAAATAAAAGAACACTAATTGCTTTTTACTATTGGGGCATAGATTTAAGTGAATTTTGATTTCATTCCTACCAGTTAAATTACAAAAAAAATATCGTCTCATCGTCAGAAATATACGAAATTGTAATTAAATAATTATTTAGTTTTATTATGTAATGAGTTTATTATAATTTTATTTAGGCATTTTATTTGATGTAATTGAAATTAAACAGGAGGCTAGGACGGCTTTGGCATGGCTACGGTGTCGGCAAACCGGCGACATGGCTGTGGATTCCGAACTACAAACATTGCTTGTAGAACTGGAACAAAATAATACTGAGAACTTCTTCAGCACTTTGAAAACTCTAGGTAAGTCTTTAAATCTTACCACAAATCACTTCTCTGCTCTATCTACTCCTCTGTATTATGAAATTAGGCAGTATTTATTGGTATATATGGTTCAACGATGGATCTTCCTTCGAATCTATCTAATCTAATTTTATAAATGTGAAAGATTGTAGGGATGGATGTTGGTTTCACTTTCACACAAAAACGATTGGACGAATTTAGATGAAATTTTACAGTAATGTAACATCATAATAACATATAGACTACAATTTATGTAAAGATTTTGTATAATTTGATTGTAATATAACAATAGGCTAATGCGGACGAGTTCGCGTTTGGTTCGTTAGTAACTCTTAAATAGTGTAGGATTATTCAAAAATGCTCGCTTCCCGTAAAAGACAATTTTTCAAGCCAAATGTTATTTTCACTTAATTGTTACAATATTAAATATAATCTGATAGTTACGTAAATATCATCGATGGTTTTACATTTTATTTAGATCTCCTCACCAGATAATTGTTTTTTACAATCAATCACATCCGTTTCACACTGTCCCGCACACTGCAGGGTATGCCTACTCGAGGGAACCTAGGTTACGACACACCGTTCCCAACTTTCCACCAAATTCTGGAAGCACTGAAAAAATAAAATATAAATTTAAATAAATAATTTATTTCCTCGAGTGGGGATCGAACCTGCAACTAGTCGCATTTACAGGTACAGTATGTGCCCCTGCGGCTGCGCCACGACTGACCTCACACACAACCAATTAAATGAGAAAAAACCAGAAAATCCGTAAAAAAAATTACACGCAGTTAACGAGATTATTTATGGGCAACAAAATATTTGTGCTTGTTAAGCAAGTCGTAAGTTTTCCATTATAGCCCTTTGTTTCCAATCGCAACGAGCGGCGGTAACAAAGTAAACACTACCAGCAACGGGACTTGAAGTGGTCAAACAATACATCCCGGGATAACGAGTCGGTGCTTAGAGTTTAGCGTCGAAGTGACGTTACGCAGTTACAGACTAACTTTTACATATTATTATTATTTTTATTATGTATATTTCATGTTTCGTTTGTTCTCATCACAAGAAAGGGAGGTTTTTCTTAATAATTATTTTGTCCAATATATTATTGTTATTTGAGGCTGTCACCTGCGGCTTCGCCTGTTCAGTCAAATGAAAATTCGTAATTAAATATGAAGAGTTCGTTTGGTTGAACGAGCGAAGCTAAATTCAGAGACAGAATTGATTCTAATATTTTTTTGTGTTGTATACTCTTTAAATAGGAATAAGGCAATTATAGGTATTTTATTGACCCCACGAGAGCACTTAACCACACTTTTAACCACAGGTGCTAAACTGCTAGTTAGAAAATATTCAGAATATATATGAAATTTAAATATCTTACGTACGTCTGTCTATACGTACGTATAGTGTGTACACCGCCTCCACACGTACGGAAGTAAGCTTTACCAATTTGTAGTCAAACATAACTGTCGGACTGGTCGAGCCGGTTGTCCTATTTTGGTAACGGTCCGATAATTCGATCTATTTGATAATACTCATCTTAATGTCTTTACAATTTATTTTTTAGTAAATATCACATTACTAACTTTAATAATGACTAATATTAAAATAATAATATTGTTGTGCTATTATTTTATATACGTAACTGAGTAATAATTGTATATTTCAATTCAAATAGAGATTTTTTTACATAATATAATTGACTCCAAGTCACATCCCAATGATGAACGCTTGAATCCTTTAAACTGTGCTAAGGATTTTAATGCAGTTTTCACTATAATAAATATAGTATATTTTTAATATTGTGTCATAGAATACATTATTTTTAAACTGAGAATATTTTTAATATTATGTTTCATTTTTTTATTATTTTTATACGCTTAAGAGGCAAAAAGGGATATAGAGAAATATTGTGAAGCTGCGGGCAACACTTGTTTTTTTTAATTGTAGTTTTTTTTTTCTTCAATGTTTGTAATCCAACTCGTACATAATAAATCGGTTACTTATGTTATGTTCTTTTTAATAAATCAAGTTGCATCAGCAAGTAGATACGGGTTCATATTTCATAGGAAACGAGTTTAAAAACCACAATGACTTCGGCTATTGGAAACGCTATTTATATGTGGAAAGTAAAGAATGAATTGTGCTGTCTATAAAAAATAATTTTAAATAGGCCTTCTTAGCGCAGTAGAGTGTTTGGCTGTACACATGACGGTAGTGGGTTCGATCTGCCTTGGGGAATGACTTTTTTCGTTTACGCCCCTGGCCACATAATTTGAGGCGTTGAGTTCCACCACTCATCATGCAATATTTTAAAATCGGAAATTCGATAGGTTCCGGCTCGTCCTTCGCCAATAACATGCAACTGTAAATAAGTAAGGAGTAATATTAGGAACATTATTGTAGCGATGAAAGTACCAGTGTTCTTGATATTAGAACTTACATACATACTGTAAGTCGATATTATGTTTTTTACATTTTTTTAAAGTGTTTAGAAAACGTATAAAATTTTTAACGTAGCGGGACTCGAATCCGCACCTCCAGGAAACCGACCAGGCGCTCTGACCACTAAGCCATACGTTCTCATCAAGCTACGTCGACATTTTTATACGCTTGTTACAACTTATTTATTTATGTTGTTAGCATCTCTGTAGGGAGATTTTTACAAATTTCCGCTACCCAAAGATAATTACTAAGAATTATCGTCTGGCAAGAGAAAATCCTGTTTATTAAATATTTAAATTTTTTTTACAGTGTTATTCCACCCTTAGAAAAGAAAAATACTTATACAATATTGTTTTGTTCTATATTAACATAATAAACAGGCAGGTTGTGTGCGTTGGTTGTTGGTTCGGTTACGTATGGTTGCCATTTGAATTATTTTAGTTAGTAGCGTTTATTTGATTTAACTAAAATATTTTCTAAAGCAATTACTATATAAAGGTATTAAGTATTTATGAACACTTAATTTAAACTCAATGTTGTCTTCTTGTTCTTTTACATACTAAAAGTCATATCATTCCTAAGTTACTTATTGCAAATTATTCTTACATAATCATTAATCAGCTTTAAGCTGTATCCCGCACACAGCAGGGTAGGCAGAGGGAACCTAGTGTTAAGACATTTTGATTACATTGTATACATAGTATATAAAATACATTATATACTATGAAGCAAATATTTTTGCAAATTATGCCAATTATATGTAAGTATGTTTTGGCAAAGTTAAAGTAAATATAGAGAATCCTAAACGTGGCTACGACTGGTCGAAAACAAATATTTTAATGGCAAACGAATATTAAAAAAGTAAATTAAAAATTATAATAATAGAATGAGTTATGCCAATATATATAATATATTACTTATATTTTAATGTGTATTTATACTAAGTACTGTCTAAGTTAAAATCAAATCAAATTAAATCAGCTTCACGCTGTATCCCACACACAGCAGAGTAGGCAGAGAGAACCTAGTGTTAAGACACTCCGTTCCCCACCGCCGTTCCGCCGAGGTCTGAAGTGTGACTGTAAAATCGACTGGTTGTGGGTTCGATCCCCACTCGAGGAAATAAAATATTTATTTATATTTATATTTTCATTTCTTCGCTCTGTTGTCGAGGCGAAGCGCGGCAATGAGTTCCGCCACTCAACAAGCAATGCCTCCAGAACTGGGCGGAAAGTGGGGAGTGGAGTGTCTTAACACTAGGCTCTCTCTGCCTACCCTACTGAGTACGAGATACAGTGCGAAGCTGATTTGATTTTGATTTGACATTAATTACTTTTCAAATAGACTTTTGCATAAAAAAAATAATATAAAAAAATCTTCTATAAATGTATATATTTATTTTTTATAGTATCAGACCGCAGTACATTCCGAGCGTTCAGAATAACTCTAACGATTACTCTAGCCCGCGAGCTCTGTGGGTGTCTAGCTGTATTGCACTTCGCCTCGTTGATATTCGAGCAAGCGGGAGGTGGGTGGGTGCTGACTCCCAACCAGCAAGCAGCTGTGCTGGGCGTGGTACAGATGATAGGGTCTTGTACTGCTTCGAGTCTGGTTGAACGGACTGGGAGAAAGGTGAGACTTTAAATTCAAATTTTTATAAAATCTGATTATTATAATAATACTACTAATACTACTCTGCTTCTACTACCCCTGTATGCCTCGGAGACCTGGTGTCACATGAATTGATAACCTCCTCCTCCTTACGGAAGTCGGTTAAAAAATAGTGTTATGGTAAGGTAATAAGATAAAATGTATTTATTTAGGGAGTTTCTATTTTGTAAAAATCAAAACTTTTCTAGCTTTACACATATCCAGCGATAGGAAGAGGGCACCCAGTCTTAAAACACTCTGTTCCTCACTGTCGACCCCCATAATTAATTCCCCAAAGTTAGAATCGAACCCACAACACACACGTTTGTGCCCCTCTACTCTAAGTTCTAAAGCTTCATTGCCTTCATTTCAGCCGTTGATAGGCACCACGTGCTTCCTGTCCGGCATAGCGCTGTCGGTGCTGGGCGCGTGGTTCGCGCTCAGCTCGGGGCAGCACGCGTGGCTGCCGGTGCTGGCGCTGTGCCTCTGCATATACTGCGACGCGGCCGGGCTGCAACCTGTACCGTTCGTTATAATGACCGAAATGTTTTCTTTTAAAGTAATTTTTTTTTATGGAAATCATTCAATGTACTATTTATTATTTTTATTCTATGCTTGTTGTATTTAGAGTTAATATTTTTAAAGTGTTATTCCACACTTATTATTAAAATTTTAACGCAGCGGGACTCGAACTCGCGCCTTTGGGAAACCGACCGACCAAAATATTTAATAAATAGCATTCTCTCTTGCCAGACGATAATTCTTAGTAATTATCTTTGGGTAGCGGACATTTGTAAAAATCTCCCTACAGAGATGCTAACAACATAAATAAGTTGTAACAAGCGTATTTAAATTTAGAAATAGCTTGATGAGAATGTATGGCTTAGTGGTCAGAGCGCCTGGTCGGTTTCCAGGAGGAAAAATATTATGGTTTCAATTTATGTTTAAAGGCTTTTTATTTAAGTTTTTATATGTGCCGATACTAAAAATGCTTTTTCCAAAATAGCATTGTGAGCGGTGAAAGTTAACGCCGCATTTTGTATATGTACTAGAGATTGGAAGTTCCCGTAGTGGGAATTGAACCTACAAGCATCATGTTTACAATCAGACGTCGTCCCATAACAGCCCCCACAATTTTTTGAGTTTGCAATATTGATCTAAATACTAATATACAATATGATTTTTCAACAGTACCGCGGCACAGTGACGTCAATAGTCATGGCGTTTGCGTGCGCCCTGGTCTCCGTCGAGCTGAGACTGTTCCACCCACTGGCCGCCAACGTTGGCCTGTACGCAGTATTCTGGATGTTCGCGGCAGTATGTTTAATCAGTACTGCATACATTGCACTATGCGTCCCCGAAACTAAACGGCGGACTATAGAAGAAATCTACGCGGAGTTCCAAGGCAAGAAGGAGAAGGACCCGGAAGCTGTTGTAACGCGTCTCTGAATGTTAAACTAGTGTGTTTTGGAATACTCATGTAGTGTAGTATGAAATTTGAAATTTGTTTCATGATTCTTGACGAAAATATGTCTAAGTTATTTTCAAGATGGATTTTTCTATTGCATCTATAATCCGTTGGACGCGTACGTCTGAGCCTGTATTCTTGTAACTTATCAAACAAACGAAATATATTGTTAAGACATTTTATATATATATTTTTATATCTATTTTTTAAGCGACTGGAAAACAAAAGTTATTATATAGATAATCATCATAATTAAGTATAGAACTTGAGATCTACATATATCAATAAAAACCTAACTATGTATATATTCTGTATAGGTATACTCGTAAAATACCAGTGACACAAAATTATCGATAGTTATTCAAACAGCAAATTATTAACAGCCGGTCCCAATAACTTGTTAGACTGGATCCCAGGGCCCCCAGACCTACGTCATTTTAGCAACGCTGAAATTTTGAGGAGTTATTACTCCTCAAAATTTCAGCGTTAGACTATTGTCTAAAATGTAGTTTAGACTGTATGCGTACTTACCAACTTGAAAGAGGGGCCATTTCAGATATAGCGCTAAGTTAAGGTAATGTTTTTAAGAATAATGTAAAAAGTGTATATTTATTATTACCAGACTTTTTAAATCAGCTTCACGCTGTATCCCGTACACAGCAGGGTAGGCAGAGGGAACCTAGTGTTAAGACACTCCGTTCCCCACTATCTGCCGAATTCTGGAGGCATTGCGTGTTGAGGGGCAGAGCTCAACGCCGCGCTTAACCTCGACACCAGAGCGATGGAAATATAAATTTAAGTAAATATTTCATCTCCTCGAGTGGGGATCGAACCCACAACCAATCGATTTTGCAGTCACACCTCATGCCGCTGCGCCACGACCGGCCTCAACTTTTTTGTCGGTCTTTACTCCTGCCAGACGTCCCAAAGGTTTTTAAAATTGGGGTAAACTACGTTATACTAGCAAACTTTAATTTTACGTATATTATTTACGGAGTATTTCAAGATCCCTTTTATGCACCCAGACTAATCCGATGGCTCAATCATCCTCCCAGACAGAGATGTACCTTTATTTGGCGCTACCTCTGAAAGTCCCACTTTTGAGTTAGTGAGTACGCATACTGTCTTAACTACATATTAGACTAATAGTCCTCAAAATTTCAACTTTGCTAAAATAACATAGGTCTGGTGGCCTGGGATCTGGGCTATATCTACCTTTAACAATATGTTAAGTTATACATATACAGGCATACAAAAGAGTTATATATATTACACGGTTATATAGCTTATGTTAGGTCGCATTAGGTTTATAATCGTGTGAATCGGCCTTACATGTTTCGATATAGGTAGCGATTGTAAAAATAAACAGTCAAAATGTACCTATGTATGATCGTTTTATATAGATATATATTTATTTATTGTCATCCATGTAATGGTCAATAAAATGTAATAAATGTATGAATGTAATATGTCATCAAAGTAATAGTACATTTTATGCCATAAATTCATAATATTAAATGAAATTTAAAAATAAAATAAAATCTTAATTGTAGTCAAAATTATAACAATTACTTATAGAATTTATTATTTTTTACTATTTTATAGATTAATATTTATAAGACGTCATATTTGATCTATTACAGTTGTAGATATTTAGTTTTAAGATTTTAATTATAAAAATAGAGAAGGTCGTCGTGGCACAGGGCCGCCGTCGCATATACGTACGACTATAAACACGATAGTTGTGGTTCGATGCCATTCAAGGTAACTTGAGCTTTGTGCGGGATACAGCGTGAAACTTAAAAAAAATGAAACCACTTACCATTTTTTTTATTCGCCTTGCACGTGCTGAGGAGCTCAGGGCAAGACTCAGAGGTGGGATTGCCGCTCAAAAGTAAATTTAAGGAGAGGCCTCTTAGTACCGCGTGGCCGCACTTTGAGTGGCTCCAGACAAGAATCCGGCAGAAACTTCGAATGGCAACATTTTAATGAGAACAGAGGAACATTAGGTCCCCAGGTTGCCTCTGCCAAGACTGCTTAGTGTGCATGCGGCGTGAAACCACTTTGAAATGCGTATACGCTTGACTTCACTGTCTGAGCTTCTTCCTCTACTAAACGCCGTTAAGTTAGGCTTTCAGAACTTTTTTTTGCGTATTGTTCCTCGGGAAGAACTTGCTCAGCCTACTAGCTTCAGGGCGGCCACGACTCGACGACCGTACTAGAATTACACCGATGATAGTTCTAGACAGAAATTGTTATAGTATACAAAATATTGTAATATTGTATTTTAACTTGTGTGTTTATGATAACGAGATGAATGTGCCAGTATCCGATACTGTGAAGACTGTTTCATTAAAAAACGTATTTAATTATATCTATTTCTTATTATTTTACCTAATATTTACGGATACATAAACATATCAAATCTATTAAAAAAATAATTTAATTAATTTATTTTATAAGTGTTAAATTAAAAAAAAATAAAACGCGATGGTTGGCGCGTGTGAGGGTACATTTTTATTTGTTTCGTATGGCCGCTCTGATATATAGAGAGTGAAATTTTATTCCGTCATCTTGTCAATGTATTTAAATTTGAATGTATAAAAATAAAATATTTTCGATTTGGAGGGAACCTAGTGTTAAGTCACTCCGTTCCCCACTTTCTGCCGGATTCTAGAGGCATTGCGTGTTGAGTGGCAGAACTCAACGTCGCGCTTAACCTCGACACCAGAGCGAAGACATGGAAATATAAATTTAAGTAAATATTTCATCTCCTCGAGTGGGGATCGCACTCACAACCAGTCGGTTTCACAGTCACACCTTGTGCCGCTGCGCCACGACTGGTCTCCAAACATAAACATTAGTTTAGGTATAATTCTCTGGATGGTCCAGTTATTACTTTATGTTCATTAAAATGAGGAATTGGCAATATTTATAAACAAAGCTTAAATTATGAGTTTTAAAAATTGCATTTTTTAAAGATTATCTTGATATTTTTATTTAGACTTTTAAAGGATGCTCTTATTGTGTATTTATGAAAATATTAAGAGAACAAGCCCTGAGATTAAACATTTGTTAATTATTTATTTGTGTGGCTGTACTGCAATGGCATTGCATTTTTTGTTTTCTTTTAATTATAAAATATAAATAGTAATATATAGGTGTTCAAATGCTGTTGGTGGGGAATAGGTGTTAGCAAGGTATTAATAAACCGCTCTCACGACTGAGACTGATCTTAAGATACCGTTTTCATACATAAAACATNTCAAAGATGATGACGGGATCGCCCATGTCACTGGATCTTCTTTCTTGTTTTTCTTTTCTTCATATGTTCACTGTGATTTGATCTTGATGAGCCAAAAGGCCGAGAAGCGATAACTGCCTTGCGAAAACACGAGGGTGGTCACTAAACGCCAAAACATCTTGCCAGCGCGATTCAGAAATCGACCGATTATGAACAGCGCCATCTGTTACCATATGTATAATACACGCGTAGTATGTAACATATGTTGATGCGATCGCCATCACCCAGCCCGGTGACGCTGTCAAGACCAGCCCAGGTCAGCAGCATTAAAGTCCATTCGAAAAAAAAATAATATGTTGATATTTTAGTTTATATTATAACAAATATCTTTATTTATTAAACATTCACAATATGATCATTGTTGCATTTAAATGGAACCCTTTTTCATGCTTTATTTTGTCTTAAGTAAAATTTAACTGTTCCAAATAGCATGGTGGTAATATTTATATTGTTTAGATAAATATAATATGGAACCGTGGGTTTTGGGTGCACGACCATCGACCATATTCAACTTTTTTTTTGTTTTCTTATTTGGTATAATAAATCATAATATTATCATTCAAAACAGATCTAATTGTAATTGGATAGGTAATGGTAAATAAAAGACAGTATTCACAAGCAATGGAATGTTTACAATTGCAATGACAGTCCTTACAATTTATACATGTCGGTTACGTCATACCGAAAGACAGTCTCACTTTGTCACGTTTAAATATTACACAATATACAATAAATAATATATTTGGAAACCTATCAACCCTTTCGTTGAAATCACAACCTCGCAATGCTCTCACACTAGGAATGACATTCGAAAAAAAAAAAAAACAAAATAGGCCTGACAGCTGTCACTTTTAAAAGCACAAAGCAAGACCACCTTTCTCCAGCCGCAGTCCGAAGCGTTTTTCTTTACACAAATACAAAAAACACTGCGTAAAATAGTTTATATTAATTAATTATATAATAAATATATATGTAATGACGTGACTTAATGTATACATAATACATACAACACATAAAAATCGTAAATATGACGATATAGAAACAGTTTTTACTTTGTGCTTACTACGATAGTACTCTACTCTAGGTTATATGAAATCTATGGTATAAAACACTATATACTTACGTAGAGGGGATTTAAAATGTTAGTTAAATATCTTTGTGGGGAGGGGGAGGATATCGATATAAAATCTAACGCTTAAAATGTAATATGAAAAATTTAAGTATACAGTTAATATATTAAGTACAGTACTTATATACTAATTTATTCACTATATATGACGTAGGAGGTGTGAGGAGGTGGGGAAGAGAGGATCTATTTTAATTTGTATGGAATAAAGTACGTCGTACTAACAATAATACACTTTGGGTTGTATCTATATCGAAACATTATCTATCTATTATAGAAATAAATATATATATTTTTTAATGGTATACCATCACATATCCGGCAAGACGTTCCCATCGTATATTGCACTTACGTCATCTAAAACAAATGATATGCCAATAGCTAGCCTAATGTTAAAAATGAGATTTTATATCTAGTTTCTTTTTTTCTAAAATTAAACATTTTTTTATAATATGTATATAAAATTTTTAATTTAATTTTATATTACGACAGATATATTTTGGAAATCATCATTGTGCTTACACTAAAAGTTATACAGATCAATTCAATGGGAAGAATACTATAATAGGAGTGATACAATGTAGTAAAATAACAATATTTATATATTATACAAGTTGCCTATTTAATAGCAATATCCATTTTGCACCTGCCTATTTAACTAGCATATCAATTTTCCAGCTTGCAAAATTGACTCAAATACTTTTTTAAAAAAAATGTTACTTTTTTAATTTTTATTGATAAACAACATTATTAAATTGGTTAGTCCAATGCTTGATTTTATGATTGATAAAACGTGACAAAATTATTAAAAATACAAGTATTTCTTGAAAATAAAGTATTTTTTAATAAAGTTTTACTGAGTGGGTTTGCCAGCCAACACTTTAACGGAGTAACTGTAGTGTCAGTTAATGCTATGAGAAATGAAAATCCGGGATTTAAATAGGCATCATGTATGTATTATCGTTTGATAACAAGAATATATAGCTTTTCTATTAAATATAATATTAAAAAATGCAATTTTTTGTTGTTGGGTAGACACAAAGTGCATAACTAACGTGGATAAGTACAAAATGGTAAACTTAAAATAGATCTGTAATTGGACTTAACAAAATAAATCAAATTAAAATTACGCTAAGCACTACTTAAGTTTTTTTCTTAAATGTACCAAAATATTATATAAATAAAGAAACAAAAGTATTACATCTAGAGCATAATTTAAAATTATTCTCTAAGTTTTAAGTTTTTAATTTTAGATTTTTTTTGACCTAGTTCAAATTAACAAGGAAAGTTAATGTAAAAAAAGTACAGTACATAATTAACTAAACGATATGTAAATGGCGGCAACGATTTATTACAACGCAAAACACTACAAATACAGACTAAATCAAGCAAAGAAACAAATCTAAGTAAATTACTTAAAGATAGGCTAAAATAAAAAGTGTTTTTAAAACAAAATGTTAGATTCATTTTTGGACGTAAAGAAGTTATTACTAAAAAAAACATTTCAATGTCAAATTGAACAATTTTTTGGAAAATTTTGGCTTACGCGGTGGTGGACTAAAAGTCAGTCTTTTTTAAAGTAATTATCTGTGCAAATATAACAACAAAATTAAAAAAATATATTTTTTATACAACTTTAAGGATGTCTCAAAAGTCACACAGTAATAAATGCTCAATTGTTATGATTAAATATCATGAAAGATTTGAATTATTTAAATATAAAAGTTGAATGGAATAATGACTTAAATGTACAGAATGTAAACTAAAGGAAATTAAAAAGTAGATTTTTTTATTGTACATCTGAAACCGAGCTTTTATTTAAAATACCGTCATGATATTATTTCATAGATAAACTTTTCATGAAAAGAATGTAGGTACAGGTATGAAACGATGTATAATTTAAAACCTAAATTTTAAACATTAAAATTATTTTTAACATTAAAATTATTTTTGGAATTATAGGATTTACACTATATGACATTTTAAAAGAAATTCCGTTTAAATGGTTTTAAAAGTTATTCTTTTAAAAGGGGGCAAGATATGGTAAGGAAGTATGAAGAATTGACATTTTTGTACATTTGGAAGGAATTGACAAGTGGAAGACAGAAAGGGATACAATAAGAGGGAAAAAGAAAACGAATCAAATTAGGAATTAATAGTCGTTTTGAGCTTTTTTTTTAAATATAAAGCTTGAGACTAGATCCATACAACCAAGTGTATACTTAAAAATTAAAATAATACGTTTCACATTGTAAAATATTTATATATTAGGACTTTTGACTTCCATTTTTCTATTATTCAATTATTTTAAACCGACAGGAAGAAATTTTATAATATATTTAATTAGTTATACATTTCTATTATTATTTAAATAATCCGTTGCATTTAAAAGAAAAACATAAAAATATTATTAAACTACAAAAGTAGCGCCATCTTGTTTATCTTGCCAATACACACCGTTAGAAAATCTACAGATCTAACATTTAAACTAAATGGTATATATTTTAATTGCACTTTTTTATAAAAAAATAATCTGAATTTGTAATAAATGTGGTGATGTATGGGTTTAAATATCCATTATCAATTAGTTATAATCAGTCTGTCCATTATATTCGATTATAATATTTTTAACACGGAAACTTTTATTTCTTATAGATATTCTATAATACTGTGACCAAAAGAGATATCTTGCGATAGATCATCGCCATGATCTTAATAATTAATTTTATAATTAATTTCCTTTCTGCATGTAGATCGTATAATGTATTGCCAGTCACTTATAAATGGGTTATTAAACGAATTTCTACATTAATTGTAATCATCCATAACCATACAAGTATAACGCTTAGTTATATAAAATGCATATTATATTATAATATAATGATAAAGTAGTAATATAAAGGACGTCATAGAATATCTATAGAAAATATTCAAAACTTTTCATAGTAAAAAATGACCAAATTGTAAATATTATTGAAAATTTTACCATATAATAAAGATAAAGTAAAAAAATTACCAAATAATTTTGCAAATTATGTTTCATTTCCATCGATATTTTCTATTATATTTGTTTAATTTATTGTTTTCATAATGTCAGCTTGATGTCAACGAATGAATGCTAAAAAGCTTATTATCTATCGAAATGTGGAAAATAAATTAAAACTAGTAATTCCAGTCAAATTCCAACATTACATTATTATGATAACGATTATTTATATTGTAGAAATAGTTTAATATGACATAGTACGTAGTATGAGAGGTTTCTAAACTTTAACTTTGAAAGACTTTGTCACTTTAAAGAATAAAAAGAAAATCACACAAACCAAATAAATCTACACAAACAATCATTCCAATATTATAAATATAAAAGTTTGTGAGGATGGACGTTTGTCCCACTTTTTATTATAATATTCTTTACTTTACAAAATAATATAGCTTACGAATCAGAATAACATATAGGCTATAAGTTGTAGAATTTTTTTTGTATAATTTCTCATATATAACGATATGTTTAAGCGGGCAAATCCATGTTTGGGTCGCTAGTTTAGTATAAATAAAAAACAATATCATTTTAAATCTTTTGCTGTCTCTTGTAATAGAAAAAGTGTAGAAACCCCTTACAGTATGTATTCATTACAATAATACGTAGATTATAATATGTATAAAATAAGTTTAAACTATGTGCGTGGAAAGTAATGCCCCGTGCGTGCCGGTAGTGGCGGCGGAATATCCTGCAAATATTTAAGTTAAGTTTAAATTCAAAGTAAATTGGAAGTTGATTCTCTCTCTCACCCACAACAATCATGCTTCCATATATGTATGCGACAGACCCAAATGTGTGAAATTCTCACTCGACGAATTGAATTATTTTCTTTTTCTTGTTTTGTTTCAAGACGCAATGTCACGAAAATTGAGCGTAAAGTGGAAAACGGAGTGTCCTAACACACTTTTACTTAATTTGCCATATGCGTGATACAGCGTTAAGCCGATTCTTATATTATATAAGTAAAAGAAAAACATTTGTGGATAAACAATATTCTTTTATATTAAAAAAACATCATTGTATAAATAAAAATAAATTAAATCGATCGATCATTTGTTTTACACTCGCAAATCAAATCATCCATTTAAAAACCAGTTTTAATAAAATGTATGTCATCTTTTTTTGCCTTCACATTTTAGTGGACTGCACAGAAAGACCCTAGTGTCCTCACACTCCGTTATTCGCTTTCGCCTCATATTTGAAAATTAAAATTAAAACATTCTTAATTCAGCAAGCATTTTGAATAGTCGATTGAACATAATGTAAAGAATTTACTCCCTTGAGTGACGGGGACACTGTCTCATTGCAAGTATATAAAAAAAAAAACAACAATGATATGTTTCTACATTAAAAACATGTAACAAACAACTATTTTTTGTGTATATTAAATACGTGCATATACCGTGTATTGCTTTTTAATTATCTTTAAATTAAAAAGCAATACACGGTATTCTAAGAAACAAATAAAAAAAAATATGTACTAAAACTAAAAAAAAAACAAACCTCAAACTACTCATGACGTTATAGCACTAGGTGGTAAACTCTGCAATAAAATATGAAAATAAACAAAACCATGAAGTAACAACAAAAGTGCTAAATAAAAACGCAAATGAGTATAAATAAAAAATAAATACTACTTTAACTACACACAATTTACAAAAGAAATTTACAAAAGAAGATTAGAGAGGGTTTAGATTATTTCTCGGTTCATTTAATTTCTTTACACTTTAAGCGTAATTTAACTAAATTGAGAGAAATATTCAAATTTTGAATAAAACGATGATTTTGAAAAAAATAAAAAATATATTATTACAAATAATATGTTCTAAAGAGACATTTTTGTTAATTTTTACTTCTTACCCTCTATACATATTAAAACAAAACAAAACAAAATAAACAAAACAATAAACTATTATACAATAATAAAAAAATCTACTCCAAGCTATCTCATTTTAAGTTCACGCTGTATCCCGCAAATAGCTGTATAGACAGAGGAAATATAATGTTACGACACTTCGTTCTCCGCTTTTCGCCCGAATTTGAGATACCGCGTGTTAAGTGGCGGAACTCAACACTGAACTTCGCCGTCTCACAAGAGCGAGGGAATAAGATCTTAATCATAATTTTAAAAAATATGAGGCCGACATGGCGCAATTACTGATTATACGAAACAGTTTTGGGTTCTACTTCGACTCGGGGAAATAAATTGTATACATTTTTGTCGCTCTGGTAAAAAAATAAAGTACGACGTTGAGTTTCCCGGACGGCAGGACGGAACGGACTCAATATATAAGTTCCCTTCACCTATCCTGCTATATGCGGGATACAGCGTGAAGCTAATAAAACCAAACAAATAATAATTATAAGAATACCTGTACATTATTATCGTGCATATAGTGTCGGGGCAGTTGCGGTCGAGGCATCGGCTCATCGCTGTCTTCATCCTCTTCGAAATCTGTAAATAGTTTATTTATTTATTTATATACAAATAAATAAAGTTTTATTTATATATAAAAAGTAGGAAACGAAGTGTCTTGACACTAGATTTCCTATGCCCTGCTATAATGCGGCAGACAGAGAGCGTGAAATTTCTTATAGAATGTAAAAGTTAATTTAAGAAAACATGGAATCAATTATTTTTTATATTTTAATATACATTTATTTAAAATTTCCTATAACAATAACCAAAATCACGAAATTTGAGATCTATTAAGGGAATTACTTTTCACCTAGACATATAATAAAATTGTAACTGTCTGTACATGGAATATATTTGAGAAAATACATATTTGGAGGAATTTCTCAGTGTAATAGAATCCAAAATATTTTTTAAAATTTCGTCTGTTTGTTTGTGTGTTTGTACACGCTTTAGAAACAGCTTAATCGACTAAAAAGCTCTTTTCAGTATTGTACTTTAGCAAATATTCCTTAGTGTTTGTTTTATTTCAATCGGTTCATAAATAAGAAAGTTACATGGAATTATTGAGGCCAGTCGTGACGCAGACGCACTACACGCAATGCCTCCAGAACTCGGCGGAAAGTGGGGAACGGAGTATCTTAACACCCTCTGCCTACCCTGCTGTGTGCGGGATATAGTGTGAAGCAATTTTTTAAAATTTTCTTTACTTGTATGTAAAGATATTATCTTTAAACTGATTTGCAGATGTTATTAGAACTCGTAAGTAATTAGTAAATAAATAATTTTGTAGTTCAAGTGGGCCGAAACTGCCAGCGGATCGCTAATATATAATATAATCTGTAAACATTTCTTAATTTCTTAATAGAATTTACATAATACATTTAGACAGAATAGTAACAAAGAGAAAAGAAAAATAATAATAATAAAGAGTAACATATATAAGTAAAACATGCAATATAATTAACGAGGCATGCATAGATGAAATATAAATTAGAAATGGCTGCAAGGGGAAAAAACATTTGATTTTTTTTGAAAAGAGACGAGAGAAGCAGAGACGGAAAATTGTGGGCCCAAAAGTAGAGTCGAGATATGGTCTAAAAAATTTGTCATTTTTTAAATTTTAGAATACCAAAAATCAGCTCAATTGGCAATCTGGTAGCGGGGAAAAATAAGACAAATCGCTTTAGATCCTTCATCGATATAAATATTCCGTTACATTAATACGAAAATTTAATAATTAATATTTTTAACTTTAATTATGTCTAAGAATTTTAAGGTACACGCATATATAGTATAAATGAAGAAAATGTAAATTAATTCCTGAAAGAACAAAAATTTTGAATCGATTAAAATCATTAATCATAGAGGCCAGTCGTGGCGCAGGGGCACAAAGTGTGACTGTAAAACCGATTGGTTGTGGGTTCGATCCCCACTCGAGGAAATGATTGATGAAATATTTACTTAAATTTATATTTCCATTTCTTCGCTCTGGTGTCGGGGCAAAGCGCGGCGTTGAGTTCTGCCGCTTAACACGCAATGCCTCCAGAATTCGGCAGAAAGTGGGGAACTGAATGTCTTAACACTGAGTTCCCTCTGCCTACCCTGCTGTGTGCAGGATACAGCGTGAAGCTGATTTATTTAAAATTATTCATATTTTAAATTACAGATATGACAGCCGATTGACATTGACACTTTGTCTAATAGTTTTTGCATTTTTTGCTACACTCGTTTCGTTCGTTTCGATGCATTTTGTGTGTTTACTTGTTTGTTTCCTACTTTGTACGACCTTGCTTCCCCAATGGCCACCGATTTTTTTGTATCTAGCGAACGCCACTCTAGGGATACGGATCGTGTGAATTGTGCGATAGCCTCACTTTTACCAAATCTCTAATAACTCAGCTCTCAGATTGTCAAAACTGACATAATTTTCAGGAAGGGAATGATGTACCTGAATCTATTAAATCATGCTATTTTCATGTCTTTAGAGTCTGGGCCCAAGAATATATGAAATCGTTTGTCTTCTTATAGCATGGTTTCCTAAGTGATTTATCATTATTGAGATTATAATATATTTTTTTTCTATAATATATTAAATTTATCGTAAAAGAAATAACATAAACATCAGGTTTAAATATTTAATTTTGTTACTTTAAGCGTTTTTTTTAGTTTGAGCACCTACTAATTTTTTTATTTCAAGATATACATGTATATTTAATATATATGTATAGAAGAATCATGAAAACTAAGACTATATGAACAATAATAATAATGTGCGGCGAACAAACAATAGTACTATCCCCCGAAAAAAAAAATAAAAACCAACTTACCTCGCCTTTTCCTATCAATGCCGCCTTTCACCGTATCTTCAGTGTCTGAACCCTCTGTAAAACATTTAGTAACATAAAACCACTAAACACACATTCATAATGTCTAAATGATATGAATTACAGCGATAAAATGGCTTAACTTTGAAAATATTTAAATAATTTGTTAAAAGGTAATTAAAAAATAAATCATTATTTTAAAAATTATTTTTTATTTTATTGAAAGGATCAATTTGAAAAAGGTTTCAATTTATTTTAGATTATTTCAAAATTTATTTTAAAGATTAGACCATTTTTTCGTTGATAAAAAATAATGTCTATGAATAATAAAAAATAGAGTTGATACAACAATATAAATAAAACAAAAATTATGTATTTTTTTTTAATTACGTTAAAATATATTATTACCATTGAAGTTTTTTACTATATCTTTTATTTAGAAACAACTTTTTCATAATAATTATTAGTTCTTATAATCTTAATATTTATATAAAATATTAAGAAGTTAATAAAAAATTAAACATCACCTATGGGGGGTTAAATCCAATAAATGTGTTGATCATGCACTAAATTTGAAAATAAATACAGTGGAGACTCGATTATCCGGCCCTAAATTATACGAATTCTTTATTATCCGGACTACCCACCAACCAACCGGATATTACGTGTTTATAGGTAGACAATTGATTAAAAATTGAGCAGGTTTGTTTTGGTTGGGTATTTTTAAATTCTAACCTAACCTAAACTGCAGTCAAAAACCTCCAAATCTGCACCTACAGTGGTGTTAATACAGAAGTACCCAACAAATAAATTATAGTAAATATTTTTTTTACAATTTTGGAAAAGTGTCTTTTTAAATCTCTTCATAATGCATACCAATTAGTCCGGTTAATCGGGTTTCTACTGTACGTACTAATCAATATTAGAAACATGCAAAAATACCTAGCCACTAGTCAAAAAATCCGACATGATGCCTAAACATTTAAAAAATAATAATAAAATCATAGAGTTCATGTAGAGTATACAAGCTATTTTCATTTTGTCTATGAAAAAAGAAAAAATCTTTAAATATTATAATAAAAAAAATTTAATCCATTTTTTTACAAAAAATACTCTTTAAAGAACAGTTTTTCATAAGTTATATTTTTTATGTTCTATTACTATGAGTTAAGTGTAAGTGAAAGAGATTAAGTGAATAAAATATTATTAGAAATTACAAATAAAACAAAGAAAGTAATTGTAATTTACAGATTTTCTAAAATTTAAAAAATCGTTATGGCTTAACTGAGAGACATTTAAAAAAATAATTTATAGAGAAATAAAGCACGGAATAAACATCGGTCTTATACGCACTTATCAGTTTTAAATTAAATAAAAAAAATGTGTATATATAATAATTAAAGTATAATAATAATAATAGCTTGTACGCAATATGTAACTCTATGGAGATTTTCTTAATAATAATAATACATACCAGAATTCAATTCCCGTACTAGAGTGGACATCGCATTGGTAACTGAATCGGCGGCGTACAGCAGGTCACTTCTTAGATTTCTGTTGTCTATGCCCACTGGAAATATTTTTTTATTATTTTTATATACAGAAAGGAAAATTATAAATGAGGTTGTGGTGTCGTGGGACAGTGGCGCCAAGGTAAACGCGATGGTCGTGGTTGCGATTCTCATTCGAGGGAATGAATTATTTTAATTTTCTCGCTCTGGTATAAAGGCAAAGCTTGGCGTTGAGTTATGCCACTCAACATACAATGTCTGGAAAATTTTATGAAAGGCAGGGAATAGAGTGTCTTAACACAAAATTCCCTGCTTAACTTACTATATGCGGGATGCAGCGTGATAAAAAAAAATTGTAATAACTAGAACCAACTTGGTGGTAAAAAGGTCTTTTTTCTATTTTTTACCTTAGGGTCATTCAAGCCTAATATTAATTGGTCCAGTTCAATACGTTCATCTTAAAATATTACAACTTACTTGTCGTCGGTCGTTGGTTTTGATGAAAACTCCTGCCGTCTCCGCCCATACTTTCCATCGCACCTGGTACAAATATAACTTTTTAATGTTTTCAAATTTGCGTAGATTAATATATAAGTAGAAATACTTACGAATTACTACTAAATAATAAAATAATCTAATTTCATAATAAAACACATTTCAAGGAGTAAATATTTTGTTTTTGCTCAAAACTAGCAAGCAAGCATTCATTTTAAATAATTTAGAAAAGGCATGAAAAAATTACTTCACCTTCACACAATTCAAATACTGCTCTACTCTTTATGATGCAAATCAGAAGATAAAAAAATGTATAGTCAAGTATATTTATTTTTTTATTTTCACAATCTATTCTGTATATAGTGGGGTAGGTAAAGAGAACATAGTGTTAATACACTTTCCACTTTCCACCGCATTCTCGAGGCATTGCGTGTTGAGTGGCGCAACTCAAAGCCGCATTTTGCCTTAGCAGAGCGACGAAATGAAAATATTAAAAATATTATTTTCTCGAGCGGGAATCAAACCCACAACGACCACGAAGAGTTCAGAATATAATTTAATAAATAACAATTAAAACAGGTATATTATAAAAATAATTAATCAAACCTAAGCTATGCGTCATATCAATTCGTTCCCTCTCTCCAAGGGACGGTGTTTGCGGTGCGCTACGTACTGTACCGCGAGGGGGCGCCTCTCTGTAAAGAATCGTGAATTAATAGAGATACATTTTCAGAGATGCGCTACCATATTCTGCCACCCACTATCCCGCGAGCTCGATTACAAGTACCAAAGAAGAGTAGAGCGCAAGGCCAAGTTTTATTTACTTACTTGCCAGTTTGAAATAAATTAAAGCAAAACGTACGCATACTGAATATTATACACATGACTGTATATGTGCAAGTTTGATTCAAGCCTGCTTTCGCCATCTCCGCAATTTATTTGTTGGATTAAAAAGCATAATAAGATCACATTACACTTACAGTAGATTACATCAAATCTTCCTCCATTAATATCTAATACAAAAAGAGCTTGAGATTAAGGTGACTAACCGTACTTTTCTATAGTTAGTCACCTTAACTACTATTTTAAATAATTGTATATAATATATTAGTATAGGTTAGTAAAGATAGTTTCTATAGTTAGTCACCTTAACTACTATTTTAAATATTCGTATATAATATATTAGTATAGGTTAGTAAAGATAGTACCTTTCGGGTGCGGACGGCTGTGGCTGTGACCCCGGCAGCGGCGGGCTCTTGGTGGATCGCGGGGACGAGTTGGGCGTAGATCTTGGACTGGACTGCTGAGTCTGATGGGAATTATATTAAATTCGCGTGCATAATACGCATTGAAATATAAACAGTATATTATATTTATAATATTATTTGGATAATCTCTGTCTGAGTGTAAATGTGGTTGTGGGTTCGATGGCTCCCGCACTCGGGGTAATAAGTAGTAGTGTAGGCGGAGATGTGTTTGGTCATTCAACATGCAATGCTCCGAAAATTCGGGGGGGAAAATGGAAACGGAGTGTGTTAACATTAGGTTCCACACCTACCCTGCTATGTCAAATATCATGGGATATAAATGATTATCTATATTTTAAATATCGTTAACATACCTTCAACATCCTCATCAACCCTTCCAGCTGATGCATCAAATGTTTGCGTGACTCCTGCAGAGAGGACAGATGTCCCTCCAGCTCGTCTTTACGCTGGCGTAGCGCGCGCAACTCCGACACTAGCGGTGGGGCGGACCCTCCCTGACCTGAGGGACCTCCTGCAGCCTCTGCTTCTTGTTGACGTCTGGCAATGGATGTACTAGGTTAGCATATATTACTTAGAGTTCTTTTAGTAGCTCCACAGAGGAGTTCTTTTGGTACTCTATCCTCCCTCTAAACCCAATCCACATACACAATATGGTAGATATTGAGAGCAAATTATACCCCATACGTACTAGATTAGTATAAACATTAAAGGGTAGAAAAAGTAATAAGACAAAGATATAATAAGCAGAGGCAGAGCTCATGCTGCTTGTGCTTCTTGGACTTTAGGAGGTAGATATACTAGGTTGTCACACTAGTGCCACAGTTTATCAGGAGAAGAACGAGCACACTACGGTCGACGAGTCGTGGTCGCCATTAAGTTAGGTGTTCGGAAAGAAAATAATGAAAAGTAAGAAGAATCAAGAAAAATCTAAAATCAAATCTGGATTGATTTGTCTAAGCACTAGGCTCCCACCCACTTACATGAGGGATACAGCGTAAAGCTCAAAAATAAGTCTTACCGAAGCCTAGCGATCTCCCGCATGATCTCCCTGTTCTTAGCTTCTAACTGCGATATAAGCTCGCGTTGTTGTCTTGCCGCATCCACTTCTGAGCCTTCTGACGATGAACGTCCCTGTACACAACGTTATTGATAAAAAAATTAACATAGCCGGATTAGAACCCGCGCCTCTTGCAAATCGTCAAGCGCTATGTCCACTAAGACATAGATTCCCATCAAGGTCTGTTAATATTTTTACGCGCTTCTTATAAACTATTTTATGATGCTAAAGTGTCAAATGCTAAATCTCTGTAGATAGAATTTTATGGAGCAACCTACTCCATTTCCATTACATTTACATTTTTACATGTAAAAAAAAAGCATTAAGGCCAGTAGTGGCTCAGGGGCACAAAGTGTGACTGTAAAATCGACTGGTTGTGGGTTCAACCCCCCTCGAGGAAATGAAATATTTATATTTTTATTTCTTCGCTCTGGTGTCGAGGCAAAGGCATAACTCAACGCCGCGGCGTTGAGTTCCGCCACTCAACACGCAGAAGTCTGCTTCCAGAACTCTGCCCTGCTGTGTGCGAGATAAAGCGTGAAGCTGATTATTATTATTAAAAAAGCATATGAGGGATAAATTTATGAATAGTAATAATATTATCAACTTAAATATAACAATATCTAAAAATACTATCTAAATAGAATAAAACCATTCAATTTAGCAATGTCTCCTATATAAACGTGAATCTATCACATAATGTAAACTGACTGTTTACATTTAAAATAAACATAAAGAAATACTTACCAATTCTGGTGTAAGAGACGCTGATCTCCCAGCCCTTGGCTGTAAAATAATAAGCCAAAATAAAATCTAAAATAATTTAGTATATTACCTTCTTAAAAAAACATAAAGAAAAGAGGATGAGGACATATAGAAAAACGTAACTATGGCAGCTTTCTTTAAATTTTATTGCGACACAGTGGGAAAGTCTCTCATTGTAAAATGGTGGTTGAGGGTTCGGCCCGACTTGAGGCAATGAAGTTTGTTCATTCGTTGGATACTTCATTATACAATGAAGGTCACACGTAGCCTCTCACACTAGAATAGTGTCATGTGTCATACAATGACACATTCTAGTGTGCTTAGCAATTTCCATAGGACTACGTGGGCGATGCTGTACGTATAAACTAGTCTATAAAAGATATATTACCATAGTACGATTTTCATGAGCCAATCTCGCTGCGTATCTCGCTATAAGACGATGTTCATCGTCGACTCCCCTCGAAAGATGTTCAGCTATACCTGTGTGTAATTTAAAAATATAAATATTATATAATAAAACATGAAAACACGAAAAAATATATTTAAATATTGCAATTTGGTAAATTACAAGGACTTTGTGTTTTTTAATTTTAAAAAATGCGCCACAACTGGCCTTATACAAATATGAGGCCAGTCGTGGCGCAGTAGCACAAAGTGTGTCTGCAACGCGACTGATTAGATTACTTAACAATTTAATCTTAAATTAATTAATAAGTCAAATAAAATGAAACATACTACGGTGAGTAGATCGCGAAGAACGACTGTCCAGTGAACCAGTATTGACATATCCACCAACATACTCCGGGAAGCCATTATGGGCCGGCACCGGCGATGGCGGCCTGATGACGTAAGAAAATTATGTTAAAGCCGGTTCCACACTATAATATAGTTCTCGGTCCGATGTCAGTCTGTTAATATATTTTTAAATCAGCTTCACGCTGTATCCTATATATATGAGGGAACCTAGTGTTAAGACACTCCGTTCCCCACTTGCCGCCGAATTCTGGAGGCATTGCGTGCTGGGTGGCGGAAGTCAACGCCGCTAATATAATATATTTAATAATATAATGTATAATATGTGAAATATTGTTATATCCTCGATTGAACCGAAACTTGACCAAAAAGATATTATGAATGCTAAAGCTGATGTTTAAAAATATTTTAAAACAAATAGAACCGAAAACGTCGTGTGAATTTGGCCTGATCTGTTCTATCAACTGTATTTTATACATACTAGAAAATCCACTATAATCACTTTAATATTTTNATATATATATATATATATATATATATATATATATATATATATATATATATATATATGTATATATTTTATTAATAATAGACACATTATTTACACACATAATAAACTAAACTTACACAATATGACTTAAATTAAGCGTCCGCTCCGGCTGGTCGGGGTAGCGCGGCAGCTGCGGGCGGGCGCGCTCAGGGACACAACGGAACGACTTGCGCAACGTCGCGCCTATTTGTTTTGATGGAGATTTCTGGAAAATAATTAATCACATAGTGTATAACAAAATTCGATTCTACATTTCACATATGACTTTCATTCATACATTGGCTGGACTGTATTAAAATATATGTCTTCAATAGCAATCCAAGTCCAGCCAATACAGTACTTTCATTACTTCATTCCTATTTAAAAAAGCACAGGAGGCAAATTTATATGGACATGCTAGGCTGGCCACAACACAACATCTCAAAAGTTGTGATTATTTTTTTATAATAAATTAGACATTTTCTTGGAGTTCTAACAGCAAAACCCTAAATTAATAAAACAAAACTAACATGAGTATCATACTCCTTAACCTCTTGATGTTTCTGGAGGGTGAACCTCGAGAAGCAGTCCTGTCCTCCTATACAATGTCCACTATAAAAACCAAAAGACCCTAAATAAACAAAACAAACTCATATAAGAAGCATACTCTTTGACCTTGTGATCATTGGCATGGGGAGGTCACGTGTGCTTTCTAGACGCAGATACAAAGCCTACTAAAAATCAAATCTAAAATACAAAAAAAAACAAACTTACATAAGTGGCGTACTCCTTGACCTCGTGGTCATTGGCGTGTGGCGGGGTCACGTGCCCCCTCCAGAAGCAGTCCTGGCACAGCGTGTACCCCGCGCAGCGGGTACATCGGTAGCGGAACCCCGTGAGGGATCCGCGCCTGCACACGCTACAAGCTAGCGGGTGTACCACTGGGGAAAAATTTGTAACTGGTTAGGGAACCTGGGAAACTAGCGATAAGACACTTCCGTTCTCTACTTTCTGCTGATTTTTTGAGGCATTGCGTGTTAAGAGGCAGATTTCAACGCCGCGCTTTGAATCGTCACTAGAGCGAGAAAATTATATTATCAAATATTTCATTACCTAGAGTGCGAATAGAACCCGTCCAAACGTCCAGTCAAGGCACGCTTGTCCCTGCGCCATGATGGCCTCCACCAAGATAAAATAACACATTGCCACATTTAATTCATATTTAATATATGTATTGTACTTTACAAAAAAATTAAGGAACCGCATGTTAAGACATTCTATTCTAAAATTGTGTTGATTGACGAAATTCAATGTTACACTTTGTTCAACTAGACAATGGGGAAATTAATTTTTAATATTTTTGCTTAATGCTGTATCCCACATATAGCAAGACAAGCACAGACGCACATAGTGTCTTAGCAGACACTTTGTTCCTCTTTCGTGACATGTTGTAAGTTAAATAGTTGGGATTCAACACTACTCTTTGTCTTGTTACCAGAAATTAAAATAATTTATTTAGTAATTAGGGCACACCTTTCAACATCATTTGTATTTAAATGCTGTACTGCTGCACTCCTCAAGAGATGTATATAATTAATATATAAGCAATGTGGCCAGTTGATGGCTTATTTTGTGTTTATGTAAATTCAAATTATAATGTAATTATATGTAAATACAAATATATATTTACCGTTTTCAACACTAGCGAGGCGATGTAGTAATGGCAGCCACACAAGACATGGTGGACCAGGATCAGACATTAGTGTATCTAAGAAATCATTTACCGTTATTTTCCCGTTCTGTAACAAAATACATTAATATTGTTATTTATTTAGCTTCATGCTGAATGTAGTGCATATAATAGGGTTGGTAGAGGATATCTAGTATTAAGACACTCCATTGCAAAGTTTGAGTGGCGAAACTCTTTGTGATCAGATTGAGGAAATCAACATAATAAACTATTCATTTTTTTAATTGAGAATCGGATCCACAACCGTGTTCAGTGTTTCATTCAATTCCGTGGTGTGCCCCCGCACCGCAATGGCCTCAATAGATACATTTTATTTATTCATCTTCACAGTGTATCCCAGATGTAGCATAATGTCAAGACAACAATCTCCACTTTACCAGAGCAGGGAATCCAAAACAATTGATTCCTCAGAGCAGGATCAAACCCACAAAAATAGTGTTCACAGTGGGACACAATAAATGTAGTAAAAATTGAATTTTAATATATGGCTTACAAACCTTTAAAATTTGTTTATTTTTCTTATATAATGCGAATAAAAAGTTTAAAAATTAACCTGATTAAATATAGACATTGCCAGATTGTCATTGTAACTGAATGATGGTGATTCATATACAGCAGCGGGCAACGCTAATACTTCACGCAGATAGTCTGAGAGCCTCTTCATTAGTAAGTGGCCATTGCCATCTGATAGTTGAGAGAATATGTCTAGAAGAAAAATAGTATATCAGAAGTTAATATACTTGAAAATTGTAGATTACAAATGAATATTCAAAATTATTATGTATATTTTTATACATGTATTGTTTACTATTTCTAGCGCATAGCATCTTTTAGGGCAATCGACAGTTTTAACACATGTAGATTTTTAGGACTCTAATTCAAAAAATGAAAACCAAAATACTCTGTTTGTAGTGACCTAACCTAGTGCACTACAAATAAAATAGTCAAACTTACATCTCAACTTATCCATAAGTTTACCAGCACACATAGTGGCCAGTGCCACTTTAATAGAAAACACTCGGATTTTTCCAACATTTTCTCTGTAAAATATAAGTCACCTGATATAATACATGTTTATTTAAAAAATAACATAAAGAAAAGAGCCTGTTTGATCTTAATTTTTTTATATATTTATATTTTTATTTTAGCATCTCATGATACTTTTTTTTATTTAACACTTTTTCCATGCATATAACTGGGTAGTGAGAACATAGTACCAAGACAATCCAATCTCTCCTTTTCCCTCGAAATTGCCACCAGAACAGAAAAATAGTAGTAATTTGGTACATTGGTGGCAATTTAATCCAATACTATTGCACTCAAAAGCTGCTCCACCACACCACAATGGTCTAAATCAATTTTTATTATCAATGTGCAACATTTTTATAAAAAAAAAAGAAACAATAATTGTAATCCATATAATATTACCCAGTGCTATAAGCCGATAGTAACCAGTTCAATAATAAAGCTGAACATGCTTCCACTGAAACTTGATTTGCAGGTGGTAATCTTTTATTCAAATTATGATATAAAGAAGATACGAGTGTCTCCAAACGTGTCACATTGACACAAGCAGTCGGTTCTAATGTATTGAGAGCATTCTCTCGGAAAGCCTCTATCACATTCCATATGTCAATTGCATGTACTGAAAGAAAAATATATATTTTTTTAGCTTCATGCTGTATCTATATATAGAAGAGATATTCCTTTTCTCTTGCACAGCCCAATTTTAAAGGTATTGGGTGTTGCAAAACTCAATGTCATATATTATGATGTAATGTTACATTATCTTGTAATATATTAGTCAAAGCAAAGAAATGGAAATTATTCATTCATTAGAGGGAGTTGAACCCATAACAATCATGTTTATTGAAATGTCAAGATGGATAAGCGTGTCTGCATTAGGGTGTGAATATGATAAGTTGTGATATAATGTCTTATTCATAATTAGATATTTAGGTCGCTTTCATGAGATTTATGCAAAAAATCACAGCACAAAATAATCCTTTTCTCACCCCTATATATAAAATAATCCTAATTGCAATAGAATATGAAATAATAATTAAATATTTCCTTATTATATAATATTTGTGTATAAGTTAATAGGTTTTTTTATATTTTAATTAATAATGTAATATGTATGTTATATAAATTTATAAATATTTAAATAAGCAATTACAGAAAGAAGTAGTTTTTATTTCTACAGTACACACTCACAATTGCACTTCTTTTGGACAAATCTTAGTTTACATGCAGTTCTGTAGGATGCAAATCTTATAAGGTCAAAGTTTTGATCTCTCATTTCTTGTATAAGTTGAGAACGAGGATCCAGTGGGCCACTGCCCACAGGGATAGGGGGCATCACGCCCATACTCTCACGTTCTAAAGACATGATTACCTTAAAACATAAAAATTAAAAAATATTAATATTATTTAACACATTAAAAATTATATGATTCTACTGTTAGATAAAATTCACATCAAATAATCAATAATATCGAAAAAATAATATTTAATAAAATACTCAATTGTAGTGTAAAATCTACTGTAAACTTTTTTAATATTATTTTAAATATTATAACACTTAAAAGCATATATGTGTAAAACAGAAATATATTCAATTTGTCATTGTTTATATACTCATTTTTTCATTAGTATGCAAACATTGTTAGTCATTCTTTCGTAATTTGCTAAGGCGCCGCATTTATCCTCAATATTATAACGTAATTGATGTACTTACAATATTTCTTACATTAAAATTAACATATGTTTAACTAAGAAATATAAGTTTCTGATTGTTCAGAATACGTCATTAGAAATTTGGAGCACTCACCTCTCGCTATCTCATTACTTTTAATGAAATAATAACAAAATACTGCGAAATATAAAAGTTATTTACTTATATCGATTATATAGTAGACATACAGAAATGTCGTATTTTTCGGCTTAATACGCTTTGAATAATGATTATATAAATAATTTTTATTAAACTTATATACTTCTTAACTGTTTCACTTGCTCCTAATATTTATACAAAATATACAATGTTTAGTTTAATTAAATCGAAATAAAGTCTTAGTACGTTCTGTTAAATGACAAGTCTGCCATTGAACTAACGTTTTACGTTTCTATTAGGAAAATTAGAAATCACATGCTTAAATATTTAATAAAAAATCATCAAAAATATTATAAATATTTCATACTTACACACTTTTTAGCTATAGTTTTGAAAATAATAATTTAAAATAGCTATATTTTTTCATTAACAATACATTTTAAGGGAAGTAACTTGCGTGAACTGTACTGCATGTGTTAATTGGAACGCTTTCTAAAAATGCAAGTATCTTAAGCAAATATAATTATAAAATATAAGTTTTATACTTAAGTTGTTGAAGTTAGTAAGAAAAAAATATAAGTAGAAATTTAAAGAATTAAAATGGTCAATTAAATATATATAACGACTAGGTTCACTAAAGGGGCGATTTGTCATTTTACCACGGAATAATATTGTAATTGTGGAAAGAATTCATATATATTATTATTAACGTTAATATTAAAAAGGAATGAACTAAGATATCGATTTAATTAAAATATATTTAATTAATTGTACGTAGCAAAATTATTTTACAAGTTGATAGGTACTATATTTAAAAATTATAGATTGTGTGCGAAAAAATTAAACTTATTTATTATCTAATATTAAAAATCTTTTCTATAAATAAGTTTTGTAATTTCTGTAGCAATATGGAAACAGTAATATCAAATAATATAAACATTATTATCTAATTAACATTATTATCGTAAGTATTAAACTGCATGTCACATTTAGCCATCCGTCATCTATTCGTCACTCATAAATTGTCCGACGAATCGCGGCTGACTTAATAGGTGAATGACGATAATTAGACGAAGACGGACGAAAGGTCCGCCACCTCCCGTTCGTTGTCGGCCGTCGTCTGGCGGATGTTGTTCTTTATTTTATGGTTTTTACTTTTTAGGCGTGCCAGTAGAGGACAAAGGTATCGAGTGAGGGATACTAAGTCACGGATGACAGAGGATAAACGCGTAAAGAATGACGGCCACTGATGTTTGAACGATCAACGATTGTCGAATAACATATTAATAGAGGTTGTTATTACTTGTTTTTAATGTTAGATACATACGAATACATTTTTTTGTTTCAAACAAATAGAGCGTGTCAATGCAGACATCACCAATAATAAAGATGATAATGACTTAAGAGAGATCCTTATAAGGGATTTATTTTAGCTTATAATGGCTTATTAAATAATGCATTTATTTTGGCTTATGATGCTTATACTCAATGAAAGAATTGAAATTAAGAAAAGTAATATCGAGTTTGAATACATTTAATGTAGTCTGTACCAGTAATATTATTTCTTACTAGAGGGCGCGCGCGGCTTCGCCCGCTTATTGGGAGTAAATTCTAAAAAAACCACGTTCAATAAAATATTTTTAACAGTCTGAATTTAAATTTTTATAAAAATCGGTGGCAATTTAAAGATTTTTCCATATAAACTTTCAACCCCTTATTTGAACCCTTAGGGGGTGAATTCTTAAAAACCATGAAACACGTGTTCAATGAAATATTTTTAAGAGTCTGAATTTCAAATTTTATAAAAATCGGTACAGATTAAATTTTTTTTCCATACAAACTTTCAACCCCTATTTCATCCCTTTAGGGTTAAAATTTTTGAAATTCCCTTCTTAGTGGATGTCCAGAATATGAAAATAAACATCTGCCCAAGTTTCACGTTTCTACCATCAGCGGTTACGGCTCTGCGTGCGTCTTACCTCAGTCAGTCAGCACAAGTCCTTTTATATATATAGATTACCACAACTGTATTAATTTATAAATTATAATCTTAATTATTTAAAGGTAAATTATTTTGTCATTTTTTAACATAAAAATGGACTCGTTATAATATAAATAAATCATTAAAAAAAAACAAATATCAAAACCAAATTATCTGTGAGCCAATTTTTAAAGGACGGCAAGAATGAGTCTAACAAAAGCGTGTAAAAAGAAATTATTTAGTGACCAATAGAGTTTATCTGTTGCTCATAGGATTACATTTTTTTTAATAAAAATTCGACTTGGACAATTTTTTTATCTTTATATCTATAACTAGGTCAGTCGTGGCGCAGCGGCACAAGGTGTGACTGTAAAACCGACTGGTTGTGGGTTCAATCCCCACTCGAGGAGATGAAATATTTACTTAAATTTATATTTCCATTTCTTCGCTCTGGTGTCGAGGTTAAGTGCGGCGTTCAGTTTTGCCACTCAACACGCAATGCCTCCAGAATTCGGCAGAAAGTGGGGAACGGAGTGTCTTAACACTAGGTAAAGCTAACCCTGCTGTGTGCGGGATACAGCGTGAAGCTGATCTATAACTATATCCAATGTAAAAGCGGAGTGAATAATACAAAAAAAAAACGGTATCTAACACCTTTATTAATTATTAAATGAACACAGTTCACATTGATGTCTAAACATTTTAAAATAACTTTCATACAGTAACTACATACGGCGACATATTTACAATAATCACTCATAGCAATTCCACTACTTTATATACAAGGTATATTTTTTAACTCGCCCGGAGCATCTTATCATATATAAAGTTATAAACACGCTGTAATCTTGTAAAGGCTCGGCTAACTAAGTAATTCAATGCAATAACAAATTGATAAAATAATTCAACATGTTTATATTTTATGACATAACAATTTAAAATTTCTCCAACATTCATCCACTTATTATTGTTAAGTGAAATTTATATATTTTTTAAATAAATAAAATTGGCATAGACACAAGTGTTTTTCGTTCACAGTAGTATAATTTTTTTCGGTAATAATTTTTTAAAACTTTTTATATTAATAATAATATAGAGGTTTATACTTACATAATATTTATAAGGAAACACTAAAACATTAATACATAATTTTAACATATACACACACTACTACAATCTATATATTGCTAAAATATGTTATAATGGTTCAATTTTCCAATACATAGTTACATTTTTAGTAAACACACAATGGGAAACATTTTTAAAATAGATTTTATTTAAATTATGAATATAGCACTATACAGATCGATAAATATTGTGTACATAGCTCAGGCGTATTTATTTAAATAAAAATATCTGTAGGTATATATGAATATTTACAAAATTATTGTGTTTGTCACAGATCTGATTAAAGTTTCTGTCCATTTTGGACGATATACTAAACATAAATAACAACGAATTTAAATATAGATATATATTTTCTGTGAAGATTATAATTTCCTCTAATGCGCAGAATAGAATACGTTAAAGCAATCTACGTCACAATTAAAAGTTTATTTTGTCACCATCGTGGGACCCGCCCCAATCATTAGGTAATTAAAAAGAGATTTATCTACATTCATTTTATATGACATTTCTTTTTCACACACCGCCATCGAAGACTATATAAATGAAATATTTTTTTATAATACTTAATATTTTTCTCTACTAACAACTATTATATTTTTACATTTTACAATTACTGTATAAGTATTCATAGAATGCTAATGATCAGGAAGGAATATTTTAATAGGAGAAACCTATTTGCAAACACAAGCACGCAAAATATGAAATTAAATTAATTAGCCCAATATAACTGTAATGACTTACCTACATGCATTTAAGCATAATTTACAGTGTTACTTTTATTAAATTATAATTTAAATGAAAAATATATAGAAGACATTGTATTCATTAGTATTGTAATAAATATCTAGGTACTCATGTATTAGTATTATATTTTGAAAAATCACACAATTTTATAATAACAAATTTATTTAAACGTAAAGCCAATGTCTCCAGCTGAAACGGGTGACCGGTGCCCCGCCACGGATTGCTTCATGTTCCGATTCAGGTGAAATACAACACGCTAAGCGCTGAAATATCAGTTTAAATTGTTATTGTATTGATATATAAAAAATATTCCCTACATAAACAAATACATTATGTTAATTTTTATAAACTTTATTGTTTTATATGTAGTGTGAATACTCGTATATGTATAGTTGTTATAAATAAGCAAAATATTTAAATCAGAATTCGATTGACTGATAGGCTTGAAGTGTAATTAAATAAATAGTATTGAGTAAAGACTCAACTCAAATTTACAAATTAAGTTTCAAAATATTCTAGTAATTATAATTTAATCAGAGGCCATTGTTGCGCGGTGGAACAGCAAACTGCAAATGTCTATTTCTACTCAGGGAAGTGATTTATTTTCATTTCCACGCCTTAGGAGAAGTGCAGAACGCTAATATTTTTCAAAACATTACACACACTATAAGTACATATTAGAATATTTCTACTTTTATGTTTATAAAGTGGCATACACGTTGCTATAGCAACGCCAACTCTCTAGTCCCTAACACTAATTTCTTACTTGTCGGCAAGTCCCAGGCGTAGTAGCAAGCTTATAAATAGCCACGATAGGAATCATCAAAATAGAAGAGCAAGCGAGACCCCATCCGAGGACGACAGCCCACGGCGGGTATGTGTAGTGTTGGTACTGAAGAGGTTGTTGGTATAGAAGGCCGAATACGACTACTCCCTGGAAGAATAAAAATGGGTGTGCAGAAATATATTTTGTATATTCTATCTAAAATTTCTCTATTATTTAAAATTACTAAAAGATTGTGGAAAGACTAAATGGAAATGAGATTAAAACTAGTATTAACTATTAACTAGTAGAAGAAAAAATAATGTTCTTTTTTATCTTACAATTATGAAGACGGGACTGACGAACTTCCAACATATTCTCCAGTACAGGCCGGGTCTAAAGCCAAGCATTTCCTCTACGTCGTCAGAAAATCTTTTTAACCCTGTAGAAGTAATTTATTATTATTACATATTATTTAACATTTAGTTGCTATTAAAAATCAGCTATCATTTGAATAGTATTCATAGAAAAATGTTTAAAGATTACCATAGAACCAAGACACAGCAAGCGCCTCGAATAGAGCCGAGCAAAGCAGTGATATCCCTGCCGCATAAGTATCCAGCAAGTGAAACATGTATATGCCACCCTGTAATTAAAAAAATAATATTTAAGTTAATTAATCAAGTAATACACAGCTTCTTTCAATTTAAGTAATATACAGCTTACCTATTATGTTAATTAAAAATCATATCGAGTGATCTTACATAATTACAAATAAAATAAAGGTACTTTAATCTAGCAATACCGAAATGAGATGACAAAATATTTTTATTTATTAATAATCAAATCCAGAGCATAATAATGTCAGTAGAACTATTTATTTAATTACACGTACCGGTGTAATATTGATGCAGGCAACACAGAATGATACACATACTACGATCAGCGTGAAGTGTTCACGACGAAGCCAATACGCGCCGCAAGCTCGAGCTTGGTCCAAGAGACCGGTGATCACGCACTCTAGACCGCCCATCTGTAATTTTAGATAACATTTTAATGAGGCCAGTCGTGGCGCAGCGGCACGAGGTGTGACTGCAAAACCGACTGGTTGTGGGTTCGATCCCCACTCGAGGAGATGAAATATTTACTTAAATTTATATTTCCATTTCTTCGCTCTGGTGTCGAGGTTAAGCGCGGCGTTGAGTTCTGCCACTCAACACGCAATGCCTCCAGAATTCGGCAGAAAGTGGGGAACGGAGTGTTAACACTAGGTTCCCGCTATCTACCCTGCTGTGTGGGATACAGCGTGAAGCTGATTTTTTTTATTTTAATGATTTCTTGATATTAAATCGTACAACCATATTTTTATAATAGTAGGAAGCAGAAATAAATATGAGGTTTGTAAAATAAAATCTACGCTTTGTTCTCTATTTCCATTTAAAAATATTATTTATACAGATGTAAAGATGGCAAGACTCATCTCCGAAGTTATTGTAACCAAAAAATATTAAAATAATTAAAAAATATATGTGTTTACAAATTTAAATTAAATAATATTTACTTACACCAGAATCCAAACCAAGCATAATCAACATGAAAAAGAAGAGCATCGCCCATAAACTAGCTCCGGGTAGAGTCGCCACTGCCTCTGGGTACACTTGAAATACTAGACCAGGACCTTAAAATTAAAATTACAGGAAAACTTAACGTTTGACTGCTTAAATTATAGTAACGTGGTGGAATTAGAAACAAGTTGATGGTTGCATTTAAATATTAGATGTTTTCTATTGTATTTTTTTAATTGTATTTTTTCAAATAATCAAAATAAATTACTTACATTCTGGCAAAGAATAACAAAATATGGGTATAGAATCTCTATAAAATTATTAATAATAGGGTTCTTCAGCTTCACGCCTTATGGTGTATAGCGAGTGAGGTAGGCAGAGAGAACCTAGTGTCACTTGGTTGTGCGCTTTTCGTCCAAATTCGAGAACTTGCATATTATATAAGTTGTTAGTAATCGAGAATTAAATTAATTTTTTCTTTGTCAGTCTTACCTTCAGTAGCAACAGATGATATCGGCACACCTTGCTTATGAGACATGAAACCCAAATATGTGAAGATAACGAATCCAGAGAAGAATGATGTAAAGCAATTTACCAAAGTTGTAACGAGACAGTCCCTGAAATTATAATGAAATTGAAAAATGGCGTTCATATATACACACATACAGTATCCATAAGGATTTTTTTTGGTATTAGATCAATAATTTATACATATAATACAAATATTTAATTTATTTAATAAGAAGTATATGTAACAGAGTATGAATTTTTAACAGAGGACTCTAAAACACTTAATAATAACTTTAGATTAAATATAAAGAGGCCAGTCGTGGCGTATTGGCACAAGAGTGTGAGTGTAAACGCTAGTGAGATTGTGAGTTTGATTCCCACTTGAGAAAAAGAATTATTTAATATTTTCAATTCTTCGCTCTGGTATTGAGGCAAAACGCGGCGATGAGTTCCGCCATTTAACACGCAATGCTTCCAGAATTTGGCGGAAAGTGGGAAACGGTGTGTCTTTACAGTGGGTACTCCATCTTAGCACCATGCTACATACGGGATACAATGTGAAGCTAAGAAAAAAGATTAATTACCTGTAACAATTATTATGAAACGTGTTGTAGCTCGCATAAGACAAGTGAACGCCAAAACCTGCTCCCACTGAATAGAATATCTGTACGGCAGCATCCACCCAAACCTGCATATAAAAATCTTAGTTATCTTAAATAATAGGTCTTGGGAGAAACGTTTAAAATAATTATATATTTTTTTGCTTTCATAAAAAATTGTTATTACTAGATATTTTATTTTATTTATCATAACTATGGTTGCATATTAAATCAATACATAAAACATTACACACACTACCACAGATTTGAAAACACATACACTGTTGTATTTATGAAGTGACATACACGTTGCTATGGCAACGCGTATTATACGCTCCAACGGGTTCTCTAGTAATAAACAATTTAGCTATTTATTTAATTTATATAAATTGTCTTTGAACATGGATAACATGGACATCGTACCTGTGTATCCTTTAGCCTATTGAGTTCTGGATGCAAATAGTAAGCAATGCCTCTAGTAGCGCCTGGTAGTAGCAGTCCTCGTGCGAGAAGTATAGACAGAACTACATACGGCATAGTAGCCGTCATCCATACAACTTTGCCTGGAAAATAACATAAGTAATATTTGAAAACGTATGATGTTTTATAATTGATGTTTATTTTCCACAAGGTTTCCGCTTTATTATACAATAAGGTAGGCAGAGATCATCTATTGGCACTCTGTTGTTCGCTTTTCGTCTGAATTCCAGACATTGCACTCAACACTTACGGAACTCAACACCGCAATTACACTACCAGAACGGAGATATTAATATAATTCATTCCGCCGAGTAGAGATCAACGCTTTATAGTCACAAGCTTTCCCACTGGCTCACGATGGCTTGAGTTTTCTATAAATTTCTTTGTTTATTTATTTACCATTTTATAAAACCACAAAAACCCATTGTATATTAATTATACACATTTAAACGAAATTTTAACAACTTTTTTTCGGAGCAACATTTAGATCTATTACCATAAAAGTAAGCACCTACTGCCAATATATTTGTACTTATTTAGAAAACGTATAAAAATTTGAACGTAGCGGGACTCGAACATATCATACGTTCGGCTGGCTTAGTGGTCAGAGCGCCTGGTTGGTTTCCAGGAGGCACGGGTTCGAGTGCTGCTATGTTCAAATTTTTATACGTTTTCTAAATAAATATTTTTCTTTCCTAAGTGTGGAATAACATTCTAAAATTGTTAAAAAATGATTTGTAATTGTGATTAAAATTTACCTGAACTTTTGACACCTTTAAATAGAGACAAGTAGAGAGTTATATAAACCACTCCTAGACATAGAGCAAGTTGCCATTTAGGTAAGCCTAAGTCGTTCAAACCTTCTGAATGCTGCATCTCGAGGACTGCTCGGCTGAAATACAAACCGTTATGGTGAAATATTTAAAAGAAAATCAGCTTCACGCTGTATCTCGCACACAGCAGGGTAGACAGAGGGAACGTAGTGTTAAGACACTCCGTTCCCCACTTTCTGCCGAATTCTGGATGCATTGCTTCTTGAGTGGCAGAACTCAACGCCGCACTTTGCCTCGACACTATAGCGAAGAAATGGAAATATAAATTTAAGTAAATATTTCATCTCCTCGAGTGGGGATCGAACTCACAACCAGTCGCACTTTGTACCCCTGCGCCACGACTGGTTTCATATTCAAAAGAAGAGTTTTATTAATCAAATTTAAATATATAGACTTATTAAATTATATAATTAGCCCAAATTAGCATACATTTTAACTGATATTCTATAGTTAGATATAATATAGTTTTAATATCAAAGATATATTTAGTACAATAGAATAAATATAAATAAGGTAAGATCATATACTTGAAAGTTGTTAAAGTACAAAATAATGCAAATAAAATACTAAATAAAACTAACTGAAAAAACTCAGAAGCTGGTGTGAAATGCGACAAAGGTCCTTGGTAGGGGATGTCAGTTCGGTTAGTAGCGTTGAGCCTCGCCGCGTCCCAACACTGTTCGGTGTTCCAAGAGTTGTCACAGTGCAGCCAAGGCAGTTCTGATCGAGCTGATGATACGAGGAAGTAGAATGCCCAGCCTGTATATAATAATACATTATATTTATAAAAAAGCACTATTACAATAATTATTATAATAAATGTTTTTTCGTATTTGGATAGTATGAAATATAAATGGACATATTATTGAGTTGTATAGGATATCTTTAATATAGACCCTCTTTTTCTCTATGATAAAGATATATTTATAAGTAATATCATTGTTGTATGTACATACGTCAACCAATTAAAAAAAGAAACTTGCTTAAATAATCATAGATTGCTAAAAATGGAAAAAATACAGATTATTGATTTTCGCAATAGACTTAGCAGAGAGAACCTTATGTAAAAACTATATGTTTTTCACTTTGTCCCTAAAACTTTCGAAACTAAGTAGCTAGACTTTGGTCTAACATTTATCTACAAAAGCGATGAAAATGATAATAATTTATTTCCCTGAATGAGCCAACCAAAAATAATTCATTATAATTTATATATTTAGGCCAGTCGTGGCGCGGCGGCACAAAGTGTGACTGTAAAACCGACTGGTTGTGGGTTCGATCTCCACTCGAGGAGATGAAATATTTACTTAAATTTCTATTTCCATTTCTTTCGCTCTGGTGTCGAGGCAAAGGACGGCGTTGAGTTCTGTCACTCAACACACAATGTTTCCAGAATTCGGCAGAAATTGGGGAACGAAATGTCTTAACACTAGGTTCCCTATGCCTACCCTGCTGCGTGCGGGATACAGCGGGAAGCTGATTTTTTTTATTTATATATTTATTTAGTTGTTTATCTAAACTAGTATATTATAAGTAACATAAAAAATAGAAGTATATATTTATATCAACCAACGAAGACGCTAACAATATCCCAGCTATACCTACGTAAGTCATCTCTCTAAGACATCGGTATGCCAAGAATCTTACTCCGAGATATGTGATATTGACACAACTTTCACAACTATCTATCACTAACTTGATATATATGTAGGTACTGTTAATTGAATACAATAATAAATGTTGCATGCGCTTGAAACAAATAAAACGAGATATTTTATTTTTGCGAAAAAAACAACTGATATGATCTCCTTATAAGAGTAAGAATAAGGAGACCATACCAGGGATACCTTAATAGGCATCGTAAAATAAAATAAAAAAATAAAATTAGCTTCACGCTGTATCTCGCACACAGCAGGGTAGGCCGAGGGAACCTAGTGTTAAGGCACTTTCCCCACTTTCTGCCGTATTCTGGAGGCATTGCGTGTTGAGTGGCAGAACTCAACGCCGCGCTTAACCTCGACACCAGAGCGAAGAAATGGAAATATAAATTTAAGTAAATATTTCATCTCCTCGAGTGGGGATCGAACCCACAACCAGTCGGTTTTGCAGTCACACCTCGTGCCGCTGCGCCACGACCGGCCTAATCAAAGGCCGGAATCAAAACCACAAATATCGCATTCAGTCAGATACTGTCCGACAACATAAAGCAATCATATGGAAATACTAGAGGGCGCGCGCGGCTTCGCCCGCTTATTAAGAGTGAATTTAAAAAAAAACCACGAAACACATGTTTCAATAATATATTTTTAACAGTCTGAATTTAAATTTTTATAAAAATCGGTGGCAATTTAAAGATTTTTCCATATAAACTTTCAACCCCTTATTTGAACCCTTAGGGGGTGAATTCTTAAAAACCATGAAACACGTGTTCAATGAAATATTTTTAAGAGTCTGAATTTCAAATTTTATAAAAATCGGTACAGATTAAAATTTTTTTCCATACAAACTTTCAACCCCTATTTCATCCCTTTAGGGTTAAAATTTTTCAAATTCCCTTCTTAGTGGATGTCCAGAATATGAAAATAAACATCTGTCCAAATTACACGTTTCTACCATCAGCGGTTACGGCCCTGCGTGCGTCTTACCTCAGTCAGTCAGCACAAGTCCTTTTATATATATAGATTATTTTTCTTTAGTCTCTGTAGTTTAAGTTTAAGTTGGCTTATTAATAAATTGAAATTTGTAAGAACGAAAAATTGAGCATGTAAGAACTTCTTACCTATAATAACATTGTAGTAGAATGAGACGTAAAATGCAACCATCACCGCGCAGAAACCCACACCTATGTTAGTAAAAGTATCAAAATGTAAAAAATGCACTATTTTATAATACTTTCTTTAGTTTCACGCTCTATCCCGCATATAACAGAGTAGGCAGAGGGAACATAGAGTATAAAAAACTGTTAAAATTGGGCGGAATGCCGCCCAATTTCAGAGAAAGTGTTACGTAGCGAAATTCAACGCCGTTTATATATATATATGACATCTATAATATAACATTTGATTTTTTTTATTCAAATTATGCAATTATACAAAGAGTAAGAGCATAAATGTATAATGTATAATTAATTCACAAATATTACGTATGTGAAGGTTAGAGGTGTTTTCTAAGTCACAAATCCAATCTAATCTTAAATTTTAAAAACATTTAAATTAAGATTAATCGTTAAAATTATGTTAAGATTAATATTAAAAATTGAGTTAAGGTTAAAAAATTGAATTATGTTTTAAACTTTTTCCTTACCTTTAAAAAGTGGACAAATTTTCCACAGAGTAATAGGTCCTTGTCGATTATACTGACCAAGTATAAGTTCCATATAAAAAAGAGGGACCGCGCCAAATATTAACATAAGCATATATGGAATAAGAAATGCACCTAGAAAAAATATTATATGATAAAAATTATATTAAAAGAAAATCGTTCAATAATGATGAGCTTTTAGTAACTTATTTTTTTTATAAAAAAAAAAAACAAATTTAATTTTATAAATATGTGAATATTTATAACTTAAACTTAATAAAATTGTAAACCGAATCTTTATATATTTTTATATAAATATTTTAATGTACGATCTCACGCTATTTCCTGCAAGCAAAGGTTCTTAGTGTCAAGACACTCTTTTTGCCACTTTAATGTGATCATAAATAATTTCATAAGGATATTTACACTTACCGCCTCCATTTCTATAGCAAAGGTAAGGAAATCTCCAAACATTGGCCAGATCTACTGCGAAACCAATGATAGATAGTAAAAAGTCTGCACCAGTGCCCCACGTTTCACGTCCATCATCTATTTCTAAAAATCATAAAAAATAATCTTTTTTACAAAAGTAGAGCAAGTGAAGGGAGCTTAATTAACATTAAAATTATCTCTCTCTCCTTCTCTCTCTCATTCTCTCTCTCTCCTTCTCTCTCTCCCTTTCTCTCGTGCTCTCCCTCTCTCTCTCTGCTCTCTACTTCTCTTTATTTTTTTTTGTGTATTGAGTGGCGAACTCTATGCCGCCCTTTGACTTATGACCAGAGCGAGTAATCAATTTCCGCAAATGGGAATCGAAACAACAACCGTCGCGCTTACAGTCAAACGTGCCGACGCACCTTGCTTAAAAATTACTTAAAAAAAAGTTTGATTCAATAATGATCAATGAAAAGACCTACTTTTATTTAATTCATCATTTTCCGACCATTTTAGGGATTAAATGTTACGTGTTGTGAAGGCTATTTATAATATATATATACTTAATTATATATAAGGCCGAGGCCGGTCGTGGCGTAGCGGCACGAGGTGTGACTGCAAAACCGACTGGTTGTGGGTTCGATCCCCACTCGAGGAGATGAAATATTTACTTAAATTTATATTTCCATTTTCTTCGCTCTGGTGTCGAGGTTAAGCGCGGCGTTGAGTTCTGCCACTCAACACGCAATGCCTCCAGAATTCGGCAGAAAATGGGGAACGAGAGTGTCTTAACACTAGGTTCCCTCTGCCTACCCTGCTGTGTGCGGGATACAGCGTGAAGCTAATTTTTTAATTTAATTTTTAATTTAATTATATATATTATATTATATTTAGTTAATTCTTCACGTTGTTACGTTATATAGCTTTAACTATATATACAAATAAGACACTCCGTCACTTTATTATTTGAAAATAATATACCTGGCTTAACAACGCTATTGCCTCTGACTCTTTTGGAAGACTCACTATAATACACCTCCTCTTCAATTTGAATTTTGGGTTCCTCTGTAAATTTATGAACTTTATTAAAAAAATATATAAAGATTACTAAATTGTATAAAACAAAAAAATATATATTGCTTGTTGCATAATACGAAATCATTTACAAAAAATCACTTCAAATGACGTTAATAAAAATGTTACTACAATAGCTACTTACTCTTGTAACATGATAACGTCACTACTGAACCTTTGGTAGATTTGTGTTCTGCAACAATTAAAGAACAATAAAGAAGATTATTATTAATTATTTTAGTCAAAATCTCTCTGACTACCTCGCTAAGGGTAAAGCGTGAAGTTAAGTTTTAGTCAAATCCAAGAACATAAAGTTTTCATGGATTTTTCAAAAACAAGTGCCTAGTGTAAAAATGAAAAAATAAAAAAATTAAATAAATAAATGAGGCCAGTGATGGCGCACAGGGGCACAAAGTGCGATTGTAAAATCAACTGGTTGTGGGTTTGATCTCCGCTCGGGAAGATGAAGTATTTATTTAAATTTATATTTCCATTTCCGCTCCGGTGTCGAGGCCAGCGCGGCGTTGAGTTCCACCACTCAACACGCAATACCTCCAGAATTCGGCGAAAACTGGGGAACGTAGTATCTTAACATTAGGCTTCCTCTGCCTGCTATTTTAAATAAAAATAAATAAATCAGCTTCACGCTGTATTCCGTGTGTCCTATGCAGTGTGTGAAATGCAGGTATACATACATAAATAAATATAATAAAATTAATAATATAATAAACTGAACAGGTTCTCATATTCCACAGCCATTAGCTTAAATCATTTATCCCTATATTCCTTCCTATTCCTATCAGCATACCTGACCGTGGAACCTTCAATAGAAATACCAATTCATACACCACGATCTCAATATCGTCGGTATCTTATAATGGCGTGCCGATGTGAAAAAATTCCACCCGAGGTGTTCAATGCAAGACCAACGGCATTCAGATAATGAATATCTGATGGATTTTAATTATTTATTAATTGATAAGGGTTTTAGCGATCACTGTTTTATATTTAATGAATATTATTAATATATATTTTATGGTAAAGAGTTCATATATTATACATATTAAATATTTTTAAGCTTCACGCTTTACACTGCGTGGGAAGTGGAAGGAACCTAGCGTTATCGCCCAATATTCGGGTCCTTGAGACATTTTAAACACTTACTAAATCGGTTAAGCAGTTTCTGAGATTGGCGTGAACAAACGCAAAGACAAACAGACAGAAATTTAAAAAAATATTGTTTTTGGTTCTATTAGATTATTAAATGCCACCAATAATAAAAAATCATATATCTTCCACGTACTAACAGAATAGTTACGATTTTATTATAAGTACAGATTGCCATCGTGGCGCAGTGGTAGAGCGTCTCACTGTAAACGCGGTACTTGAGAGTTCGATGCGCAATCGTGGGTATGATAATATCATGAAATAATATAAATTTCTTTTATTCAGATCCAATAAGCCAGGTAAGTGACAAATTACGTAATTCCTTCCCAAGATCGTGGAGTGGTGAAGGTGAAGGAAACATCTTATTGCCACTTCAGTGTTCGCCGAGTTGTTTGCTTACCTTGAACCGTTGTTCAGTCGTTCATAACTTTATTTACTGTTCGAAGTTAAGATGCAATACAAATTCTTGGAATATAAACTTCAGCTTTATATTTTATGTTAATATTATAAATATTATTATATAATTTTTTGTACTCTTTGTTAAACATTTATTTATTATATTTTGTCGTTTTTTGAACAGTTAAATTTAGTTTTTTTAAGTTTTTTTATCGTTGAGGCAAGGGAGACAGAAGGAACCTCCTCTAGGCGTTGATTCACTGATCTATGGCGGCCTTTAATTTTTTTTTCATTACAAATCGCTAAGTTATCTTTTTGTTTGGCTAAATAATCTTATTTGGCGTCTTCGTTATTTTTATGTTTATACTAACCAAAAGCTCTCGGTGTGCTACCCGCAGAGCAATATCCATCATCCCTTACACTCCTACCGCCGGGAGTTCCACCAGTATTTCTGTTTAGAAGAGCTGGACTTGCTCGCTGCTCTTCATAGGACGGTGCTGTGTGAGTTACTACACTTTTGCCGCTTAGTGTTGCCTATATGTAAAAAAATATATATAAAATTAAAATAAAAAAAAACCAGCCAAGTGCGAGTTGGACTCGCGCATAAGCGCGGAGTGTTCATATGGAACATTATCTAAAACTGTGTAAAAAAAACACGTTTATCGTATGGGAGCCCCATTAATTTGCTTATTTTATTCTGTTTTTTTTTGTTTGTATTTGTTGATATAACGGCCACAGAAATACATTTGTAAAAATGTCAACTATCTTACTATTACGGTTCACGAGATACATGCCAGGTGACAGATGGACCAGCAGACAGACAGCGGAGTCTTAGTAACAGAGCACTATTATTATTTTACTCTTAGTGTATGTAAGACACTCTAAAAATCATTCTAAGTTCGATTACCTCTCGGCGTATTAAATTAACATTTTCCCATACTTCTTATATCTAGTGGAACTTAACGCTTTATCATATCACAGATTTTGGTGTTAACTTTTACTAGATAATCACGCAATACTTGGAATTCCTGTAGGAAAAGAAAGATGCACCAACCGAAAGATCGCTCTGTGAAACTTATACTATCTTACTTAACCCTTCTCGAGCCACGAGCCTGTTTCTGGATTCTATATAATAGACCACTAGGCGAAATTATAAGATTTTTTAACTTCATTTGTATGTAGTATTGTTTTTTGTAAGAGTACTTTTTATGTTTTATTCCAATTTTCATTAAAATTATTTATATACCTATGAATAATAAATATGTTTTCCTTTTCCTTGTAGATAAATATGTATGGCTGAGCCAAAACCATGTTGCCAATTAGTTATTCAACAAAAAGAAATGTTTTACAATCATTGACGGAAAGCAAAAAGGGACAATTTCCTCTAAACGTGAAACTCGATCATGTTAAATTTGTAAATCTTTATTAAATAAAAGGGGATAACTACTTCAGTAGTTGTACGAAAAGAGAAATAATTTAAAATGTCTACATAATATAAATATAAATGTAATTTAAGATATTATCTCTAAACACAAAAAAGATATAAAAATTAAAGATTAAATTAAAGCTAAAAATTGTAATTATTAAATACCACAGTAGGAACTTTTTCATTATAGTCTCGTTCATAGCTTGTAGGGCGAGGTCGAGACGGCAGCGAGCTGGTAAGGTCGGGCCTGTGACAGCTGACGTCCACCTCTTGCTCCTGGTAAAGAAGCATACATGCCTATAATATATATATTTATGTTTTTTAGTTGTTTCAATTTAAAAAAAACGTTTATAAAGTCAGGGACGGAAACTATCGATATGTCTTTATATTATTATGTAACCGCTCGAATTTGAGACATTTCTTGTTGAGTGACGAAGCTCAATGCAATGTTTTACCTTGCTAGACGAAGGAAATACAGGTAATTTATTTTCTGGAGTGGAAATCGAATCCACAGCCATCGCGTTTACGATTTATGTATATTACGATTAAAATATGTCACCAAAATTTATAAACATTTAGATTGTCTCATTTTAAGCTACATTGTAAGTGTTTAACAGTCCTCTAATGAGATCGTAGCCCTTCAGCACATCTGTGTATTTTTGAAATTATTTAATATTTTGTGAGTATAAATTTATTTTATCAATATACCGCAAAAGGCATAGTGCTGATAGCAAATGAATATAAGACGTATTAAATATTACTTATTTAAATATACATATGTTTTTTATATTATGTAATTGTATTTTTTTCTAATATCTTAAAGTAGTAGGTAGACGAGACTTACCTGCCCCCTTTGAGGGGAGGAATCGCGTCGAGAGCCACTACTTGACGACCTGTTGCTGGCATCTGCAACACATTCACTTATAGTATATATGTACATTCATAAAATTTCGATATAATTCTTGATATCGAAATTTTATGAATGTATATTGTCTATACTTTTTGTATATAAGATATTAATTTCGACTTGTATTATAAGTATATGTTCCGTCTCAGAACACATACCTTTTCTCAAAAACTACTGAGCTAATTTTTATGAGTTGAGGCTGTTTCCTAAATTGGAATATGATGACAGATTAAATTACATTTTTATATTTTGACATCTCCTTGTAAAAATAATCAGATCATCATACTTAAATATAATCCAATTCCAACAATATCACAAACCCACATATATTAATTTTAAAACCTGCATTTTTAAAGTCGATTAATAAAAAATGAATATTTATCTAAGGTACTTGAGGCCAGTCGTGGCGCAGCGGCACGAGGTGTGACTGTAAAACCGACTGGTTGTGGGTTGGATCCCCACTCGAGGAGATGAAATATTTACTTAAATTTATATTTCTATCTCTTCGCTCTGGTGTCGAGGTTAAGCGCGGCGTTGAGTTCTGCCACTCAACATGCAATGCCTCCAGAATACGGCAGAAAGTGGGGAACGGAGTGTCTTAACACTAGCTTCCCTCTGCCTACCCTGCTGTGTACGGGATACAGCGTGAAGCTGTTTTATTTATTTATTTTATCTAAGGTATTGTCATCTTAGGATCTGAACCAACAGCCGTCGTGTTCTGTAAGTCACGTACAAACTGAGCCACAAGTTTTAACATGTTTTTTAAATTACATTTTGCTTATCGCTAAGAAGTTTAATTAACAAAATAAATGCCGAATTATCTTAACTTCAAATCTGGGCCTATTAGAACCGAACCGCATTTTATCATAATATAGTACCTACCTATACAGACATTGATTTATGTGATTCTTACATAAGGATGGAAGGAAGCATTTAGTCCCTTTAATGATAGTGATGATATCGTCACTATCATTAAAGTTATTAAACACTCCCTTCCCCACGCGCCGCAAAATTTTCGAGACATTGCGAGTTGAGTTGCGGAACTTTTTTTTAAGTCAATCTCTTGAGTCAGTTACAAAGCTATATATAAAAAACAAAGTGATATATTATTAAATTAAAATTAACTTAAACAGCCACAGTTGTCCATGATTAACTTTTTGTTTTGTTTGTATTAATATATCATAAAACTAACATATAATTTTTATTATTTTTTCCATATTTTTAACTCGGTATATTTTGCATATGGTGGAGTATGCATAGGGAATATAGTATTAACACAACGTTTTCCTTGCGCCACCCAATTTTCGAGACGTTGAGTGGTGAATGGCGGAACTCAACGCCCCGCTTTATCTTCTTACCAGAGCGAGAATAAGTCATTGGTCCCAGTAGGAATTGAACACACAACCGTCACGTTTACAGTCAGAAGTTTGAACCTACGACTATGATGGCAGACCGCTGAGACTCAAACGTCTTCCCTTTAATTCAAGACTAATAGTTATGTAAGTTCATCAAATACATTAGCCAGATGCACCTCCAACTGCAGTAAGGTACACACTGTATTTTCTACGACACAATTGCTTTTACTGTAAATGACGGGAACGTTAGAATAAATAACACTGTCTAAAGCAAAGTAAGCTTCAAAGAAACGGTCTAGCCATCTTATGTATTAACCTGCCTTGGCTATACTTGTTTACTGCTATTATATTATTATATTTACATTTAGGTATGTCGTATATACTTCATCTCTTTGCTTCACGCTGTATCCATTCCATCCATCACACATATGTTAGGACACTCCGTTCCCATTAAAAAAGCAAATGGTCAAATGGATATAACAGAGCAATAGTCCTGTATGATAAAAAAACAAAAAAAGGAAACTCAATGTTAAGAGACTCCGGTCCCCTTCGCGGTCCCAATGCCTCCAGAATTCGGCGGAAAGGACGCCGCATTGGGTGTCAAGCGACGGAGTTCAACGAAAAGAAATAATAATAATAAATTTATACAAATATTTCATTTCCTCGAGTGGGGATCGAACCCACAACCAGTCGCGCTTACAGTGACACTTTGTGCCCCTGCGCCACACCTGGCCTCTATACGACAATATATGATATATGGTACTATTTAACTATCCGAGGTAACTCTCACCGGAAGTACAGTTGCATAAATTGAAACGATTAACGTGATATAATAAATTATACTATAGCCCTCCTCGAGAAATTAACTATCCATAAAAAAAACAATGTGTATCATTCGAACCAGTAGTTCTTGAGATTAGCACATTGAACCAAACGCACTCTTCGCCTTTATACTATTAACATAGGTAGTGTAAATTATTTATTTTAAATGGAAATTAAAACGTCTTTTTAAGCAATTTATATCTGCCGGAAAATTAATAATTTAATTAGAATTTTTTTTATTACGCCACCGCTGAGTCTGTTCAACGTATTAGGAAGAATAGTTAGCTTACTAAGAAAATAGCTATCTTCANAACCCACAACCAGTCGCGCTTACAGTGACACTTTGTGCCCCTGCGCCACGACTGACCTCTATACGACAATATATGATATATGGTACTATTTAACTATCCGAGGTAACTCTCACCGGAAGTACAGTTGCATACATTGAAACGATTAACGTGATATAATATATTATACTATAGCATATAGCCCTCCTCGATAAATTAACTATCTATAAAAAAAAACAATGTGTATCATTCGAACCAGTAGTTCTTGAGATTAGCACATCGAACCAAACGCACTCTTCTGCTTTATTTTATTAACATAGGTAGTGTAAATTATTTATTTTAAATGGAAATTAAAACGTCTTTTTAAGCAATTTATATCTGCCGGAAAATTAATAATTTAATTAGAATTTTTTTTATTACGCCACTGCTGAGTCTGTTCAACGTATTAGGAAGAATAGTTAGCTTACTAAGAAAATAGCTATCTTCATATTTTAATTATATAAAATTAAAATTAAATTAAATTAGCTTCACGCTGTATCCCACACAAGCAGGGTAGGCAGAGGGAACCTAGTGTTAAGACACTCCGTTCCCCACTTTCTGCCAAATTCTGAAAGCATTGCGTGTTGAGTGGCAGAACTCAACGCCGC
>JAAIXJ010000296.1:281560-336278 GCA_013403705.1 Heliconius hermathena | reverse complement strand
AGGCAAAGTGCGGCGTTGAATTCTGCCACTCAACACGCAATACCTCCAGAATCCGGCAGAAAGTGGGGAATGGAGTGTCTTAACACTAGGTTCCCTTTGCCTACCCTCCTGTGTGCGGGATACAGCGTGAAACTGTTATTTTAAGTTACCTTATTCGTTTTCCACTTTCATTTTTAACGGAACGGAACATACCTACGGAAAATGGAAAGTACCTAGCTTTTTACTTTTGTGGAAATGGTTTGTAGTAAAGTACTTTACTTATTTTAGCTTTACTTTCAAATCGACACAATATAGGGTATATTATGTCATATTTTATTATTGCATTAAATATTTTTTTTGCTCCTATATTCTTAGCTTCTGGTTATAAGAAAAGATTGGTAATATATTGAATAATAAAACACTTTTTACTACTTTTAGGATTCTGCATCTTGAAAGAGAAAAATAGAATGTCTATAGGATATTGTTTATGTAAGATCGCGTGGAGATATTACGCTGAAATTAATGGCAAATATCCAAGTGTTCGGTCTCTTGGAACACAAAAAAAAATAAGCTTGTAAGTAAACGCAATCATACATTTGGTATGAATCCTATAGAGAACTTTTAGTAGACTTTCAATTATGAAATTTGGTAAGAAGTTAGAACTTACCAAAAAAAAAGTTTAAAATTTCAAATTTACCTATAAATTTGTTATTATTTGCATCTTAAAAAAATTATTGCAAATTTATATTTGTATTTTAATACTAAATTAATGCATACGTCCGCAATATTATTAATTCATATGGAACCCTTACACTTCACCGGGTAATATAGAGCTTGTAGTTTTATAAAGAAAAATATATTATAAAAAGGAAAGAACACGAAGTAAAGTAAACACACAGTAAGGAAGCACAGAAAGATTACTATAGAAATTAGAAGTGGAAGCTCAAGAAAAAAGAAAGGATAATTAGCGGTAGGATTTACGTAATCACGAGTAGCTGCGGAACGAAATCAAGCGGGAGTCGTTTTGCTCGCTAGGCTCATGCAGCTGGATTTCGCCCGCACATTTAGAATTCATTAAAAAGAAAACTAAACTAACTTCACGCTTTATTCCTAGCGGGGTAGTCAGAGAGGACGGAGCGCCAAACGCTACGGTCTTATACTGTGTTTTCGAAGGTCAACCGAGGTCTCCCCCTACCTTTCTTACCGCTCAAGTCAGGGATGTTCTAGGTAGCGTAAGAGGAAATTAAAAAGAAAACCAATATATAATAACAAACTTAAATTAAACTTAAATTATTTTTTTTAATTAAATTTAAATGTTAGTTTGTTATTATATATTAAGTTATAAGTTAAGTTATTATAAATTTATTTATAATGAATGTTTATTTTTATGCATGTAGACTTAGACTTATAGTGTTAGATTAAGTTAGTAAGTGGCAACTGAAACGAATAACTGGACTGTCTTAAGCAGATATTGTATAAATATAGAAATATATGTAATACCATAAGTCTAGTTCTAGGTAATATCTACAGAAAAAAAATATTAAAAGAAATGTAAAAATAACAAAAGGTACAGACCATAAGTCTGTAGTGTAAGTAAGAATTAAAATAAAAAAATAAAAAACAACAAACTAAAAATATACCGTGTGGAGAACGATCACCACAATACTGTAGTATTGTGGTGATCGTTCGCTCCTTCGTCCACGTCTACTTCAATAATTTGCCTTTATTAATGTAAGAAACAAATGATTGACACAAAGGACAGATCGCCGATATATAGTTATGTGAATTACTGTAGCTAGGAAATGGCATTTTTTCCATATACATAATTTTATATATTTATTTATAAAACAATCGAGGCCGGTCGTGGCGCAGCGGCACGAGGTGTGACTGCAAAACCGACTGGTTGTGGGTTCGATTCCCACTCGAGGAGATGAAATATNTGAATTAAATAATCAATAAGTATGTCATATATCTATACATACTTATATAAAAAAATATTAAGAATTTTATAAAAAATATCTATATATATTAAAAACAACGCAAAGCTATATTGGTATTTACACTCCAATGTTTTCGCGTTAAAATCGATCGCGGCTGTCAGTGAAGCGTCCGTCGGAATGCAGTGGGGGAGCAAGGATGCGTCTAAAAACTACTATAGAATGCACCTATCTATTGGTGCGCTCATACAAAGTTCAATGGTTTTTGACGATTTTGTAATTATTTAATATTATTATATGATTAAATTTATAATTTTTGATATTGTAGATCTGTCGAGGTAAAGCGCGGCGTTGAGTTCTGCCACTCAATACGCAATGCCTCCAGAATTCCACAGAAAGTGGGGAACGGAGTGTCTTGACACTGGGTACCCTCTGCCTACCCTGCTGTGTGTGGGATACAGCGTGAAGCTAATTTAATTTAATTTTTTTATTTATTTATAAAACAAGTCAATAATTTATAACAATTCAATTATTGCTGAAGTTTTAAATGATTCTACTTCTTAAAATGTAAAATTGTAAATATTTATTTTTAAAATTGTATCTTAAAAAGGAAACTCAGGACAAATTCTGAAGTTCATTCGGGGAACCGTTGCCTCGAGTGAACTAAATATTTAATATTTTCATTTATTCTCTCTGGCATCGATGCAAATCGCGGTGCTATGAGCTAGGCCACTTTCTTTAGAATACGCCGGAAAGTGAGACACAGAAGTGTGTTAACACTAGGTTCTCAGATTCTCTCTACCTACTCGCTAGGCGCGGGATACAGCGTGAAACTTAAAGAAAGGTTACATTTATCAAATAATGAGACTGACAAATAGATACATCTTGCACTGAATAAAGAATTAAATAATCCCATCAAAAACATAAGCGTGAAATGTAACCTAAGTAGTAAAAGTAAACTAATTCGCCCAATTTTGAACCGATTTCTGTAAAAAAGGAGGTCATCAATTCGACTGTATTTTTGACTGGGTGTACTGATTTTGATGATTTTTTTTTTCTTGAAAGGTAGTGCTTTCCGTGTAGTCCTATTTTAATTTGGTCCATTTCTGAAAATGATAAATTTTTTTGCTAAAAATTATAACTATACTGTAATAGCAAGGAAAAGCATTGTTAAAAATGGCGAACCACTGTTTACTTTTCGTCAAAAGTGAGACTCCTCATCGTTGCATTTCTTTTCAACGAACTTCAAAAAAGAGGATTTTCTCTTTTTCGACCGACTTCAAAAAAGTTTTCAATTTCCCCGAATATTTATGCCAAAAATTTTGGTTGGCACAAAAATAACACCTAATTAAGATTGGAATTTTACATAGGCAACCACAACCTACTCGTTTGAGAAGCATATTTTTAAGGTCTACCCATCACTTAAAATCGTAAAATAAGCTAATGCTACACAACTTTATTACGATATCAAATTACTAAACCTGTTTGTTGTACTTGGCACCGATTTCAAAATTATAAAATCTTTCTTTAATTAGTTTTGTTCAAAAATATCAAAATACGTTTTACTTTATGTTAAATAAATTTATTTTTCACTTTTTAATGCATTATTTGATGTCGCTTTTTTTGTTAAAAATTTATTTAGAGTTCGACATTTTTTACGTACATGCTCTATTATTATATTAATATACAGATGAGTGTACTTCCAACTTGTACTGGACTATGAAGTTATATTTCGTTTGGTGCCTAGTGCAAGGAAAGAACCTAGTCAAAAGCTTGAATTTTATTCTGAGTGAACGCATAACTCGGCTCCAATATAAATCTCCCATTCTTTTATAAGTAAAGTCAAGAACGACGCATTACTTAACATTTAACTTAGCTCTCATTTCATATTTATGTATTGGACGGGATATCATAGCTCTTTGTACAGAAATTATTACTATTAACCATTAACATCTTGCTAAAAATGTCGGAATTTAAACGTTATACATATATCAATAACCATTTGAGTGAAACGGTTCTAATTTTACATACATCACAACCTTGGATATTTTATCAATTGTGCTAAATTTAATGCATGTAGACTAATTTAACTGGTTTATAAGTTATGAAAGGCACAAAAATAGCTTCAAACAGTTAAAAAACTGGAAACTTGGCTGGACACGCTAGCGCGTGTCTTGATATGGGTAATTAGTATTGTTTATATAAACATTTATCTACTGATTCACTGATAATAGGAGCTAAGTTCAAAGATTTTTATCTCTAGTACCGTTTTTTTAAATTTATAAATAATAGCCACAAATTACTTTAAACGCCCTCTTCGTAACTCATTGTCTTCAAATAAGGAGTAGGAAAAATAATACTAAATATAAATAAAATAATACCACAATTAAACTAAATAAAATAATACCACAATTATTATTTTTACAAAAATCTTTATTTATATTTTTTTTACTGTAACCTTTTATTAAGCACTAATCAGTATTGAAAATATTATCAAGTCTTATACTTTAAAACTTATAAAAACATTTTTTTTCTAAATTTTTATGCAACACTGCTGACATAGAATCTATTCTATCCACTGTAAACAAAGGAGACGTACTATGAGTAAATCTATCATTAAATTCTATGTAAGACATTTTGCTTAAATTTACATGAAAATTAAGAAAATTTATATTTGTATAGTTTTAGAATTTAAAGTTTAGAATTATAAAATTTTATTACTCTTTAGAGTACAGATATTTGCAATTTTATAATATTACCGGTTGTAAATATAATGATGGCGGGTGGTGGCAATTAATTATTTTGATGTTCTTATTCTGAATAGAAAAAACACGATGTTTATTTTCGTCATTCCACACGAAAAACAAAGCTTCTCAAATCTTTATTGAAAATATTACATTTGTATATATAAAAATCCACACATTAAGAGCAGTCCTTGTCCGGTGTCCTTGACCGTATTGGAGTTTTGTTTGATTGCTTTTAGTTAAAGTGTAAAGGTTGCTTGGTTAAGGTCCATACATGTTTTACGCACGAAAACTTCAATATAACCCAAACAAAACAATATATTTAAGCTTAATAAAACAAAAAAATGAAAAAAAAAAATAAAACAAAATAAAAGTCACAACGAAAAAAACGAGAATTAAACGTAAATATCTGAAAACAATTCTCTTGTATCAATAAGAGACTATTTTAAAAATTAGTATTGTAAAAATGGCGGATATGACCTGACCGATGATTGATATCCTATATCTCTATATTTTTATTCTTTATTTATTAGTATTAAAATGCATTTGAAATTTGGAAATGATGTAACTTTTTCTACATATAAATTATTTAAAATAAATCAGTTTCACGCTGTAACCCGCAGACACCAGGGTAGGCAGAGGGAACCTAGTATTAAGACACTCCGTTCCCCACTTTCTGCCGAATTCTGGAGACATTGCTTGTTGAGTGGCAGAACTCAACGCCGCGCTTTAACCTCGACACCAGAGTGAAGAAATGGAAATATAAATTTAAGTAAATATTTCATCTCCTCAAGTGGGGATCGAACCCACAACCAGTCGGTTTTACAGTCACATCTCGTGCCGCTGCGCCACGACTGGCCTATAAATTATTTAATAAAAAATATATAAAAAAGAAAATAATTTAAGGCATTTATGAGATATTGTTCAATAAATAGTACTGTAAACAATACAGTGCGATCACTGTACAGACAATCTGGAAAACTTTGATTCTTCGGGTAACGTTGACTCATTGGACCTCGAACTAGTTTCTATTAGTATTCCTACAATACTATTGGCTATTGTTATTTAATGTTTAATTTAATTTTTTTTTTCAGCTTCACGCTGTATCCCGCACACAGCAGGGTAGGCAGAGGGAACCTAGTGTTAAGATACTCCATTCCCCACTTTCCGCTAATTTCTGGAGGCATTGCGAGGCATTGTGTGTTGTTGGCGGAACTCAACGCCGTGAAATTTCAATTAATAAAGGTTAATTTTACAAACGAAAAGAAATTTTAAACTCAGCACAAGGAACACACAAATATAGATAAAGATAATGTTTTTTTGGCACCATTAACATCAAACGTGTTAAATGAATTGCTGTCTGATGATGTTGTGTCTACGGTAGATACAAGTAAAATTTGCATAAAAGACTATAGGTATATAAAATAGTATTTTAAATTAATATTAGTAGAATAATTATTAGTTTATTGTATTCCTTTAATATAGCTTCACACTTTTTACCGCATTAGGAGCAAGCAGGTAGGCAGATGGAGCTTTGTGTTAAGACACTCCGCTCTCCACTTTCTGCCGAATTCGGAAGCTATTGGATGTTGAGTGGCGGAACGCCGTCTCAACACCGCGCTTGCCTCGACACATGAGCAAAGATATGAAAATATTCAATATTTAATTTTCGATCGATTGAGAATCGAACCCACAATCTGTCATGCTTACAGTCACTCGCTTGTGTCCCAGCGCCACAGTTGGACCGTATTAGTTTTAAAAAAAATCCTGTTGAAACAGGAATTAATAAGTTCTATTGTTCTAATTCTTTGGTTACAGTTATTTTAATATTGTTTGAAATTATGAATCTGTTTATGTTCTAGATCATCGGTTCCCAACCAGTGGTCCGTGGACCAGTAGTGGTCCACAGCAGCTAAAATATGGTCCGCGAATGATTTAAAAATTTGGTGTTTGAGCAAAGTCAGCCAACAGTTAAGTTGTTTCGTCAGTAAAACATAAAATATTTTGACATTTAAATTTAAAATACTTTGAAATTCATTGATTTTTAATATTTACTTAAAAATTCACACACCCCATCATACAAAATGTCAATTTTTTTTTTTACTTTTGGCTTTGAAATACTTTTTTTGTTTAATTATTAATTTATTTTTATTACACCTACAAAGTGGTCCCTGCTAACAAGAATTCTACAAAAGTGGTCTCTGATCAAGAGAAGATTGGGAGCCCCTGTTCTAGATGAAGTTTATGTCGCTTACGGATTTGATACATAATCTTTTGTGAAAGAAAAAAAAAATTGAAGTTACACTGTCACTAACTAAACAAAAAACAATCAATCGAAATCGATTTCGTTTCGGTATAATTCCAATAGTGTAACGACTTTGACAAACGGATGTGACCATTTTAGGTATCTTTAACTTAGAAGTGCCTTGAATTGATAAAACAATATGCACTAAAATCTTTATTTTGTTGTTTTTTTTTTCATAGCACAAATACATACATAATCAAAGCTTTTAAATAACATAATCAACAAGTTATTTAAACAAAAAATAATTTAAAATCTTTTTTTTACGTTTTTTTATTACCTTAATAATAACGGAAAAGAATTAAGACCTACAGGGTGTGCAACTTTCCTCATGTAGATACGGACATCCAAAAATATATTCTTTCATTCTCTTCAATTCAATTATATAGGTGTAATTCACAAAAAACCACTTGCTTTTATGATTGGGAAAATCCAAACGTGGACATGTCCTGCTCGATATAATCAAGACAATTTATTATTCTTTAGTGTATTGTCATTAGTTACTTATGGAAGTTTCTAGAACTGTGCCTCTTTGTCTAGGATAGGATAGTTAAGTGCTATAAATAGACAGTCAAGTTAATTTCAAAACCTATTTGTAAATATATATTATAAAAATTATTTAATATTTCAATACATTCCCCCGAATAGGGATCGAATTCGCAACCATTTGCAGTCTGACCCTGTCAATGTTACACCTGAGTGCTATAGCTGTAATATTCTAGGTATATATAAATGTAGATTTCTTTCTGCCTTTCACAAAAAAAAAGTCTAACTCTAAAACAATAGACTCATAAAAAGGAAGACAACTTCAATTTACGGAAGTCATGATTATTAACGATTTTTTGTGTGTGAAATTGGTCTACGTGACCGGTGCCACGACTCCAGGAACGTAATAAGGTGAAGGCTGAAATGCTGCAATACTTGGATGGATTTCACCATTTAACAGGAACTCGCTGGTGGCCTTAGGAGAATAACTCAGGCGTTAAAACCGTCTATAATAACTTGATTTTAATTTGTTTTTCAGCGTAATCGTTATTCTTGGAGATGAATTAGTTGGTGATTGTATATAATGTTCAATTTAAATGTGTAGGATGTCTTAAAACTTATATTTTAAATTAATTTTATATAGATTGTTTTTTTTTGAAAGAATCTGACGCAGGTGGTTTTTTATTGGATAACTTAGGCACTAATATAGCTCGTCGCGCCATTCTAACATTTATTGAAAATTTATCTTATTTTTTACAATTATTATATATCCATTGTGTTCTTAATTACTTTTATACGTGTAAACAAACGAGTTTTTTATAAATTTATTACCTTATATAAAATTTTATTTTTTTATAAGCACAAACATTGTCCTTCCAACAAATGTGTGAACATTCTTAGTAAATTTAATTAAACACTTTAAACACGGTATAGCTGTTTGGAGTTGTATAGTTCTAAGTATTTTGATTGACACCTTCAAACAAATTTTACAGCTTTGTAACATTAGTACAGGATCATTGAGGCCATCGTGGCGCAATCATCCTGTACTAATGTACAAGGGTGTGACTGTAATGTCATCAACGGTTGTGGATTCGATCCCAATTCGGGGGTATGAATTATTATTTATTAATATTTTCATTTCTTCGCCACCAAGACAGTGTTGAGTTCCGCCACTCAACACGTAATGCCTCGAAAAATTCGGTGGAAAGTGAGGAACGGAGTATCTTAACACTACATTCGTTCGTTCGAATATCGTAACATAATATAGAAGGACTGAGTAGAATGATACTGACGCTTTTGACACGGGAGGATCGACTTGAAGATATTTCTTCCGAGTTCTGAGTGTAGAAATTGGGACACAATTTTAAATCCAAGTATTTTTTTAATATAATACAATCATGAAGTATTACATAATAAAAACAATAGAACAAATCCTAACAAAAGGTGTAATATGAAAGTTTTCGTGAGAAATTTATGCCTGTTAGAATAATTCAAATGGAAAAATAATAATAATTAGACAAGGAGAATATTAATAGTTAGACAAGGAGAATATTTATAATTAGATGCCAGATGCAGTGCGAGAAAGTCTCCTCTCAGAGAAATAAATGATTTCATGTCTCCGGTTAGCTTGCTAAGTTTGTGTGCGAGCAGAAGATGGAGAAAATAGTGTCTTGAACCTAGATCCTCTCCTCCACAAAGAGTGAAACTGAGAAAAAAGAATAATAATAGTCTACATTTTTTTACCTAATTTGTTTTAAGATCTTAACACAAAGTAGATATAATTTTGTCAAGGAAATAAATTTAATTTCAAGATTGTTAGTGATCATTTTTTTATAATTTAATGAAATGTCGAACACTACAATATTGGTGATAAAAAAAATATCATAGAGAGATTGTACTGAGAATTATCTAAGAAGTATCTATATAGTTAACACATTAAAGGCTCCACTAAAAGCATTTCTCGATACCCCACCACATAAATCATCCGCGTTTCGCCTTACAGGGATTACGTGTTGATAATGTAACAAGCCTGTGACACTTTAACCTTTATAAAGAATATATCTCAGTGAACTAGACCAATGGTGGAGTTGAATGTTATAATATTGTTTCATATTTTAAATTAAAACAAAGCTAGTCCTATACTATAGAGCTTCGGCCAGATCCAAAGCAAAAGATGAGATATCTTTCCATGAACAATATTTAATACTAAACCAATAATTTATTTGCAAGATTTAGATAGTGGGGAGCGGAATGTCTAAGTACTAGGCTCCCTCTGCCTACCCTGCCAACGGATACATCCTGCGGGATACAGCGGAAGCTGAAAAAATATTATTACAAATAGCATACAAACTAAAGCCATCTATTGGCGAGTAGTGCAACTAAAATTTTCTAGACTAGACGCGTCTAGACAGAATTTCACTTTTTGAAACAGATTTTTCTAAATCAGAATATTTAATTAAAATATGCAAAAACATAATTAAAAACAATATTAAATATCACGTATTTTTTTAATAAATATAATGTAAAATTTTCGATGCATCTCAATTAAAAAGACATAAAATTGTTCATAAAATATGCATATGTTGGCCATACATTGAGTAAATGTCAAAATGTTGGCATTATTTTGATTCTGGGTGGGTTGTTTAAAAATAAACAGTAGAATCAGTGGCGTCTTAACGAACAGTCCTGTAGAGTGATAGGGCTTCGGCCATATCCAAAGCAAAAGATATCCCCATGGATGGAAGAATCCGCGTAGTGACTTTCGTCCTGTCTCGTCTTATTCTTTTTGTTTGTATCCAAAATTGTGTCCTTTTGGATATTTTTGATTTTAAGCAGTTCGAACCAGTTGTCTGGGGCAGTTCATACTTTATAATATTTTTGTTAGCTGTACTACTTTCCTGTTATCAATATCGTCCTTAACTTTAAATATCTTTTTTGTGTCATTTGTTTACTTATTTATTTTCTTTTTTTTTAGGTTTTATGTCCTTCACCGTATTTTAAATTATTTTGTTTTTATATCTCTATCACCTAAAACAACCAAGATCAAAGACCCTGCAGACTCCTTAATCTACCACATCAATCGATTCTCTTAGGTGAGTTATTATATTTATATTTTTTATTATTATTGCGCAACAGGTCATCCCATGTATTGATTTTTCTGTCGATTGCACACACCCAACGCGCAGGATGCATCCGCCATCTCGTAAATTCATCTCAAATACCGAAGGTCAAACAGTGCTTTATTTATTTAACATATATTAAATATAGTGACCTTAAAAAATATATTTGTGATACAATTAAAGATAATTGTAATAGGTATTAGGTACCTATATAAATAATTAGGAAATGTACATTTTGAACACTATAATATTATTTGTTTAAATAATAATTGTTAGCTGACATAGCGGTACGTAGTTAAATCAATATACATATCTGATATAAAACTTTTTCCTATTTAGCACTTCAAACATTTCTTATCAAGGGAAGAAGGTGAAGGCTATTAATAAAAAAGGGGGAATTAAAGCCAACCGATGATGAAAAGTGGATTTGGGGTCTTCAGCAAACAAACATTGATCCACCCAGCAGACTGATACCAAGAAACTTGAGAGAGAGTTTCTAGACTTTCTAAGCTACCACAAAAGATTTTTATTCCTTGTTACTTATTAATGATTACAATTACAGCTAATTTAATTTTGCTTGCTACTGCTTGATCTATTTACATGCATTTAATGAATTTTAGCAGTTAAACATAGTATCGTCTGCCAATAACATACGATATATAATATAATAACAGAAATAACTTTTCCAAAATGTAGATATTCCATAACGTTTTAATAGCCACCTAAAGCATGTAATGAAATACGGTTAAGTGCGTAGGTATTAGTGTCCAAATATTATTTAGACATTATTATAGTATTTAGAAATTAGAAACCACTACCCGATTTTATCACATAATCATTCCAAGTAGAAATTTACACAAACTATTTAGATATTTATGATTAAAAATAACCAAATATGTTAATATCGTGTTTTTTTTATTATTTACAGTTCATATAATTTGCTTTGGAAGCTTCTTTCGGTGCTGTGGCAGAAGATTGTTTTTCAAAAGCTATCGCTTAAATTTCACTAAAGCTTCAAAATGAATTCTAAAATGTCGGTAAGTATGGCTGTTGGATGAAAATTTCGAAATTTTTATTTTGGCGCATATTAGCGCGCACCTAAGGTTCATTTCATTTTAAAAAAAGGGAAATTTAATAAATCAATTGGGCATTTTTCGTCTATAATATAGAAATCTTTCATAGAGTACCATAAAACCAAAACAAAATTATAGTTTCTCTAGTAAAATAACAAAACTATCAGAAATGGAAATAGCGTCCTCTTATTAGTACTATTGGATTACAGTATCTAAGTTACGCGGATCAGGAGGATCGTGCATACTTATATTTTTAGTTAGAGAGGACGCAAACAAAATTGCTTTGGTATTTCTTTGCAGCATTTTGAGCATTTTTAGGTAGTCTACATTAATTTAGGGTATCTGGGCATATCAAAATGTTTATTTTCTGCATTTCCTTTGGCACTTTAAAACGTTGCTTGATCTTTTTAGAGGGAGATTATGATACTTTTTTTGTAGCCAAGGTTACTTTGAAAACAATTTTTTATAGAGACCCATTCTATATTTTGAATAGGAAATGACTTGGCTCTATTGTGGTTAAGATAAAATTAAATTATGGGCTACATTTTCAAGCGATGTAAGAGTCAGACAGGTTTTCTTTCGGCAGTTTGACAAGTTGTCAAATACGTAGAAACTGCCGAAAGAAAACTGCCTGAAAGTGGTTTTACTAGTTTTGAAAACACTAAGATATTTAAAATTTTGACCAATTTTGGGTTTAACTTAACTTTTACAATTCTTTAATTTTCAGTTCAGTTTCAGTTTATAGACATTTATTCTCAATAAGACCTAAGCCACTTACTTGAGAACAATACTTTAAAATACAATAGTTAAGTTGTCGTTGTCAACAGTTACATTTACATTTACAAAAATAGCTTATAATAGTCAAAGATAAAGTTATTGTGACAAAATGGTAAATTTTATACTTACTTAACACATCTTCAATAATTATCGCGGACGTATTTCGCCAATTGACATTTAAATGTGTTAAATGAGTTAACATTTTTTTATATGTGATGGTACTTTATTATAAAATTGCGCTCCTTCGAAAGTTATCATTTTTTTTACCGTAATTGATCCTTGTTCTGGGCAGCACCAATAAACTAGCTCGGCATTCACGAATAGAACGTCCACTAACATTTTGTATTTTAGTAAAAGATATATTGCTATGTACGGTTTTATTTAGTATTTTTCGTATATAGATACAGATGTTATAAGCGTACAATTGGCGAATTGTCATTATTCTTGTATTTTCATAATTTTTTTTAGTTGATGCTAATCGTGGATAATTAAATATTAGTTTAATGCATTTGTTTTGAGCTCTTTGTACGTTTGATAATTTTGTTTTGGCGACACTACCCCAGACCTCAACCAGATATAGCGAATGGGGCTTGACTAGCGTATTATAAATGACGTAGCGCATTCTACACGGTATGCAACTTACGATGTTACGTAGCGATCCCAGGAGCGTCAAGACTTTATTTAATATATGATTTAATGTGCGTTCCACGACAATGTGCTATCCATAATTATTCCTAGGTATTTTTCAGTGGTTTTTTGTTTTATTGGGAGATTATTAATAACGAGCGGTTTGTGCAAGGAAATAGGCTTATTTTTAGCTTTAAAAATTATGTATAATAACATATTTTAGAGATATTTATAGTTAGAAGGTTATATTGGAACCACGTATATAGCTTGTTTAAGTCTTCTTGAGCTTGTGCAATTATAGTGGCCATAGATGATCCAAAGTAAAATAAACAGGTGTCATCTGCATAGAGAGTGAGATGCCCATTTAGCCCAATTTCGGTGATGAGATATCTATATAAATAATATAGATTAAAAAGAGTAGTGGGCCCAAAATTGAGCCTTGTGGAACTCTGTAATTTACATGAACAGTACTACTTTGGCATTTGTTATTGCCCATTTTCACTACTTGAAATCTATTATCTAAAAAAGACTTAAACATATTTAATGCCATTCCAGTGATTTTTAATGTTTCCAATTTTTTTATAAGTAGGTTATGACTAACTGTATCGAAAGCCTTCTTTAGATCAACAAAAATCCCCAAAACATATCTTTTATTATCAATATTGTATCTAATTTTAGTAACTAAATCGATCATTGCAGATAGCGTATTGCTTTTTGGTCTGAATCCGTATTGTCTTTCGGAAATTAAGTTCGTGGAATTCAAATAAGTTTCTAACCAATTGTATATTATTTTCTAATAATTTTGATAGGACAGGTAAAACGGAAATTGGCCGGTAGTTGCCTGGGTCTGTTGTAGACCCAGATTTATAAATTGGGGCTACCTTCGCGACTTTTAGTGTATCAGGAAACTTGCCCTGAGATAAAAGTTTATTAAAACATTCAGTTAATGTAGCACTTATTATATGTTTTATGCACTTCAAACATTTTGTATTTACTCCGTCTATACCTGTACTGCAATTTGAATCTAGATTATCAATTAATTTTACAATTTTCAAGGAAGTGCGTGGTTTAAGAACAGCAAACTCGTCAGTTAATTTAGGTACTATTTTAAGGAGGGTTTGGGTGGTATTGTTATGAAATTGTTTAGGTATCTTATCTGCTAACTGTGACCCTATTGTGGCAAAGTAATTATTAAAGGTTTCACATATGTTTGTTGGGTCAGAAATCTGTATAGAGTTATAATAACTACTAATTTTGGAGGTGTATGGTTAGATCTGATTTTATTTGCTGCTAGAGAGTTAATTAAATTCCACATTCTTTTCGGATATTTACCGCATTTTATAAATTCTTTAAAGTAGTGAGAGTTTTTTGTGTCTTGAATTTCTTTAGCTACTTGATTTTTTTTTAGGATAAATTTTTCCTGTAAATTATCATCGTGGGGAATTTTGAGGCATTCTGCCCATAATGTGTTACGTTGATTAGTTTCGTTAATGATGTGTTTATTAGTCCAATCGTTTTGAGATGTGTTTAATACTTTAGTTTTGATAATTTTATTTGTTTGTATACAAGATATTAATTTATTTTCAAGTTGTATATAATCATTACCTAATTCATGGAAATTTACGTTTTCTATTGCTTTATACAGATTTTTGTAATTAATCGCTTTATATTGTATTCGTATTTTTTGAGGACGTTTAATTTTCTTAAGTTCTATATATATTTGTTTGTGATCAGACAGTGTTAAGTTAATTAATGCCATGTGGTATTTGTCGTTCCTTAAATTCGTGGTTACGTGATCTAAAATTGACTTCTTAGTAGATAGTAACTTTAATGGTGCAGTATTTTTTGGTTATTTTATTCAGTATGATTTGACCAGCTTCTTTAAGTAAGTTTTTATATTGATTTAGAACGATTATCTTTAGCAAGTAGGTCAATATTAAAGTCTCCGAATACTAAGGCTCTTTTTCGTTGTCGTAATTGGGATTCATATACTTAGAGAAAGTCCCTATAGTTAGTGTCCCCAGGATTATATATTACTCCGATATCTAGTGAATACCTTTCTAGTTTAACCCACAAATAATTATTTTCGCCCGAGTAGGTTGATTCTATTAAAGAATGTTTCAAATCGTTATGAATATACGCCGATACTCCTCCTCCTCCTCTGGAATCGGTCTGGCAGTTATAACAGTGAGAATAATTATCAATTTTCAATTACAAAGTTTGTATTTCGGAAGAGATCCAGGTTTCTGTTATGAGAATAGCATGTACTGTAATTTTATGAATTAAATTTTATATTGGAAATTCAATTTAAATAAATCCGCGCAAGCATGTCTTTACTTTTTTGCATAGCTTTCTACCATCGATTCTTAAATATTGAAAATATCTGATAAGTTCTTATTATTTTTACATTGCAATGAAACGTTAAAGTTGGCATCACAGTTTCAATATTTAAACTACAAATTATTAGACAATAGTAAGATAGGACTATCTTTGTTATAGGAGCGATGGATTTGGTTGGAGGTGGGAATGTCTGTGAGATGGGATAAGATTTCGAAACCATCACTTATCAAAAGACGGAGTCAGGAGGAGGCAGACGTACCTATAAAAGTGAATAAGCAGGAGTTAGAAACATCTAGAAGTTGGAGTTTTCAGGAGTTGAACATCGCAGAACGCTCGAATCCTAGAAAGTTGAAAATATTGCAGCAAAAGCTGAGAGCCTTCTTTCGGTGGACACAGCAACATCTGAAAAGTTTAAAGTCTAAGCCTAAAGACGGCCTAAATTAAGAAATAGAAATAAGTAAAAAAAAGTTCAAGAAAGTAGGAAAGAAAAGTAAAAAAAAATACAAGAAAGTAGTAAGAAAAATTTAAAAAATAATAAGTAGAGTAGGGAAAAATAGGAAACAAAAAGTAGGTATATATTTTTAGAACACTCATCCAAAATTAAATTATATATTTATAATATATGTAGAATGCAAATGTATTATATTATTAATTTGGTTGTTTTATTTTCACCTTCTCTTTGATATTTTTGTATATTTAAAAAATAATTTATCAATTAAAATTCGATACCTACGAATTTCTGCTTTAAATTAGAATACTTAATTTCTAAAATTATACTTTATTTATCAATACAGAGATAAGGGTTTTTTGTAAGCTTTTCTTGCTTTTTTTCTCACGATCCAAAGCAATCGAGACAATCCTTGATTAAATTTCAATAGTGATTTGCCCAAATTATCCGAGAATCTGCCCAAAAAGACAGATTTTAAAAAATACAATTTAATGTTCATATTAACTCCTAGCTGTAACAAATTTTAAACATTCTAGTAAGTAATTCAGACTTGTCTTATTATTATTACCAAAAAACTTTTTAATACTAAAACAAAACATAGCCACGGCTTTAGATGCATTTCATTATTTATTATCACGGCTTTAGATCCAATATATTTCATAGGGCTTGCAATTACAGTGTATATGATATTTAATAACAAAATAAAAAAATAGTAGGTAATGACCTCTTCTATTGACTGCTTCAGATTGTCTTTAATTATACTGTATATTGAAAAATTTAGGTTTCGGTGGAAACTGAGACCAAAACCGAAGGTCCGGTTTGGTTTCGGCCGAAAATCTTCTTTCGGTCGGACACTAATTCTCGCTAATAGACAACCAATTTGTTTTAGTCTTTACACCACCAGTGGTCAATATACTGCACGTCTTTATATTGAAGAAGAGAAAACCTTTTCAGCCATTTTTTCATTTAATTTGTATGATTACGAAATGTAAAAAGGAAAGTATTTACATTACCACTATAATTTTTTGTTTGGTATTTCTAACGATATTATGTATATTTGTTGAATATAATCACTCTAACATTTTTTTTTCTATTATTCAATGTTAGATACGAGGCATAATGGGAGCGTGTCCAGGTGGCACGTTAGAGTACAATTTTTAGTTTAAGCTCCTATAAAAACAAAGAAAAACGGGAGCAAGTTAAACGGGTGAAGAAGTATTTCACTGCAAACAAGCGCTAAAAATAAAAACTCAAACAAACAAGGGCCCCAAAAATCTCATTCTGTGGTTGAAAATGTAGAAAGACGTAGAACACTCTAACGTACCAATTTCAGGATTGTAAGTCACTACAATCCTGAAATTGGTACGGAAGCTTCGGTGCGGGAGCTCGACTCGCACTTAACAGATTTATTATAGTAAAAATTAATTTAAATTCAAGTCTAGTTTTCTGTTTTAAATTGGAAGTGAGGTCAACCGTGGCACACAATTTATGACTGTGAATGCGACAAGTTCCGAGTTCGATTCCCACTCGATTCAATATTTATTATTTTCATTTCTTCGCTCTGATGACGAGGCGTGGCGTTGTATCCTAACTCTCAACACGCAATGCCTCCAGAATTTGGCGAAAAATTGGGAATGAATTGTCTTGAAACTAGTTTCCTTCTGCCTACCCTGCTGTGTCCGGGATACACAATGAAGCTATAAAAAATAAAATTCTCGATTTCTAAAATTATACATGATTTCACAATACTGGGATTATGTATAATATGTAACTGATATCTCATTAATATTTTGCAAAACTTTGATAACAATAATAAGTTTGAGCGGGCAAAGCCGTGTTATTGTATTCCTTATGGATTCATTTTATAAGTAAAGTAACGTAAATAAATTAGTGAAACAACATTTTGTACATCTTCACGCTGTATCCCACACTCAGCAGGGTAGGCACAGGGAACCTAGTGTTAAGACATTCCGTTCTCCACTTTCTGCCAAATTCTGGAGGCATTGTGTGTTGAGTACACTGACAAAACAAAATGTTGAGGTCATTGTTAATTTTTTATAATTTTAAGCATATGTTAAGTTAAAATTAGCTTCACGCTGTATCCCGCACACAACAGGGTAGGCAGAGGGAACCTAGTGTAAGACACTCCGTTCCCCATTTTCTGCCGAATTCTGGAGGCATTGCGTATTAAGTGGCAGAACTCAACGCCGCGCTTTGCCTCGACACCAGAGCGAAGAAATGGAAATATAAATTGAAGTAAATATTTCATCTCCCACCTCCCATCGAACCCACAACCAGTCGGTTTTACAGTCGCACTTTGTGCCGCTGCGCCACAACTGGCCTCATGTTAAGTTAAATGTTAAGTTAAGTTTCATATAATTTTCTTTTGAGGCATGTCGTGGCGCAGGGGCACAAAGTGTAACCGTAAACGTGATTGGTTGTGCGTTCGATCCCCATTTGAAAAAATAAATATTTATTTAAAATTTATATTTCAATTATGTCGGGGCAAAGCGTAACGTTGAGTTCCGCCACTCAACACGCAGTGCCTCCAGAACTCAGCGGAAAGTGGGGAACGGAGTGTTTTAACACTAGGTCCTCTCTGCCTACCCTGCTGTGTGGTGTGTGTGATACAACGTGAAGTTGATTTAATTTTGATTTGATTTATAAATATTTTTTCATGTAAAGTATTAATGCGACTGTAAACGTGACAGGTTGTGGGTTCGATTCCCACACGAGGAAATGAAATAGTTAATATTTTTTTTATATTTATTTCGCTTTGGTAATGAGGCAAAGCGCGGTTTCGAGTTCCGCCACACGTCCGTTCCGTCTGGCGGAAAGTGGGGAACGGAAATGTCTTAATAGAACGGAGGTTCCGTACCATGGTGCCTCTGCCTGCTTTGCTATGTGCGGGTTACAGCGTGAAGATAATAAAAAGAGGTTAGTATATATTGATGTAGCCATCATCCATAACTTTGTATACGTGGACTTAAAGACGTAAAATGAAAATATAGTTTTTAAGTGTTGTAGTCGTCGTTATTTATATTTCTAAAATAATGTAGGTACCAAATTATATAATGATGTCAAAAATATTTGAATATTTGTGTATATATATAAAAGTCTATATACAAATGTATGGTAGTGTGTGTTGTACTATACTAATTTAATGAAACCTTCTTGTCTATAAATAGTTTATATTCCATACTATACCCTTCGCATAGTATCCGTAAAAAGGTATACAAAGTGTTTGTTTCACGTAATAATATACACCTATATAATATACAACCATAATTGGCTTTTCTCTTTTGGAATTCAGTGAAAAGAACCTCAAACCTCATTATTACGACGCTTCAGTCACAACACACAACACTAGTTAATTCTTATGCTATACCTAATAAACATGGCATAGCAGGGACGTTAAGGTAAAGCAATAGAATAATATATTTATTAATTAAAACTAATCGAAACACTTTGGCTGTCTAATAATCTGTCATTTGACATTAAATTTGTCGAAATAAATAGTAGAATAGTTTTTTTTTCAATTTTGATTTTTTTTTCCGAAATTAAAAATTCAACTCAAATTTTAATAATCTAAATGTCTGAGAACCTTTAACAACAATATAACGAAGCGTGGCGCGTGGGCCTGGGCAGGCAGTCCTGACTCGTTAGGTCTTTCTTCATACTCGGAACGCGGTGAAGTCAGATGAAGTCTTAGTACAACCGTTCAGTATGCCACTCGAAAAAGTGAAGTCTGCATAGCTTTTTTTTCCAATTGGCTTTAATGCTGTTGACCCCCTGCTGTTGTAGCTCGCCCCTGAGGAAAAATTACGAGCTTTGATAGACGCTCGTGAAGAGTTAGAGATGGCAGGGGAATGCCCTGCGTACGCTAATCAGGGGGGATTTCGACCGTTGGGCCTCGTCGCGCCGAGGCGCGGACGTACCTTGAGATAGGACTGGCCTTGCCGCCTCTTACGGCGGCGGAGAGTGTGGACTGAGGAGAGAATCCTGCCTACGTATTGGGCGCTTGCGACAGTAATTGGATCGTCGGGTTTCAGAAGGACGCTACGAGGGCGTCGAAGAAGCGGTTGTGGATGAGGAGCGTACTTACACGCTTCGATAATGAGAGGATTTGAGTGGCAATCTGCAAACTCGTAGTTGCGCTTGGCTAGGTGTTTGCAGAATTCCTTAAGCGATTCTAGTTTGAAATCTTTATGTAGGTCCACGTTGCGCACGTACCATAGGCATCCGGATGCCATTCGGATGGTTTTTTTTTTTGGATCCTCTGAAGGAGTCTATCTTGGTGTGTGTTAGCTAGCACGACACAAGCAAAGGTCATGATGGGACGGATGCAAGTTTTGAACAATATCAGCTTGTTTCGAAGTGACATTTTAGTACGGTTCCAAATGAGCGGGTATAACATTAATGAAAATATTAAATATTTCATGTCCTCGTGTGGGGATCGGACCCTGTCACGTTTACAGTCGCATTAATATTTTATGAAATACAAATTTATGTGAAACTTAACTTATAATACTTAACATGTGTTAATAAACTTTGATAATAATATGTTATACAAATTATTGTTATAAATAATTCTGATATACAAACGACCCAAGCACGTCTTTGCCCGCTTTAACTTATTGTTATATTGTAGCCAAAGTTACACGAAATATTTCCATAAATTCAAATTCAAATAATTTTATTCAAAATAAGAAGTTACATGCTTCATTTTTTGAACGTCAAACAATTTACCACCAGTTCACTAAAGTTAATGCCTCAGACCTGAGAAGAATCGGCGCAAGAAACGAGGCGGGACTTATTTTTTTGAAATCAATTTTAAACAAATACATATTTAATTATCTGTGACAGTGTTACCTTTGAAACAGACTGGAGCGAGCATTTCATTCCCAAGGCGTGTTATCATTTACAAAATCATTAATTTGGTAATAACCTTTAACACACAAACGTCTTTTCACAATTTTTTTAAATCGTGATATAGAAAATTCTCTGACGTTTTCTGGGATCCTATTGTAAAAGCGTACACATTGTCCCATAAAAGAATTACGGATTCGATGCAACCGAGTTACAAGTGCACCAAGATTAAGCCTATTTGTAGTGTTAATATTATGAACTGAAAATTATTAATGTTTTTCTTAACATATAATACATATAATAACATTTTCAAAAATATATTGAGGTGCAACTGTCAATATATTAATTTCTTTAACCTTTAGCCTTAAGGAGTCTTTAGGACCTAAGTTATAGATTGCACGAATAGCTCGCTTCTGCAGGACAAATATTGGTTGAGTACCGGCTGCATTACCCCAAAGTAAAATCCCATAGGACATAATACTATGGAAGTAACTGAAGTAAACAAGTCGAGTCGTTTCTACGTCAGTTAATGATCTAATTTTTTTGACCGCGAAAGCTGCGGAGCTAAGTCTATTCACCAGTCCATCAATATGGGGTCCCCACTGTTATTTGGAGTCTATGGTGATACCGAGAAATACCGTAGAATCGACAGGATCTACGGGTTCACCATTCAAGAGTACATCGGCTTTAANTTAAGACACTCCGTTCCCCCCCACTTTGTACCGAATTCTGGACGCATTGCGGGTTGAGTGGCAGAACTCAACGTCGCGCTTAGCCTCGACAAAAAGAGCGAAGAAAATGGAATCTCGAGTGGGGATCGAATCCACAACAAGTCGGTTTTACACTGACACACACTTCGTGCCGCTGCGCCACGACTGGTCTGGTGGTTAAATATTGTTAAAATAATAATAATAGTCACGTATTATTATTATATTTTAATTACTTTACAATGATTAATAAACATAGGAACGTGTAACTTTTTATATATATATATATATATAAAAAGCACCAAGAATAGATCCTTGTGGAACCCCCATGCTGATTACCGATCCAGGAGATTTCTTGCCCTTCACATCAATCCTCTGAATTCTGTCAGCTAAATAAGAGATCAGAAGATTGAGTGTACGTCCTCTTATGCCGTAGTAGTGTAGCTTCATGACCAATGTTGAATGCTGTACACAATCAAAGGCTTTGGACAAATCACAAAACATGCCAAGAGCATCCTGCGATCCCTCCCAAGCCTCATATATATTCTTTATAAGACGTATACCAGCATCTGTAGTTGAACGACCTTTAGTAAAACCATACTGTTCGTTTACATTCGTTTACTGTTATCGTGCATGAGATTGTGTATTGTGTTATTTTGATGTATAATTTATAATACTGGTAAGTTTCAATCATTAGATCCGTTCAGTAGTTCTTGTGCGACTGTAGGACCAACATCTATTTTCACAAACTTTCACATTTATAACATTAGTAAGATATCCATAACCCTATCCCAGTATTGAGAAATAATGTATAATTTAAGAAATCGAGAATTTCATTTTTTTTATTATACATTTATTCTGGATCCCGCACACAGTCGACTGTTAATCCTAATAAACTATTGGGCTTGTTTATTTTATTTTTAGTTTTATGCAGTCGGAGTTTTTCTTTTTATAAATATATATATTTTTTACTGATACTGGTTATACATAATTTTTTCCAATTTTGTATACTGATAATGATTAAGAATTAAATATGTGACGCTGCTATCAGAATAATAGATGTAGGTTGGTTGTCAAAAACTAGTATGAACTGGTTTAATCAGGGGATGTAGAAGCTTAGGCCTGTAACGATTTATTTATTTTATGGCCATTGTCCAATTAGGCAATAGTTATAGAAGATTTAAATATAATATGTTTTTGGGTTTTTTTTACAATATTATATTATGGATAAAAATAAAATAGGGGAATAAGTCAAAATAATGTTATAGGCAACTTCAATGATAAACCAAATCAAAGTAGACGAAAATTGTTATAAATAAAATAATTGACACTCATAATTATGTTTACAATAAAATTCTATTATATTATTTTTAAATAATAAATGAAATAAACATTTACATCTAATATTTAACCCGATGACAGATATGGCCTTCTATATTTCTTCGTATAACTGACATTTGTCTATAGTCTATGGTTAAACGATATTTGATTGTGCGAATATAATTTCGCACCGTAGCAATACTTTGTTAACCCAACAAACGTTATAAAATAATATGTACGTTATTCTAGCGATAAACTAAATTATAAATTAAATATAAATATATAAATTGTGTTGATGTAGCATAAATCATGTTAAGAATGCATTTCGTTAAGTGACGAATAAAAAAATTGTTTAAGATGCACTTTTTCTATTGTAGACGTGGACAAACAGAATTTTGGTGTTCATATTAATTTTGAAAAGCCTACGAAATAAAATTCCTAGTTTTATAAAGCAGTAAGTATTTTTAAGTAAACTATCTTCTTTCTTTTATTTACTTAGACTTAGCATAACCTTTTTTTTTATAAAACAGGTTAGTGAATATTTTTCGTTTTTACTAAAATATTTTACGTAGTGTTGACTGTTTTTCTTATATTCTAATGATATATGTAAACAGATTTAATATAAAATATTCACAGTCTTTTTAAAAAAAACTGATCTCATGATTAGATAAATACACTACATACATATCATATTTTTTGCAAAATCTTTCCCTCTTTCAAAATAACTTTTATTATAGTAGTGAAATATTTATTTCTCATAACCGCTATGTTATGTATATTTTGTAAATATTGATTTTTTTTTAGGTGAAAGCAGTATTTTACTGGATTTATTTTTAATATGCATTTGCTTATTGTGTAATATTACCTTTTTATTACCAAACAACCTATTTTGTATCTCCACCATACAATATAACATTGGTAAAGTGATTAGTGATCAACTGCACATTTGGAAGGCCATCGTTAAATGACAGGAAAGAAGTGAAGTAAGTTGTGGATATTATTAACTTATTGCAAAATATGATATATCATACTAACCGATATAAACATTTAGTTAGCAAATAATTCATATAAATATGATTGCTAGTGTGAGTGGTAAAAAGGATAGGTAAGACCTAGTGTATGTGGCTCCCAGAAAGCATGTGGAAAGAGTTTAATGACAGTAGATGAAGTGAAAGAGGTATGTAGGGACTGTAGTGTTTGAGACTACCCTGTTACTAGAGTGCAGCTAAAAATAAGTTATTACCTAAAATTACATCTATTCTCACGGCTATATTAGTAACAGTTCTTGAATCAATGGTCAATCAATTGTTTAGAGCTTCAGTCTAAAAATATATTTTTTAAAATACTTTTTTTTTAAAATACTACAATTTATATATAATCCATGTAATTTTAATATATTTTGATTAATGTTAATTGAGTCACCTATTCCAACAAAAGGATCAACATTTGATTCTGGTAGAAATAACTATCTGTTGCCTCACAGGAGAAAATTTCAGTCTACTCTGTTTCAGTATTTTGAGACTGAAATGCCTTCACTTTAACCCTTTAATTAGTTTACTATACTTCAAGATTGAAGTGCAGTATTGTGTTAAACAGAAATTGGAAAACAGAGTGTCACAAGTCTAGGTTCTCTCTATCTACCCTCAAAATGATGTATGCAGAAGACTATGTAAAAATATAAAAAAAAACTTATTAACCTCTTTTTTTTCCAGTATTTATAAAGAAAATGTATGCCAATTTTACTGTTTGAAATGAAAATGCATCACCCTAAAAAAGATGTCAGGATCGACCTTGGCACTCCCTTGCCAATGGTTTTAAAGTCAATAGACACATGGCAGAGTGCAGATAGGAATTTAGATCAATCATTATCACATATCAAAATTATCAGAGTAAGTTTTTTTTCACTATTCTTCTTCTCCACATAGCAGAATTGTCAGAATAACCTACTGTCAAAACACTCCATTCTTCACTTACTACTTACATATTGTGTGTTGAATTGTGGAATTCTGTGTGCTCTATGTCTTTTTTACCAGAGCAAGGAACTTAAAATAAATCATTCACCTGAGTGGAAATCAACCTGCAACCGTTGTGCTTACATTCAGGCGCAGCCTGAACGAAAAGTGGAAAATTTATTTAATAATTTTAGTTTCTTTTTGATTTCCTCACATATGATGATATCACACAATTCCGATCAATGTCAACAATATAATACTATGTAAATGTACATTTTCATTTTCTTACACAAATTCACATTTATTATTCTTGGGAATGCATGCACATGCACAGCCATAACTCATCTAATATGGCTAACAAGGTAGTCTTTATTATAGCCTGATTCCTTTTAATATTATATACCATTGCTAATGATAGGTTACTAGTGGATATGACTTCATTTACTCACTCTGATAAGATGAATCATGGTATTAAGTTACGCTACTCAACATGCAATTTTTGAAATTAGATGGAAAAAAGAAATACAGTGTCTCATCACTAGATTCTATCTGCTTCCCCTGCTACTGCTAAAGTGTATAAAAAAGGTTTTGTTGAATTTGTGCAATCCAGATTTGAACCTGCATCTCTCTCTACCATAGACCATTCGCACATTTTGACTTTGACATAAACACATTTTTTATTTGCATACTCTGTACAAATATATAACGAAAAACATTAAATTTATCTGTGTTTTAAATTCCTCTTAAACCCACACACTATGACTAACCTACATGCACGAGGTTAATTTGTAACATACTTGGAGCTACAATTGTTAAAAGCAGCTTATTCTATTGAACAAGGCTTATTAAATAGGTTGAATCACGTACATCTTGTCGTTTTATAAAATTTATATAAACATGGTATAAAATGTCTATTTTGTTTCTATATAGTTTTTTTTTTGTTTGTAATGAAAATATTTTTTAAATTTCTGTTTGTAAAAAAAATTATCAGTAATTCAATGTCGCAATAAATTAATAAATATTTATTTTACTTATAAATATATAATTTTTTATTGGTTTTAATATATAATTTTAATTTCAGAAATGGAATCAGCTGTCGCGGCTTCAAAGGTCTATAGTATACGCATCGGTGATCATAGTTACGACATTAATAATACTGTTCTGCACTTCAAGGACTACAGACGAAAATAATATGAAACAAAATGTTGAACACGTGAGTACATAGCTTTTTTTTACAAATGGAACTAATATTTTTACTATATGAATAATATAAGTAAATGTTTGATGGAGGTCACGAGTTCATATTCGAAATATTTGCAGATTTCTTTTATTAGCTTCAACTATATCATCTATCTATATAAGGTAAATTAACTATGTTGTAATTTCCATGTCTTTGTTTTTAGTGGGTTTTTAAATGTTGATTACGAAATTGATATATTTATTAAGATTATTTTTTATTTGTGACATCCCACAAGTTAAGATATATTGCACTATAATATATATTTTTTACAATATTAAAAAAAAAAATAAATCAGCTTCACGCTGTATCCCGCACACAGCAGGGTAGGCAGAGGGAACCTAGTGTTAAGACACTCCGTTCCCCACTTTCTGCCGAATTCTGGAGGCATACAATAATAATACAATATTATTACTACTAAAGTAAAACTAGACGATTTTTATGTCCATTGATTAAAAAAAAAAAAAACATTTCGTGAATTCTCAATCTTAATGATAACATTTACGTATTCCAGACACATTGTATATATGACCTTATTTCAAGATTATAAGGTGTAAAATGTAATAAAAATTATATCAAAGAAGGTAACAGCTTAGATAACAATAGTATCTTTTAGAAAATTTTAATAGCTCGATAACATTTGTTTATAGAATTCACTTAAAACTAAAATTACATAAAAAATGTAATTTCCTTGGGTTTTAAACACATAGATATCTTTAACAGTTGATTCAATAAAATGGTTTTTTTTACTGAGTTGCCAAATTGAAGCCAGCCGTGGTGCAGGGGCACTTGCGTGTGAATGTGAACGGGTTATGGGTTCGATCCCCTCGCGAGTAAATTAAATATTTATTATTCTCATTTCTTCGCTCCGGTGTCAGTTATTTAGTTCCGCCATTCAACACGCAATGCCTCCAGAATTCGGCGGAAAATGAGGAACGGAGTGTCTTAAAACTAGGTTCCGTCTGCCTACCCTGCTGCGTGAAGCTAAAAGAAGTTGTCAAATTTGGTAATTAAAAATTTACGTTTCTAAAATAAGTGAGTAAAGGATATAAAAAAAAGTGTTATGTATTTGTGCGATATGATAATAAAATCTGGTTATATATCATTCCGTTCTTCATTTATCATAAATCTTTCTTCAATTCCAAAAAGGCAAAAAATATTTTTTGTTTTAATATTTTTAAATAGTATAAAGTAACGTAAACGTAAGAGACGTTATTTTATATCGGTTATCACTATGTCATCGGTCTCGGTATGTCATCGGTCAAATAAACAACATATTTTATTGCGGATTTCACTAAACAACATAGTGATTCAACACTTATTATATTATTATAAACTATATATGAGGCCAGTCGTGGCGTAAGGGCGCAAAGTGTGACTATAAAATCGACTGGTTGTGGATTTGATTCCCACTCGAGGATTTCGTCGCTCTGGTGTCGAGTTCAGTTCTGCCATTCAACCCGCAATGCCTCCAGAATTCGGCATAAAGTGGGGAACGGAGTGTCTTAACACTAGGTTCCCTCTGTCTACCCTGCTGTGTGCTGAATACAGCGTGAAGCTGATAGATATATGATATAATTATGATATTCTTATAAAATAGAATAAAACTCCATTATCAATGCTTCTCGCATGACCTTAGTGACCATTATTTATATATTTATATTAAAATATCTATATTTTTATATTAAAATATCTATATTGATATATTATTTGCTTACTTACGATGATAATAATTGGCACGGATTCAATTTTTTTTATAGAACTAACTGGAACGGCAGATGCCGTAATGTCTGTTACTACCATATATTTTATTAGTTTTATGCTATATCCCGCATATTAAGCATCCGTAATGCCTGCGCAACTCTACGTAACTCTACGCCGCCTTTTCTACTTTGTCTTCAGAGCAAGGCAATGAAAATATATAATAATAATTCATTCCTCTTGAGTAGGACTAGGACTCATAACCCTCGTGCTTACAGTTATTAGCTCAGTAATATTAATTAATGCGATATTTCCTGCTTTCCTATAAATATAAGTTAATCTATTAATTGCTACTTAAATAGTCAAATTGTATTTACAAACCACCTAGAAACCTATTACAATATACTCGCAAAATTTCGTTCAAATCGGTCCAGCCGTTTAGGAGAAGTAGTGTGACAAACACAAACACAGATACTAAAATAAAACTATGTATATTATAATATATAAGATTTTTACAGTGATAAAACTTTAAATTACAGAATATAGCAAGAAATTCGTCTGTCATCAGTGAACAAGTTTTAAATCCATTGCTGTCTAAGAATGTGGTGGACGATATAGAGGTATTTGACAGACCAATATTTACAGGTACGTTTAAATTTAATGTTAATCTATAAGTAATCTTAAGTGGGGAACGGAGTGTCTTAACACTAGGTTCCGTCTGCCTACCCTGCAGTGTGCGGGATACAGCGTGAAGCTGATTTTTATTTATTTAAGGAACCTTAATAGATACTAATATTGTTCGAATATTTTGTTTTCCTTTAAGGTTAAATTTTGTATTATAAATAGTTTGTAAAATGAATTTACAACTACTTTAGTTAATATTGAAAATGTTTATTCAGAATTATAAGCAATGTAACATGTAACTTACTAAAGCATTCAAAACTAGTTTTTGGTAACAAAGCTGCGTTTTAAATACTAAGGGATCCTAAAACCCCTTTGGTCTGTATATTTTATAAGAGGGTTTAAACTACCCCTTTCTATTAATCAACCCTTCAATTTGAAACTTAATAATGTATTTTTTATCAAAGTTTCGTTGCCTATAGATAAAATAATTGTATAGGACATTTAGTGCAGATTTGCTAGGTCGGTCGTGACATGTTAATAGGATTACTGTAATGCTTAGTTTTTCTATACAATACGTAATTTTGTATTGAACATTTGTTATTCATTTGTATGAACACGTATGTATGTCTATTACGATCGATAAAGTATTATGAATATAAGTACTATTTCTTTTTAAATGAGAAAAAAATTGAGTTCGTCGTCGCACTGGGGAGCAAGCGTGTGATTGTACACAAGACGGTTGTGGGTTCGATTCCAACTTGTGGGTATGAAATATCTAATATTTTAATTTAGATATTTAGAGGCAAAGCGCGGCGTGGAGTTCTGGCACTGAATACACAATTCCTCGAGAATTTGACAGAAAGTGGGGAATGGAGTGTCTTAACACTAAGTTCCAAGATTCTCTTTGCATACCCTTTGCGGGGTACAATGCGAGGCCAGGAGGAAATTACATAAATTCCATTTAAATTCCAGGCCCAGGCAACGCCAGGCAATTCGCAGTGGTGCAAGCGTTTAAACACGCGTGGAAGGGCTACAAGGAGCACGCGTGGGGGCACGACAACTTGAAACCTGTATCGGGAATGCCATACGATTGGTTCTCCCTCGGCCTGACTATTGTTGATAGCTTGGATACGGCATTTATAATGGGTTTGAGTGAAGGTTAGTTATACATTATTTAAATATTCACCTTGTTTTTAACCCCCGACGATAACAAAGGGGTGTTTGTTGTGTATCGTAGCTTTGAAATGGATTAACCGATTTTGATATAGTTTTTTTTATTTTATTTGAAAGGTGGCTTAACTGAGTTTTTTATGCCATGATTCGAGGAAATTCCTTTCATCTGTTTGAAGATTATTAACTCTTTTATAGTTGCTTGTTTACTTTCTATGTCGGGAGGGAGTTAAAAACTATCAATTATTGTATAGATTCACCACCTTTCTTCCCCTAACTTGTAGGGTAGAAAGACAGAACTTTCAATCAATTCTATTCTTTACATGTTGAGCGGAATACTACGTTGCGGATTAGCTTGCAATAGAGTTTCTCTCTAAAAGAAAACTAATTAGAATTATTATTTCCAAGAATCGCCATCCCACTGTGTAACAACGACTTGCTTATATTTAAATTATTTTCTTTTTTACGCTCTGATCAAAAGAAAACACAGCATTGTGCTTTATTGTCTGTTGGAAAATGGAATAGAAAAAAATGGAGAATTGAGTGACCATACTGTTTACCTACCTGACTCATATTGTAACGAGATCATTTAAAATATCAATATATTAAATATAGTCATTTTCTTGATTGTAATTTAAAAGCTACAGCTACTATTTGTTATTATAAAAAGGCTTTACCCCTTTAACTTTTTGTTACATTATAATCAAATTATACATAATGCTTACATAAATTGTAGCCTATATGTTATTCTGATATGTATTATTGTAAATTTTCATCTGAATCCGTTCAGTATTTTTTTTTTTGTGAATGGGGAAAAAACATTTATACATCCGAACTAACTTTCAAATTTATAATATTAGTAAGATTAAATTATACTATAAATATTTATAGAATATGAAGAAGGTAAAGAGTGGATAAAAGAAGAATTGATATTCTCAAAAAGCAAAGATGTCAACTTCTTCGAGGTAACAATAAGAGTGCTTGGTGCGTTGTTAACAAACTATCATTTTACACAGGATAATATGTTTTTGGATAAAGCTGTAAGTACTTTATTATTAGTATATATTTTTATAAAGAATAAGAAAGGCTTTACGCCATTAGAATAGAGCGATCCAGAATATTCATATAACCATTGAGACTATTGTGGCTTCAACTTCAGCTTCACACTGTATCCCGCACAAGGCAGGTTAGACTGAGGGAACCTACTGTTTACTTCGTTCCCCACTTAACGCAGAATTCTGGAGGCATTACGTGTTGAGTGGCGGAACTCAACGTCGCGCTTTGTCTCGAAATAAATTTAAATAAAAAGGTAAAAATAAAAAGTGGGGATCGAACCCAAAACCAGTCGCGTTTACAGTCAGTTTATGCCCCTACGCCACGACTGGTCTCATGACAACGTAGTCTCATAAATTGGGTGGAGAATTTTCAGAGTGTGAGGCTGAGATAAAAATCTCATACACTTGAAACAAAAAAATATAAGAAACTGCTCAATAAAGTATTTATATTACTTTTCCCGTTGTATATGTTAAATAAACAGCTTGCCACATACAAACATTAAAGGAAAAAATGTAATACATCTTTAAAAGAAATGTCAATTGGTTATCAATGTTTTAAATTATATTTAATTTGAAAAAAACATATTTTACAATGCCGGGTTAATACCATTTGACATTAATTGAAATTTGTAAGTGTAATTGTTAGTTTTCTAGTTTATAACAAGATGATAAATGTTGATTCCTTTATTTCAACATATAAAATAGAGATGACCTTATTATTTTTGGTCCAATATCAATTAATTTAATATAATCTGCCAACGCGGTGTTCGTCAACAATAGCAAGCAAAATCTAGTCAAATAAAACAAAATATATTGGAAAATAGAATGGAAAGTGAACTAATCTGTATAGGCGGGATACAGCGTAAAGCTAAAAAAAAATCAATCAATTTAATCAGCAACTATGAGTGCAAATGTAATTTTCTTTCCTACGTATATTTTATATGTATATGTCATATATTACTAAAATAATTTCAGAAAGATCTGGGCGAGCGTCTGATGGCTGCGTTTTCCTCCCCCTCCGGTATACCTTATTCGGATGTGAACCTTGGTACTCGGACGGCGCACGCACCAGAATGGTCCCACTATAGTACTACAGCCGAAGTTACCACTGTGCAGTTGGAGTTTCGAGAACTTTCCAGAGCCAGTAGTAATCCCGTTTTTGAGGTTTGTATTATATTTCTTTTTTTTTTCTTGTACAATTACTTACATAATTTGTGAATTTGCTATTTTAATTATATTTTAAAGAAAGTTAGACAAATTTTTTGATTATTAATAAGAGCGACGCGCAATAATAAATTTTGTACAATTTATTTTTATTAACCTTACTTATAGTGGCGCGGTGCGAAAATATATGTGTGTATATAGCGCGCGATGGTTGTGGATTCAATTCTTATTCGGACTTGAAATAACGTTTTTCACTGGTTTTTAGATAAAGTGGAGCTCAATCGCGTCACCAAACATGTAATGTCTCTTAAAATGTGCCTTTATGTTTTGCTATGTTTTACTTTGAGGCCGTCGGGGTGCTGCGGCGCAGCATCTGGTTGTGAACGCGACGGTTGTGGGTTCAATTCCCAATCGGATCACCGAATTATTTTCATTGCCCACCTTTAGTAATAAGACAAAGCTCTGCGTTGATGCTGAAATTGGGCGGTGCGTGGGGAAGGGAGCGTTTTAACACTAGTTGATTCCCTCTGTCTACCTTGTTATATGCGGTATACAACGAAAACGAAAAAAATACTTGAAAATATTAAAATACTATAGCTATTGCGAATAAATTTGAGTCTAAATCAAAAGTGTAACTTTATAAGATGTTTTTGTGGGTTCGACGCCCATTTGACTTTGTTCGAGTGCATACGTCTAAAATTTGAAATGAAAATTAATTATGAACCGTACTGGAAATGGATAAACAGTGGGAAAATAAGTGCTAATACTAAATTTATTAAATTCTTTCCGCCTGTAGCATATGCGTGATAGATTGATAATATTTGTACGAATTATTATTAAAAATTCATAATAAAATGATTGTGGAGATCTTTTAATAATCGACTAAAGGTTAAATGAAAGTAAATATAATTTATCAGAAGTCCTCGTGGCGCAGTGGCACATCGTCTGATTGTGAACACAGTTGTTGTGGGTTCGATCTCCGCTCGGGGCTTATTATTTTATTTAAATTATATTTATATACACACTTAATGCAAATTGCGTCGCTATGTTTCGCCGCTTGTACCGCACACGCCTTGGAAAGTTGGAAGCGGAGTGTCTTTACACTATGTTCATTCTACACATCTTACTATTTGCGTAATGCGATTTATATATATGTTTTTTATCTTGCAAGTGAAATATTCTATATAAGATTTCGGCGTTAATAAAAAAACAAGTAAGCACTAATTTATTTTAATGTAATATTTGCGAATCTTTATAGCATGTAAAAATAGTTTTATTACTATTAATATATTTAATATTTCATGTCGTCGTGGCGAGCGATTGTAGACGCGACAGTAGTGCGTTCGATTCCCACTATGAGGAATTAATTATTTTCATTTCATTGGTAACACGACAAAACGATACGTTGAGTTTCGCCACAAACACGCAATGTCTTGAAAATTGTGCAGGAAGTGGAGAATGTAGTGTGACTTAACATAAGGTTCTCTTTACCTACCCAGCTATATGTGGAATATAGTGTGAAGCTAGATTTTTAATTTTATTATGTAAATAATACTGTATATTCCTTTTAAATTGAATACTAAAGTTATTTATGCCTGCACTTGTTATGGTTTTAAAATGGTGTTATTTATAACTTGAAATGAATTTTAGACAACAAGCTTTTGCGACTTGACACACAATAGCTTTGAGTTGAAGTTTGAAATCGGCGGAAAGTGGGTAACGCAACTGTTTTAATGGGAACGGAGTGTCATAGCGCTAGGTTCCCAGAATCCTTCTGACTACCCTGCTATGTGCGGGATATAGCGTGAAGCTTGAAATGAGGAACGGAGGAAACCTGAAAATGAGGAACGGAGTGTGTCGGAGTGAGTCTAGGTTCCCTCTGCCTACTCTACTGTGTGCGGGATACAGCGTGAAGATGAATAATAGATATTTGACGTTACTAATAATGTGATATAAATGTGTAAATTTTTAAAATATTTCGTTTTGAATATTCAATTTGTTATAATAATAACAATTAAACAAATTAATAAAAAAATATTTATTATATCTGAGTTTCAAATATTACGTGATAATGTTAAAGAAATTGCTGCATAAAGTTTGTATTAATTTTAAATTTAGTAATAAAGCTATTAACTATATTAGCGGGAAATGTCTTTGGGTTCAAATCCTAATTGTGGGAAAGTTTAATTTGGAATATACATATATTTATATGTGTTTTATTAGTCTGGACGCCGCAATTTCTTTAAAATTAACAGAAAATTAAAAATAGAAGAGTATAATTTTAGGTTCTCTTTTTTAATTGTTTACTCAGTCAAATGGGTGTGAAAACTAACAAAGTATACAAGAAAGTATAGTGCAGTTCTTAGCGAATTACTTTATTTTGAATTTGGCGAGATTTTAAAAATTATTATCAGTTTGTTGTACTTATTTTATATTTATGGAGTAACAGAAATACTTAATAATTTGTGTTGTATGCTTTACCTCAATAAATTACATTACTACTGTTTTTAACAATTACTTCACAAAAACCAAACATTTTCATGAAAATTATATTTCAGATTTTTTATTTTTATTAAACATATAATACTTAAATATTAAGTACCAATTATGTAATGCTTTAATATTTTTTTACTCATTATTTTTTTATATTTGTATTTTTGGACGATTTTTTTGTTTCTAATAGTCAAATTTATCATAACTTCTAATTATTTCTTATGTTCTGTATTTGAAATAATATACTATTTATTAAATATACTTGTATTCATTCCTAACAACTGCGCATACGCATGCACTAAAACAAATAAGACCATTCAAATCACTATAAGAGAATAACCAACCGAATTCCAGGACGCAGCGGCGGCGGTGTCGGAGAAAATCCACCAGTTGCCAAAGAAACGTGGCTTGGTGCCGATATTCATCAATCCCAACACTGGGCATTTTCTGCCCCACGCCACCATCACGCTTGGCGCGAGGGGTGACAGCTATTACGAGTATCTTTTGAAACAATGGCTGCAAACTGGCAAAACTGTTAATTAGTAAGTCTTTTTTTTATTTTATTTCTTTTATTATTTCGATGTGGCAGCCGCGGCGCAGTGGTACAGGGTGGTGGGTTTGATAAGAATGAACTATGTTTCTCGCTCTGGGCCGATAAAAAGACGAAGTGCAGCATTGAATTCCGCCACTCTGCAATGTCTTGGAAGTTAGACGCAAAGTTACTAGTTTGTTTTCGCAACGAAGTTAAGATTATTATGATTTTTTTTGCTGCAAATACCTACTGGTATTTGACTAAAAAGCGTTTTTATCCTTATGCGACAAATTATTTTGTAATGTAATTGATTTTCATTTGATTGTCAATATAGCGGTATGATTTTTTTATTCGGTTTACCAATAATTGTTACACAATAGAAAATATAAGATAGAACAAACCTAAGACCTTCGTGTACAAACATATTTTAAGTAAACAATGCTTGAAAAAAAAATTATTAGTAACAAAAATATCAGTTAAATAAATGCCACAGATTATTTATCGTTTTTAAAAATATGTCAAGTCAACTATAGTTATAAAGCCTTCACATTCGTGGTACAGGAGAATTTGATCCAAGAACTATTTAGGTCAGTCAGGTAGTGTGACTGTAAATTCGATTGGTTGTGGGTTCGATCCCCACTCGAGGTAATGAAATATTTACATTTATATAGTTACATTTATATTTTTATTACTTCGCTCTGATGTCGAGGCAAAGCGCGGCGTTGAGTTCCTCCACTCAATACTCATTGCCTCCAAAACTCAGCTGAAATTGGGGAATGGATGTGTTAACTACTAACACCCTCTCCCCTCTGCCCTGAGTTTAGCAAATTATTACGATTTTTTATTTGTGCTCTGCGTGTTTATGTTTAATCTATAATAGTATAATCAATTTAACCACAAAAAATACATCAAATACATTTATTATATTATAAATTNGTCTGAAGATCACGTCCCGTAAGGACTGGTCCTTCCTGAGTTTCATTTGTTCTCGAGAGATCTGTCAATTAGGGCTGCTGTCCTCACCCAACATAACCTCTAAAGTATTGCCTCATCTTAATAAGAGGTAGAGAGAGATTTAATTTCAATAGTTCTTCAAAGGAGAGAATCAATTTTTAATTAAATAAACTAAGACGTGGTAATCAAAATAGAGGACCAGTGCTCTGTGCGCAATTGGATAAGCTATGGGTTATGGATTAAAAAAATAGAAAAAATAGGAAAGACTAACTAATTTTAAAAATAATTGTCGGTAGTTAAAGATATTGTCATTCTATTAATAAAAGTGACCCTAAGGAATGGTCAAAATTATAGCTTAAAAAGTTCTGAGCTTGCTATGTACGCATTGTACATTTACTGTACTTCTATATGGTGAAAATTCTCCATGGTAAAGAATTACAGGACCCAGAGTCGGTCCACTCCAGTATATGTCAAGTTACTATAAATCTTATGTGGGTTCTTAAAATTTACTTTGGGTATTGAGGCATAGCCCTTAAGTCATTAGCAGCTCAGCATTTTCATAACCTGAGTGTTTAGTCTAGAATGGTATAGGTCTACCAACAGAGATTTGTTTAAGTAAACCAGTTACCTTGGGCCCATGGCTCTTAAGGTTTCCGCGACCCAATGGGATATTTCTGTAAGATCTTGTGAGGCAAAAGATCGAGTAATGACTTTTCCGCAACCCAAAAATTTTGTAAGGCAAAATAAGCTGTTTATGTTTACCTATTTTGTTTTGTATTGGCTTGAACTGAGACATTATTCAAATAAAAATCGGTTTCTTTTGGCATTTTTTTTATTTTTATTAGGTTTTTCTTATTAATAATCTTTGTTAAAACTTTTAAAAGTATACAGACTTTTCTATAAATAATGAATAAAATGTAAATTACTAAAACTAATATCGTCAGAATTATTTGAAAAAGATTATTCTGAACTGAACACTATAAATAACCTTTAAATAAATATAAACTTAATAATCGTTAATTGATATTTCAGCATTAACACCCTTATATCTTATAAAGACAGAAGAGTATGCAATGATTTCTTTATAGAATACAACTGCTCTAAAGCTATATTAACTATATTATGTAGTAAATGCACTGACAACACTAAATAAATATGAAAAATAAATATGTTTTATTATGGTGAACTTCTGATCTTTTTTAATATAATATAACGAAATCAAGTTCTTTAATGTGCATATATAATTGCAAAGATTTTGTAAAAAAATGCATTCTTTCTATTATTCTGATAAATACATAAGTTAACCTAAGTTTAATGTATTAATACCATTACGAGTTTTAAGTAATCAATCCTCTCCTTGGACCGAGTCTATCTGCAACCCTTTAGCTTGAATCGTTTGAAATTGTATTTAATTTAGCATATACCTACATATTAAAATTAGTAAAATTTATATACATTTTAAATTGCCGCCTACGGCGAAAAAAGGCGGTAAATGTCTACACTTTTATTTTGATGTTGGTTTCGTGATGAAACGAAGCTCTCATTCTCCGAGGAAGGTGAGAGTGCAATAGTAAGCTAGTGCACTTTGTTACATCGTTATATCGTAATCGCATCGTAACTTTGTTACATCGTAATCGCACTGTACATTAATAAAAAAAATTACAATGTTCATAATTATTTAAAAACACTGAATTATATTTTTTTTTATGAAAATAAAGTATAGAGCGATAATTATTTAAAATGCAAACTTTTGGTGTTTAGACATAAAAAATGACAAATGCTATGAATTGACATATGTACAACTACCTTGGTACAACATATGTACAACTACCTTGGTAGCTGTGCCTCTAAGTGTCAAGAGTACGTAAACTAGCTGTAAACCACAGACAATATTGGTCAGTTTGTAGTGATATACCAAAATCACGTATGTTTTATAAACTAGCACTGTATTTTAGAAGACATAATATATATTTTTATTATTAAAGACGAAAATTTTACAAGTATAAATATAAATTAATATAAAAAAAAAACATTTAAAAATATGAAAGAAACTCTTCGGACGGCGGGACGGAAGTTTCAGACTTTACATTCTAATGCGCGTCATCTTAAGTAATAATGCCTTCTCTCATTCAGTTCTTGATCCAACAACAAAGCGATAACCTCATAAGATGTTTGTCGAGGCTTCTCGTTATTACAGTCATGTTCATTACAGTGACAATTGCTCTGACATCCCACGAATTTAAAATGGCGGTAGATATAAGGGTCCAGGATTGCAGGAATTACTCAAAATCGAACGGTGAGTGGCCAGTTGTTATGGATATACGTTAATCACCCGTTGTGTTCACCATATTTTTTACAGTGCTTCTTTATACACAATATTAGACGTAGAGCCGTCGGAGATCAAAACATAAATTCTTCGGGGATCGGGGAACTTCAATATATAACAGTGACTTCGCAAATTCGTCTCTTTGGCAAAGTCCAAAGAATGCTAATAAAGTTGTTCATTTTGGGTTTTCTAAACGTTTCGTCCCATTATCGGGGTTGAAGTACACTCTCCTTCAAGATGTACATTAAGGTGGATAACAGGTCTCTCATGTATAGGGAAGCTTAAAATACGCCAAATTCCTTCGGATGAACTTATATATTGCCCAGATTGAAATTTCGTGACTTCATCATTATTATTTGTGAGCCCCACTGTTGCATTTCGCCGTTGATATGCGCTTGAAATGTTCGCGATAATACCGTTGAATAAGGTACCACCCATCTATTATATACGTCGTGTGTTCAAAAAGTATCGCGAATTTTGTGTATTTTCAAAAATTATTTATTTATTCGTGAATATTAATTTTGTAGCCTTCAAAGTGATCCCCCTGGGATATTATACACTTGTGCCAACGTTTGCAATCTTCGAAGCACTTTAAAAAATCTTTTTTTTGTATCTTGTTCAGCTCTTCCTTCGATGCCGTCTTTATCTCGTCAATCGTGGCATAGCGTGGTCCTTTCTTGGGCCTCTTCAGTTTCGCGAACAAGAAAAAGTCACAGGGTGGCCAGATCTGGGAAATACGGTGGTTGCGGTATCATTAGTGTGTTGTTTTTAGCCAAGAAGTCGCGTACAAGCAATGATGTGTGCGGCGAATTTTGCGGCGACCCGTCTCATGCCCAAATTATCGATTAAAATCGAATGGCACGAGCCAATCGATATGCCTAGGTCCTCGGCAATTTCTCTAACGGTGGTTCGACGATTGGCCAATACCATTTTCTTCACTTCATCAATTTTTTCGTCTGTTGATGAAGTGCTCGGGCGTCCGGCACGCTCTTCGTCGTTCACATCTTCTCGGCCTTCTGAAAACATTTTGTACCACCGATAAACGTTGCTTTTGTCCAAAGTAGCTTCTCCGTATGCCACAGTCAACATTCGGAATGCATCCGCGCACTTAATTTCGTTTTTCACACAAAATTTGATACAGGTTCTTTGTTCCATTTTTTTAAATAGGTAAAAATCGAAGACGAACCAAAACACGTGCAAGCAAAGCAACAATTAACTGAACATTCAAAATGGCCGAACTTGTCAGCATAAGTAAGAGACATATGTACCAACATAACGTCACAAAAAAATCGAAATTCGAATATACGTAACCCGCGAAAATTCAAAATTCGCTATACTTTTTGAACACACCTCTAAATCTATCTCTTGACCGTGTAATCTGACTTGAGATTTGACGTGATTTTCGGCGATATAGCGGATACACTTTTCCCCGGATATTGTTTTCTCTGTGAGTGCGCGAGGGTATTTTTTTGAGCAACGACCGTCTTGCATACAAGGAGAATTCTTATTTATAACGCCACATAGCCCGTGTACCATGTGAGTTTTTAACACATCATATAACACCAGACCTACATTTTGATCTGGAAATTTAGCACTGATAATGACATCTATGTAGTATATTGTCATATCTAATTTTTTCTTCTAACCGTAATAGTATATTGGCATGTGGCAAGCCCCGTTTTTGCCACTCCACGGTGTACATATAACAAATAAATTATCCAAAAACGTTTCTTTCGTAATTAGCCCAATCATAAACTTCAGTGTAAAATGAAAAACCCGCGGTATTATGTCATCCATCCTATCGTAAGATGCCTGACTAGTGAAGTTTTTGAGATATTTCATTCGACTTAGGATTTGTGGTAAACGTGATAAAAAAATCAGATCGGCCTATTTTCGGACATAACAGAAGGTATCTTGGGATCGTTCATGCATATAATGCGAGCCTCTAGTAACTAACTTGACAGCAAAATAACTAATCCTCCCATGTTCTCATGTTATCTGTTACATGGCGTCTCAAAGGCGTACATAAGCTTCTGCACGTCGTCGTTTCTGGTTAGTACGTATATAAACTAATCTTTCAGTTTCAATTTTAGCATACATATCTACGATGAATTGGTTAAATAATGCTCGAAATCTTTGTAAATAGATTAAATTATTTTGTCTTATTTGCAATTGGTAAGAATAAAACTATAGGGCAGATTTCTTTTTGTTATAATTTGTCCGAGCTCGAAATTTCTTTAAAGAACAAATACAGACACAAAAAGATCAGGCAGGCCTATACCACAACTAATCAAGAGATGAGAGTTCTGTCTAAGCGAAATGAACGCTTAACAGAACCACAAATTATCTCAAATGTGAATAGCGCGCCAGCAACGTCCATCACAGTAACAACTGTTAAACGATGACTTCTGTGTGTGGGCTTCAGAGGATGTGTTGCTGCTAAGAAACCTTAATGTTTTTCTTTTAGGTATAAATGTACTTAATGAAAGCTTAAGAAAACAATTAAAATATATTAGAAATAAACTTAGGGAACGGCAGACCATCCAACCCGCTGTAAAGATAAGACAACGTGTGCCGCCAATACGGCGACATACGAGTGCAAAGGAACAAAAGAGATTTTTCCAAAATTGAAAATGTGATTTTTTCAAACAAAATAATTAATAAAATTATCGTTGTAAATTCAAACGCCATTTGTCAAGAATGACATACACAGACACAAACCTATCAAGGTGATAACCCCACACAAATCGAGTCGTGGGTATTGGCGGCGATGTTGAATTGCGTAAAATAGAACGAGAGATATTCCTTTCTTGTTCTAGTATGTTTTTTTGATAATGAAAAGTGGCAGATCGGTAACGTTTAGTAGTATTTTTATATATTTGTATATTTTATGGTATCTATTCGAAACTGCGTCACACGAAATATAGTATGGATAGAAATGTTGAAATGAAAAAAAAAATCCTACGTCTAAACTGTAGAGGTATCTTGAATAATTTCTTTAGGTAATGGTTTGAAATATTTTACCTTATACGCTGCTCCCGTAAACTATTATTTACGAATATGTATAAACAATAAATTAATAAATATAATTTGCCAAACCTATATAACTTCAATTTCACGATTCATACACATGCATCTAACATAGATAGCAGTAAGCATTCTACGTATTATTAAAAATGTAATTTTACGTATCTCCTAAAACATCGTTATGCATTTATTTCAACTTAATAATTAAATAATATTTATTTTTGTATATTAATGGCACCTATATGCATTAATATTACTCTTCTTTATTTTAATAATAAGCTATTAAAAACTTACCGACGAAGTATTCCAAAACTAACAATCGTAAATAGTTACAGCACTTATAATTTATCTTACCAGTCTCAAATACTTATATTACTATTATATTCACTAACTCACATGCTTTTTACATATAAAATATAACTATTCTAAGAAACTACCGCAAACATTAAATAAAAGTAGGAAAAGGAAATTAGTTTAGACAAAGCTTTAAATGATTATTATTATTATACAAAAGCAATAATTAACAAATAATTATGAAGGGAATTATTTAGCAGTCTAATAACAATTCTCGAATTGCAAAATCATCTTCGGACCGAGTGACGTTTTTACACTTTTTCTATCTGGTAGCCGTTGACAGCCAAGAAGAGCCAGTATGTATTTTGATTCGTCCTTATATAGCCTCGGTTAGTTTATGGTCAATATTTCTAAGACGGTAATTCCGTCCTCCATTTAATTAGAAGGACCAGCTTTGTCAGTATTAGTAGAGATCACATTATCAGTTTCGTCATGAAATTAAATTATTTTTTTCAATTAGTAATGAAAACAATTGTCTGTTTATATCTAAAATCTGTCCTTGAACATGTATCTTTGAACTTTTGTATTAAACAATGACACAAGAATGAAAAGCAAATACAAATTGTAGGATTTTGCATCAGATCTCTTCTCACTCAACCGTAAACCATAAGCGTTAGCAGTCATAACAGTATCTTGTTAGTCAATCTGACACCTACTGAAGTAAACAGCAACTAAGAAATGAAAAGCAAATACTAATAGTAGAATTTTGCATCAGATCTCTTCACACTCAACCGAAAACCATATGCATTAGGATTTATAACAGTTTCTTGTGAGTCAATCTGACACCTACAGAAGTAAAGCAGGACTTACATGGCTCTCTAGTCAACTTGGGCCCCACCGACGCAACCACATACCTCCTTACTAACTTATCGTTACCGTCACCACACAGTACATAGCGCTATACACTAACTAAAAATTTGATGAGTACACAATACGTAGTCAAGTAGAAGTAAAACTAAATGGGAAAACTAACAATCAAAGAAAACAGCACAAGTATCTGGAGTACATTCTCCTCGCCATAACATCATCTGACACCTACTGAAGTAAACAGCAACTAAGAAATGAAAAGCAAATACTAATAGTAGAATAGATGAAAAGCAAATACTAAGAGTAGCTGGCTGCGGCTTGAGTGGTTTTGCCATATGAGGCACCTAGTAATCATATTTATTTATAAGACACAACATATATATGTATATATATATATATATATATATATATATATATATATATATATATATATATATATATATAAAAAATCTATTAAACAAGCTTGAGCGGATACTCAACACTTGTATACGCTTTGTTTATGGCCTCCGCAAGTATGACCGTATATCATCCTATACGAGGCAGCTTGGCTGGCTTTCCGTAGTTGATCGTAGGAAGTCTAGAGTCCTTTGTCTACTTTACTCCATCCTTTTCGATCCCCAGTCTCCCACTTACCTATCTTCCGATTTTGCATTCCTTTCCTCTTTCCATAATAGATCCTTACGTTCCCAATCCAATCTTATGCTGGCCACTCCCCGTCATACTTCAGGGTTCATGTCTGACTCTTTTGCAGTCGCCGGAGTCAGGCTATGGAACGAATTACCCGAGCTCATAAGAAGAGCTCCCTCTCGTGAGGTATTCAAGCGCCGGGTAAAAGAGCATTTTTTAAAAAAAAATAGTATAAATATATAATATTCATCTATTTAATTTATTATATAATTATTTGTATATATTGGTATGGTATATATATATGTATATGGTTCTTTTTTTTTTGTAGTTTATTTAGAATATCGATATTATATTATCATAATTATATTTTTTTATTATATATTATATTACTTGTATAATTATGTATTTATAGGATATTAATGTATGTATATGTAGGTATATTTTACTTCTGCACACCTACAGACTTATTCTCACACATGACAAGGTTGGCTGGTAGAGAATGCTATTTAGCGTTAAGCCCGCCTTTTGTACATTTTTCTNTATATATATATATATATATGAGCTCCACATGCAGTGACAAAATTTGAAATAAAAAACAAACAAAAATTTAAAAATAAATACAGCACTAACAATAATTAATATCACATGTGATTGATTCATGATGATTTTTAAGGTAAAAAACAATAATAAATGTACATTAATAAGTTATTCATTTTATATATAAATGAAAATAACCAATCAATTAGGAAGTAAAAGACACTTATTAACAAATTAATTTTAAAAAGTCCAATTAAATCAATAGTACAATCAATTAAAAATTAATTAAATTAATAAACTAGAATAAATTAATCAGCAAGTTTAAAATTCAAATAAGATTTATCAAATATAAGACAAATTTAAACAAAAGGGTACTTAAAACCGTATAAAATAAATTGAATTAAATTAAATTAAGATAAAAAATACAACGAATTTTTAATATGTAATATCTTTGAATTTAAATTAAGGTTTTTATTGTCTACTTAAGTATATAAGATTTTTAATTTATTTTTAATATTGTTTGGGAGATCATTTGCCAGCTTAGTTATTCTCGACATAGGCGAGTTCGCGCCTAGTACCGTTTTCCTAAGGCCCCCCTTTGCCTCACACAAAAGGCAAAATTTGCTTCCGAGGATATCTAGTTGGAAATCTAAAATCACCAAGCCCACCAACTCAGCACTGTCAATTGAGCCATGCAAGATCTTATGAAGAAAATATTTTCCCACGATTTTTCCTTTACCCTTACCCGAGCAGCTGCATGCAATTTTTTGTTGCGTGGAGAAAGGTGTTCCATTACAAATACAGGTTTCTTCTCGCCACTACACTACATATCCTATTACAGTCGTGTTTAATTTTTCTTCCCTCTTCTTCAATTTATTAAATTTTATGCTGCAACTTGTACATTGTTTGCTTCATATCTATCATAAAAGCTTTGATCTCCTCCCTTATAATCTCGCGTATCTCATTTTGTAATACTGGTATTTCAGGAATTTCAGGGGGAGACGAGAGCGCCACTCTTTTCTTCGTACGATAACTCACATTTGAACTTTGATTAGGACTTAGGAATCACGTACAGGTGTGTTTTCATTTCTCAATCCCTTAGAGGCTTTACAACATAGCGGACAAATCCAGTTTGCCTTGTTCTTTGTGAAACTACTACGGTCAGACAAAGATTGAAGGCATGTGCTATGGAAGCTACTTCTACATTTCGTGCAAACGATACGTTCATTACTGCAGTTATTGTTATTACAACAAGCCCATTCATATCGTCTCGGTGACATTTTTTTTTATATATATATTTATTATTTCTTAGATTATATAAGCTAGAAACTAGAATATAGAACAGATATTTTATAATACAGTTCCATCTATCGATAATTTGTTGCACTACATAGTTTCATGAGATCAGTATCGATTATGAAACGATAAGTTCCAGTTTGTATCGGTAAGTTCGTATTCTTGAGTATAGGTGGCCAATATACGTTATCATAATTTGCCGTTGCCGTTATGATAATTTGATAAATTTTAGGTATTCAAAGTTATTTGTTTATTGTCCACCACTGATTTTATAAAATAAGTTGTTGGGCCATCAACTTGTAGCAAAACACTGACTTTTAGACTCAAGATTGGCAGAAAAAGTTTGTAAAAAAAACACTGACAGTGTGACTGTTTGTAGAAAATGACTTGAGGAAAAAATGATTTAAACCGTCTTAATAGTTCACCAATTGTTGTGAAAACAATTCCTCATAATAATGACATCATTAATAATTCGTTTCACTTAGATTTACACTGGTAACATAAACTTTTACAATATCTTAACTCATATCTGTCGTAGGGTAGGACTTTAATTACTTTATACGGACCTCTCATATCGCTGAGTTTTTTTTATAACAAAAACTGAGTCATTTGTATGAAACTTTTTAGGAGCAATTCTGTCTTTATTGACATAAGAATCTTGTTTTTCCTTATTTTCATTAATAAGATATTCGGCACGCTATCGATGAAGCTTACGCATAGCTTCTTGATTAGGATTCGATCCTTCACACGTTATGATTCTTATTAAAGCGTTTATAATAGGCGTAGTCGAGTTTGTACCAATTAATAGATTTAAAGCTGAACATTGTGTAGTCTTATGCTTTGTAATATTCAAAACTAATTGTAACTTCCAAAAAACATCCGACCAGGTATTCCTGTTACGATTTACTTCTATTCTAATCATATTTAAAACTGTTCAACAGTATCCTTCTACCTGACCATTTTCTTGGTGCAATCCAGGAGTAATGAAAAACACTTCAACCCCTAACGTCTTCGTCCAATTTATAAATTCGTTGTTATCAAATATTCTACTGCGGTCGCATACTAAGCGGTTGAAAGTGCCAAATAATGAAATAATATTTGTTAAAACGCGTTTCAACTCATTACAATCTTGATGACAAAGAGCGTACAAAAGGCTATATTTTGTAAATCTATCTACTAAAATTAAAATGTACTTATATCCATTGAACTCTGGTATCGGACCGAGAACCTCAGCATGCACGGTATCGAAAGATTTCGTTACTTTTTGCCATGATGTTATAGGTTGTAAGGGAGCACGTGGTAACTGTTTTTGCGTAATACATACGACACATATTAGAGTTATATATTTAATGACAAATTTTCTTATACTTGGGAACCAAATATGCTTTAAAATCAAATCAATAGTTTTGTCAATTCCAATATGTTCATGCTCGTCATGAAAAATATGTAGTAAACTTAGGCGGTATGCTTTTGGAACATAACATAAGTAACGCGCATCTTCACCTTCTGCTATATATTTGTAATACAGAATATAATTACGTTTTATAATACATATCGCTTGCAGTCTAGATCTCCATTATTTACTTTTTCTAACAAAGTAACTACTTCTTCATCACCAGCTTGAGCAATTTGTGCCCAGTTCCGCGGTTTTTTAATAGCATCAACAATATTTATGGGATTTCTACTTAAATAATCTACATGTGACATCAATACCCCCTTACAATACTCAAGTGTAAAATCAAAATCTTGGATGTAGATCCACCAACGCGCAACTCTAGGTTGGAGATCCTTTTTACATTGTGTCAATTTTAAAGCATTACAATTCGTTATTAACTTAATGTTTACCGATTAGGTATTGACGAAAGTGTTGCATATATTTTACAACGGCAAAGGTTTCCAATTCATAACTATGGTATTACGACTCGGCGCCCGTTGTTAGTTTGCTGAAATACTCGACTACCCGTTTACGTTTATCTGCATTAATATACCGCCATAGCCTATAGGCGAGTAATTTAATTTGCCTTTCTCTGTCTTCAACCGTGGTTGTTGCCGTGTCAGTCAAAAAATATTTTAAGTATTTCGATAATAGATAGTTTTTGTAATTCTCCGGTGGCAGGAGTGATTATGGATTCTAACAAAAAAATCGGAGTAGGCTGCACTATGGTATAGACATCTTTATTATGAACAATACGTTGACTGTCGCTAGTCCTAATATATGCTACGCCTCTTCTATTAAGTCTAATAACAATTCTCGAATTGCAAAATCATCTTCGGACCGAGTGACGTTTTTATACTTTTTCTATCTGGTAGCCGTTGACAGCCAAGAAGAGCCAGTATGTATTTTGAGTCTTCCTTATATAACCTCGGTTAGTTTATGTTCAATATTTCTAAGACTATATATATTAATTAAAAATTAAAACTTCTCTAAACATTTTTGAATAACTATCCTTAACCAGACGCGTCCGCCATCTTTTTTTTTTTTTGTGGGACTCACCGGTGAAACCGATCTTACCCACTGAAGCCGAACGGAAACCCTCTCCACCAAAATGAGACGACGCAGGATCGCTCGCGTATACTACGGCGACGCCTCGGTGGAAGGCAAGCCTATTGCGGGCCACCGTCACCTTCAGGGTGCCCTGGGATTTCTCCTAGAGCACCCGCAGCCTCGATGACTTGCAGGAGGGACACACCCTCCGGCAGTAGCTCCTCTAGGGTATGGGGAGTAGAAGATGCGCGTACCGCCTTCTTATTGCACATATTGAAGGAATCAAGGATTTTGTACTGTTTATCATAATTCATAATGAGAGTCCAATCAGAAACAGATTTTAAAATTGAGTAAGGCCTTTGTGAGTGCTTACTATCTGGTGAGTACTTACTAACTGGAAAGTGGTAAACCTTACAGAGGTAGCTCAAACTAAAGGTACATAAAAGTCATGACGACCTATGTTAAAGTAGAAAGGCTCGTATTTAAATATGTTTTTAAGAATATTGTAAAATACTATATTGGTGAAGCCGCGCGGGCCTGTTTGCTTAGTAAATAAAGTTATAATTATTTACTGATATTAGGATGACTAATCATAAAAAAAATAAAAATTAATAAATTGGAAAACATAAAAGTATATAACTTAATGGTTTTTTTTTATTCAATATTATTTATTATATTAATCTTCATCAATGTCGTCATTGTCTGTCAAAGAATTTGTCTTTACTTTCATCATCAAATTCATATTCACATTGAATATTCAATTCATCTTCATCATCATCATCTTCTTCGACATTTGTGTCCTCTATACAAAATAAGTAATTTAGTGAGGTTGTGAATATATTTTAACAAATATAAGAACATATTTTTGAGGCCAGTTGTGGCGCAGGTGCAAAATGTGACTGTAAACACTACAGGTTGTGGGTTTGATCCCCATTTGAGGAAATGAAATATTTATTTAAATTTATTAATTTAATTATTTCCATTTCTTTGCTGTGGGGTAGAGGAAAAGCCCGGCGTTGTGCTATGAACCCCCAATATCTCCAGAACTCGGCAGAAAGTGAAATACAGAGTATCTTAATATTAGGTTTCCTTTGCCTACTCTGCTGTGTGCGGGATACAGCGTGAAGCTGATTAGATTTTTATTTTGGTTCGGGTAACGCAGTTTCAGAAGGTTGCTGATGAATTGTAATCTATTGAGGAAAAATTATATTTTCTGGATGTAAAGACTGTAAAAAGAAATGCTGTGATTCTGTTGTTTGTTTATCTATGTTGCATACAGATGAAGACGAAGTACACTTGGGATTAAGTTTTGTTGTAATTGGTTTTGATTAATATATTTTCATTAAACCAGTAAACGATTTATAGCATGATAAACATTTTCAAATAACTCAAAAGTAAAAACAACATCTTTAAATTTTAAATTATTTTCCCTTCTATGAACTTAAATTTTTTGACATTTCTTTAATTATGAATTTTTTTTATGAAGAATAGCAAAAAAAGTATATTGGTAACTTCTTTGGGCTATAAAAAACTTCAAAAAATAAATTAAAAAATCGTGATTTGAAAATATTAGAAAACCACAATGTATACTATACTATACACTGCTACACGTACAGTGATTATCGCATTTTTAAGAATGTATATTATGCTATACATTGTTGTTTTGGGAGAGTTGGAATGTTACTGGTAGCTTTTAATATATACTAAAATATTATTGAAAATAACATGATTTTTAATAAAAATGACTATCTTGGTGGAAGCAAAATTGTTTAGTAAAATAAATCTGTCTTGAAAAATTTTTACTTTACAAAATAATAATTCAAAGATACTATGTCTTGTGGTGTTGATACTCCAAAAAACACATTCGATTCTTCACTTAACAAAGATGAACCAGACATTATGTACACATAGTACTTCCCTGGGCAGCTTTGCAGTACTTGCACATTTGATATTCAGTTATTTGCGGCCAATGACCATATTATACCGGATTTCATTGGATGATATGTTATATTTTCTTTGCCGGGAAATTGTCAAAATTTTTCACTGAAGCGTTTCGACTTAGTAGTCTTAGGTGAAGCTAAAACTATTTTACCTCCAACACCCATAGTCTTTTCCTCTTCAGTAAATGTAATGCCCCTAAAAGTGTCATCTCCTGCGTAAAGCAAGAAGTCATAAATGATGCCAGACACACCGGCTCTAAGTTCTTGAAACCCCATTTACAAGGCTTATTTGGGTTATATTGACGTCGATTTTCTACCATTTTTCCCTTTGTCGATACTAAAACATTCTCTTCTTCTACGGATAAAACTGTGTTCGAAAACAATCAATTACAGATTAGATGGTACATTTTTCAATGTGGGTCCTGATATTTCTGCCTTCTGCTTTTTGAAATTGTGCTTGTCTCTAACGATAAGGTAAATTATTTCTTGTGTTACACTGTCTTTTTATTTTTTGTGAAACGATAGTAGGAGCTTTGCGTTTAATTTTTGGAGTGGTGGTGTGCCGACAGGAATGGATGCAAGTGGTTGATTTGAAGCCAAATATGGCAAAGATGAAATTGAAGGTAGAGCATCATGATTACTTTCTGATAGATTAGGAAATACCTGAGTAAGAATGAGAAATGAATGAATGAGGTGTAAGAGGCACTTCGGTGGTATCAACATATCTTATCATCAAATTTTTGATGATAAGATAGGAACGCATGTGCTATCTCATCATCAAAAATTTGTAGGAGGTTTAACATTTCGAGATTTGAATTTATCGATGGCGCTGGAGAACTTTTTGCTGATCCAATCATTCCAGCTTCATCACAGCTACTAGCTCCGTCATTTTTGTCAGAGTCTGTATTCTTCTCAGGCACTAAAGATCGCATAATAATCTTTTAAATTGTAATAAAATTGGTTTAGTATATAAGACAGACATATTTACAATTTAAATTTTATAGTAAAGTTCCAAAAAATATTGATCGTGTTGACACCACAAACGAAAGGTAAATTACTGCAACTGTAAATAAACTGTAAATGTATCGTATAATATACGTTAGTAAAAAACACGACAAAAACAAACTAATTAACATAGCGACAACAGCATATATAAAATGTGCAAGAAGAAACATTTAGGCATGTGTGTTTTATAATAAACATACATATTTAGGAGTAGAAACATAAAAATAAAAGAAAACTTGCCTTAGATAAACTTGGGCGGCTCTTCTGGACGGTTATTTTTGACAACTGATTTTAAATTATGACAGATAAACTACTATTTTTATTTTTAAAATATAAATAAATGTCTAGAAATGTCATATGTTTAATAAAACTAAATTAAAAAATATTTTATAGCTATCGTATATTCTTATAATGTTGTATGTATGGTATAGTATATATATGTTAGTATACAAAATGAAGATAAGGGTTAATGTATCTTCATTAAACAATATTAATTTTGTATCAGATTTATTACAAAAAACACACTCTAATATATTTGCCATTATAAATTATTCCCATATATTTATAATTAATATAATAATAATAATAATAATAATAAGCCTTTATTGCTGAAACTAAATTAACATATCTCTAAATTTAAGGTGGTTCTTCTTTTTCAGCTTGTCCTTCGACAAAGGCCTCCTCTAAAGCTTTCCATTTTATTTTATTCTTTGCAACACGTGTCCATTCTGGTCCAGCTATCTTTTTAAAATCGTCTTCTCAACGTGTAGCTGGTCTACCTTTACTCCTTCTGCTATCACGCGGGTACCATTCCGGTATAAGACGTGTCCACTTCTCTATCCTTTCCCTTAGCATGTGTCCTGTCCATCTCCATTTTAGCCATTTGTAAGTCGTGTGTATGTTTTCAAATTTTGTTTTGCTCTTTATACTCTGTAAGTTAACCTTGTCCTTACTTTTCACTCCAATGACGTTTCTTTCCATTCCATTTTGACATACTTTGATTTTTTTTAATCTGTTTATCGTTCAATACCCAGGTTTGACATCCATATGATAAGCATGGCAGAACACATGTGTTAAACACTCTTCTTTTTTCTTTAATAAGCATATCCTTGTCCTTAAACACCTCACTCAATGACCAAAATCGTTTCCAGCTACTTGTTAATCTTCTATCTACTTCTTTTTGCATCGTATCTTCTGTAGACAATAGCTGACCTAGATATATGTATTCATTAACATATTTTATTTCCGTTTGTCCATGATTTATTTTGATGTCTATTTTAATTAATATACTAATATTTTAATCTTCACGCTACACACACATAGAGTATTATGTGTCCTCACTCCCACGAAAGGTTTATCTCGTCTGGGAGGATGACGGACCCATCGGATTGGTCTGGCCTGGCCCTGGTCTGCTTATAATGGGTCTCGAAATAGTATAATATCTTTGATAATATATATACAATTTAGGCTTGCTAGTATGACGTAGTTTGCCTCAATTCAGTCAGGCAATAATGAATTTATATATTTTACAATATTCTTAATAAGATATTTAAATATGAGCCTTTCTACTTTAATGTAGATCGGCATGGCTTTTATGTACCTTTAGTTTAAGCTACGTTTTAGTACTTAAGATTTTCATTTATCCATAAAATTCAGATATGTGAGATGTTTAATTATATTGCTCTGGTAACAGAATTGGAAAGATCAACTCAACGTTATGAATTGAAAAAGATTGAGCCTTAAATATGTTATATATCTTACTTTTTTTATCATATGAATATGATCATAATACCATTCTTTTAAATTTTACATTCGTCACAATTTAAAGATTTTATCTCCATTCACAACACTTCAACGTTCATAATCTAGCAATGCAAAGCCGTGCGCATTATAAATTATTCTAAAAAGGGAAAGAATCGGAGCTGGCCAGTTATTTGTATATTAAAAACGTTCAGTATAACACGACATCCGGTTAAGATTTTGGGCAAAGCTTTTCACTTTTAAGTTTTTAATTGAAAGAACTATCAGCATGATGCTAGTTGCATGGCACTGTCATTTAATTACTGAGCCTATGTCTTGTAGCAAATTTCACCATCGGTGAAGCGGGGGCATTATCGAGGATACGGTACAGTTGGATTTTTTGTAGATTTGTTTGAATTAAATAAAAGAAAAAGTACCATCTGCGAAATAATGATGAGAAAAATATTGCTTATAATAATTCTTCTTAATTATATGTCATTACGTAACCTGTCGAACTTCATATCACTATATTTTGTAAGGAAAGTCCCCGTGGCTGTTATGTAAGAAGATTTTGTGTTTTTTCCTTTTTTGAATCTTCTCAATGTTTCGTTTTAGTGACTTGTTTTTGTTGAGTCGTGCTTCCATGATTTACACTTCGTAGTTTCAATTTTACCGTCTGACAAAAATAATCAAAGGGCATTTGCAGGAAATCTTTGAGTGAAGAATTTAAGTGTACAGCTAAATTGACTAGAAGATTGCGAAATTGGCCTCCGTCAGCCAAAACCAAATCGTCAACTTTTTGTTTTGCTTTTACTGATGTCGTTGGAATAAATCTGTTGTACGACAGCATTCTATGTTTTTAAAATTTGCAAATTGAATATTTGCTATCACGCACATGTTCTGAATACCATTTAATGTCTGGAAAATCATAAAAATCTTGTTCACCCGGCCTAATATATTTTGCAGTAACATGATAGCCTACAGAGTATATGGTATGGATTTCATATCTCACTTACCTCAACACATTTTTTTGCAAAGTCTAAATAAGATCTTTCTAAATGTTTATTAATTGTAACGTCACGTTCAACCATATGCGACCCAAAAAAGAGAAACCATTCTGTTTTCCAGGAGCATTTTTAGCTAAAACATTGCATCGAGATCATGTCACTTAATGTATTGTACAGCAATCTCTAACTCCTTTTTTTACTAATCCATTTTTAGGGGGGTTTTTCTAATCCATGGTCAGATTTAGATAATGGTTGAAAATCTTTCAATTTGAAAAGCGTCTCAAAATCCCGAACATGAGTATTAGCAGTTGATGAACAATGTTTTTCACTTAGATAATTGTTGGCCCTGAATATTTAGCTCCTATATATTCCTATAGTATTTTGGATGTCAATTTTGATGTGACCAGCAAAAATTGATTCTCTCTCAGCAATTACTCAGTAGTGATCAGGCAATTTGATTCTATATTCCTTGCTACTCGATCTTTGTCATCTTTAGATCTGAAAAATCCTTGATCTAGTCCAAATATGGATGCTATGTTCTCCAAGTAATAGATCAATGTTTTAGCAAAATTGCTATCTAAATGGCAAGTTGTGATCAGTCTGGGCTCGAGTGAGCTTAACAAAGACTGTCGATACATATGTCCGTACCTCGGCAGAATTCGATTTTCTAGGAAACGAACGACGTACCACTTTGACTAATCTCAAAACATAGTTTGTATAACTCATGTGTGAGTTTATAAAGAGTTTTAGAGAGTAAATAGATTCCGTTCACATTTTATCCTCTGCTGCAGTCCTGAATAAAGCTATATATGCGATTGTTTTCATTAGCAATGTTTGATCGTTTTCTAGACAAGCATTAGCATGAAAAATATCTTTTAATTTTTCAACACCTATGTATTTTTTATGAGTAATTGCGTTTAGAATGTTCATTTTTAAGGACTGTTTTAATTCTTGATCATCACAACTATATGATCTGTTTATCTTCCCTTCTGATATGACGAAATTTCATCGTCATCACCACGTTGGCACCAGCTTTTTTCCCAGTTGCCTCTACCCAGTTGAGTACTCAACATTTCTAGGCCTTTATAAATAAAACTAAATATTTTCAGCGGCGAATATGAACCAGCTGGTTGTTGACTACGAGAACCTTATTCTTTACTTTCAATGATATTTTCTCTCGTTGTTTGCTTCAGTGCGATGACCATCCTACGGGCCCCCATCATTGCCAGTAACTATATGAATCAACAAATCACGGGATTCGGTTGGTTTTTCGTTACAACTCTGAACATACACTCGTAGTGTTATGTCATGACAATCGCTGAATTAACAGGACAGTAACATATTAGTAATTTTGATTTATTTTTTATCGCAAATAATAGTGAAAAATCTGATCGAACGTATTGTCGTACTTATGACATAGCAACTCGTGCAAGTGTTCCCCATTACGCAGTTTTAATTTTTCCGATACTAATTTTATTTCTGTCGGATATTATGACATCAAGCATATGAATATACCTACCTTATACAGGGTGGAAGTGTCAGCACCACATTAAATGAAACCACAGTTTTAACTACTCTATAAAAGCCTAATATAATTCAGAAAAAAATAAATTCCCAAAAATGAAAAAGTTTTTTTTTCAAACAAAATAAATAATAAAATTGTCATTTTAAAACAAAACGCCATTTGTAAGGATGACGCACGCACACATAAACCTATCAAAGGAACACCGCCGCACACGCCTCATTTCGAAATCGAGTCGTATGTATTGGCGATAAAGTTCAAAGTTGTTTAACCTTTAGTAGTATTTTTGTAGTAGTAAGTGTTTATGTTATTGGGATCTATACGTAATCGCGTCATACGAAATACAGGTATGGATAAAAATCGTGAAATGAAAAAAAAATCCTACGTCCAAACTGTTGAGGCATCTTAATTAATTTCTTTAGGTATAGGTTTGAA